>JANIPM010000001.1:26691786-26704859 GCA_027478405.1 Erythroxylum cassinoides
AGCCCTATCTTTCTATTTTAATCCAAATCAAGAATCACCTCATTTGGAAGACTAGAGAAAAAGTTATGGCCAAAATACTTTCAGCTCTTACTAATCTAGGACCGAACACTAATCCCAACTTCAATTAAGAAATTGAAAGTCTTAGGGCCTAAATTGAAATTTAATGCCTTATTATGACTTGTAGCCCCATGTCTCTATTTTATTTTGCAATAAGAATCAGTTCTATTGGATCTCCACAGGCCAAGAATTCATCAAAATACTGAACCATGTTCAGAAACTTTCCCAACTCACATTGATCAAATCAATCATCCTCAATTTATTCTAAAAAATCCACATTTTTTCATGGACAGATAGAGTGATGTCTTAGGAATCTAACGCTTCAAAAATCAAGTCAATCGAATGTTGGGTGAAAAAGTTATAGCCAAAAGAGTGAAGTGTATTCAGAGAATAATCTTCCTTAAACAAAATGGGAAGTCACGATCGTGCGCAGGTACGATCGCCACACTCTGGTAGACCAGCAGAGTCGTTACATTCTGGCCGACTGATCGCCACATTCTGGCCGACCGATCGCCTCATTCTAGGCGACCGATCGCCTCATTCTGGCCGACCGATCGCCTTATTCTGGCTGACCGATCGCCTCATTCTGGTTGACCGATCGCCACATTCTGGCCGACCTGCGACCCCTTTTTTTCTTCACCAACATCTCAACTTCCAAACTCTATAATTTTGATTCATAACTCCAAAATTTACAAACTTTATATCAATAGAAAGCTAAAAGGAAGATCTACAACTTTCATGAAGAACTTAGAAATCAAATCCGTCTTTAAAGGGGTCAAAATGCCACTGAAAGTTTCTGTCCACTAATGATCATGCCAAACAGTAATAAAAACTTCTAAAAATCATAACTTCACATTCTATGGTCCAAAAATTTCTATACTTTACATCAATGGAAAGATCGAAACATAATATAAAACTTTCATGAAGGACTTAAAGGCAATTTCAACCTCTAACTAAGTCAATTTTTCAATCAAAGTTTCTGCCCTGTTAAAAATCACCTAAACAATATCCAAACTTTCAAAATTTCACATCTTCCAATTTCCACATCCAAAAATAACATATTATACATAATTGTAAAGCTATGCAATTTCTCTATAACTTTCATTTAGACCACTTACTCTAATTCAAACCACATCAGTCCAAAATTGTCCTCAAAACACAGTACACACAATCTACACTTATGAGCATTTTTTAAAAATGAAGCAAAATAACCTTAACTAGAGGTATGGAAATTTTGAAAAACATTGGACCTATGTAGAAAATTTTATGCCTTCACGAATGAGACCTATGCGGATAAATTAGTGAAACCAAATTGGTTCAAGTATGATTAATCTAATCAAGACATAAAGAATCAGGTACTTGAAATTGTGAGCTAAGTTTGGACATAATAAAGTCCAAGACTCCTAATGTCAAGGGAAAATTGGCTTGAAACCAATTTGACCAATATAGAAGAAAATATAAATTTATAATGATATATGTTAAGAAATGAGATTTATGTAAGAATGACTAATGCGGGTATATGTAATATTTATGCATGTTACCCAATAGCTTGTGAAAGCAGATGAGGAATAGAACTAGAAGTCATACCTAGTACCTTTCAAGTTCAAAAAAAAATAGAAAAGAGATTAGAACCCCTGAGATAGTCGAGGTGAGTATAATCATGCTACTATACTTGTGTAGTAATCCTTTTTGTTTTATCTTACGACTTACTGAATTGTTCTCGAATCTGTATGACTTATTTGATATATGATTCCATGTGATTGAGTCTAGTATGTTGTATGCCAAATTGACCAGATGATATTCAGATTCTTTGCATCTTCTGGTTCCCTTGTTATGTTGAACCTATTAATTGCAATTATTTGATGAATCATATTTTTCTTGTTAACCATGATTGATGATTTCACTGGATACCTTACTGATGGAGTATATTATCAGACCATGTGCACATAGGTAACTCGCCGGTGATGGGTCAAATCCAGATCCTACCTGGAGAGGGCAGGCCTTCAGGGGCAGGGTTAGGCCAACCTTATCTAGAATCAGAAAAGGAGAGATATGTCGTACTAACATGCCTCTATCTCTTCCTAAGAAATTCAAAAAATCATAACTCAAAAATGAGAAATCAAAACTCTGAAATGAAAAAGCTCAGAATTCGAAATCTTGTGGAACTCTATTAAAGAAACAACCCAAAATTCATAAAAGAACCCATAATTTAGAAAAGAACCTAGAACTTAGAAAAGAATTCAAAAACCAAATTCATTTTATAATAGAACAATTCATATTGAGATTTATTATTGATACTCATGTGATTGCCGCACTTAAAATTACTACCTGTTTTTTTATTGATACCATGTATTGTTGTTTAGAATGCCACAGACCATTCTTGTGAAGCTAGCCTTGTGTTACCTAGTCTCATAAGCATGGTAGCATGTTTATATCTCACTGAGTCGTGTTATAGACTCACCTCTCATAATTATCATTTCAGGGGGTTAGCAGATCTTACGAGAGAGAAATCCAAGTCTTTTGAGACTCGCTTGGATAAACAAACAAGTAAATTTTTTTGGCATGATGTTAATTGCAAATGCTTATAGTTGCTCCATGGTTTGTCATAATCATATGTACATGATATATGTATGGATGTGCTATGTTATTGAGAATGATGTTAATTGATGATAAGAGATGATCGTAGATTGACAGATTATAAGTAGATAATGTATGTTAGAATTACAGATTGAGATCCTTACTTCATTCAAAATTGTTAAGCAGGTATATGGATAATTAATTAGACAAACGAATAGGTCACGCTGGATTTTCAGTAGAATATAGAAAAGTTAGGCTTACTAGGGTTTTGGTGGCATTAAGCCTATCCATTCCTTAATGCCAACAAGGTCCAAAAGGTGGATCATGTGATTTAGACATCGATGTTTTGTTAAGTGGGAGACTCTATAATGTTGGACGATTACGCTTGAATATGGCACTATTAGAGATGACCAGAAAATTGTTAGTTATTTGTTATGACCGGTGACTTCTCTTATCTAGGTGTTTAAGTTTCGGTAGGTTTCCTAGGAAGACACTTTTTAGAGGTGCATCTATTGGGGCTATGCTGGAGAACCATATGAGGGTGACGATAGCTCCAACAGTAGAAACGTGGTGGTGGTTTGTTTGCCACGGACAATGATAGAGACAATTGTTTATAACCATTGGAGAAGTTGTAGACAAGGTGACAAGCAAGCATTTCCTGCAGTGTGTGAGGTTGATGGGGACACTACAAACATGAAGCTTGGCGACTGTCTGGTGAGGAAGCCATTGGAGATGTTATTGTTGCACGAACACCGTTTTATAAACAAAAAAGAGACATGGCTAGAGTACAGTGTCTGTGACAACTTCTCAACATGTCAGTTAAGGCATAAAGGTGGAGAGAGCTTCAAATCACTCCATCATAAAGTGGTGCCGCTTGAAATTGTGCTAGAACTAAGAGCGTTCAATGACAACGATAGCGATAGCTATTGGACTTGCCGGATTTTTAGTAGAATATAGACAAGTTAGGCTTACTACGAGTTTTTATTGGCCCCTAAATTTTTTCATGTAAATTAAGCATGATTTAAATGAATTATAAGGTTGATGGATTATTTTGTGGAGTTAATTATTATGTTAATGTTGGTAAGATTTTATGACATAGGTAAATTGATAGAATTGAAGTATTAAAGTAGTAAGATGTTATAAGGTCAAACTGGGCATGACACTTAAGGTTATAAGACATAAGGCATTAGGCAAGGGAAAAAATTGACATTGCACACTTATTAAGGGTATAAAAAGAAGAAGAAATTGTTGTCTTGTATTTAGAGAAGGAAAGACACGTGAGTGAGAGAAAAAGAAGAGAGAAAATAAAGAAGAGAAGAAGAAAAGAAGATCACGCTAGGGTTTTGGAGATCACATTGGATTACGCCCACATTTTATGGTTCAGAAGTTGGACTTTAGAAACGGGTTCCAACATGTTTGATATCAGAGCAAGAGATAGATTCCGGAAACGGGGTCCAACAGTTTTGGTGGCATTAAACCTACCCATTCTCTAGTGCCAACATGGTCCAAAAGGTGGTTCATGTCATTTAGACACCGATGTTTTGTTAAGTAGGAGACTTTATAGTGTTGGACGATCACGCTTGAATATGCCACTATTAGAAATGACTAGAAAGTTATTAGTTATTTGTTATGAGACTTCTCTTATCTGGGTGTTTGAGTTTTGCCAGGTTTCCTAGGAATATGCTTTTTAGAGGTGCATTTGTTGGGGTTGTGCTGGAGAACCATATGAGGGTGGCGATAGCTTCAACAACAAAAACGTGTTGGTGGTTTGTTTGCCACGAACAATGATAGAGACAATTGTTTATCACTATTAGAGAAGTTGTAGACAAGGCGACAAGGAGGCATTTCCTGCAGTGTGTGATGGGGACGGTGCAAACATGAAGCTTGGTGACTGTCTGGTGAGGAAGCTACTGGAGATGTTATTGTTACGCAAACGCCATTACACAAACAAAAAGGAGACATAGCTGGAGGACAGTTTCTGCAACAACTTCTCAAGATGTCAGTTGAGGCATAGAGGTGGAGAGAGCTTCAAATCGCTCCAGCATAAAGTGTTGCTGCCTGAAATCATGCTGGAACTAAAAGCGTTCAATGATAGCAGGAGCGACAGCTATTGGACACCAACGCCACCCCCTCGGCCCCCTATAGTTGCTGACATAAGAAAGGTATAGGCATGGTGTCTTGGAAATTAGGGTTTGTAAAGTGATGAAGGTGGTTTGTTCGGAAACATAGATAAAACTGTTCTAAGGTTAGAATATTTAGTGTTTGGAAATAAGGTTATGGTTGTTCTATGTTAAGAATAAGGCATTCTTAGTTTAGAATAAGACTTGTTTCAGTATAAAGATAAGCTTATTTTAGTGTAGAATAAGCCTTATTTGGTTACAAGATTAAAGTAATCTAAAGATGAATAAAGTTATCCTTAATTTAGAATAGAGTATTCTAAGACATATTCCAAACATAATTTTAAAATTTGTTTTAAAAATAGTAACTGAGAAAAATGAAATATTTTTCCTAATTACTTTAGGATAATAAATCTTATCTTAATCACTCAATTACCTTCATATAATTTGTGCTATATTTAGTGACTACCAACTGAGTTATCCTTGAGTTGAACAAGGTATAAGAAGTATCAAAACAAGCAATCCATATATAAAATAACTTTGAGATCTTAAGTCAAAAGATCACTTATATATTAATCACAATGAGAATTTTCATAGACATACAAGTAATGTTCCAAATGTAGTTCTCAAATGGGGTCAGCTCAGTGAACTTGTTCTCTAATAAACAGTCACACATTTATTTAAACATCTCCATACTTTAGTCTATAGGATTGACTACTTCTTTTATAAGGAAAAATATAACGTGTGCTAGTATTTTATGTTCTATTAATATCCAATCTTAATAGAACAATTACTAGGAACAATTTAGAAATAATATATAATTGCAATATGAATCTCATAATTATAATCTCATCATAATTTAATTTGTAATATATATTTATTTTATAGACTTTATTATATACATCTTGGTATGTTTAAGATAAAGAATGCCTTTAAATTATTTTGTCATTAAAGAACAACAAAAAATTGGTTGTGGGGCATAAACTAACATATAATATAAGGAAAAAAATTTAAATCCTCCTTATTTCATATTGTTTTGTTTATAAATGAAGTTTTACATTAACTACAGTGTCCACTTTGAATTATCAATCTCTTTTTTTTATATGCTAATTACTTCATTCGATTTTATGCCTAATGCATATGAAATTTGACCATTATTACCTTACCAATTATAACTTGATACAGCCTTCGCAACTTAACACCACCTACCATTTAAGGGATACATATTGGAGGAGAACAACAAAACTAAAGTTTCAAAGAGGTATGATTATATAGTTTAAAGGAAATTGGTATTATACCATATCTAGCTAAAGGTAACCATTTACTCTCATTTGAGGAAGAGTCACTTATTATACATATAAGATAAGTTTCGAAAGCCTCTATAATTATCTTAGTATTTTCATCAATATGGGTATGATAAGTAGTAAAGGACTATATTATGACTCATTGTCCTATGAAAAAATCTATCCAAAATGAACTAGCAAAAGTTGGATCTTCGTCGCGTTTTATTCTTTATGACATTCCTTGTAATTTGAATATTTGAGCAACATAACTCCTAGAAATTGATTGAGTAGTGTAAGGATGTATTAAAGTAATAAAATAGGCAAATTTAGTTAGTTTATCGATCACTTTTCGAACAATTGATTTGCCTTTTGATGTAAGTAAGCATTCAATAAAATAAAGTGGCATTAATACTAGCTTATGTTTGTTATAATGGCAAGTTACACACCTAATACATCCTCTTACACCCCTCTATAACTTCAATAAAAAATTGTCTAAAATCTTTTATACATGCCTTCTACCCTTGAATGTCTGCCCACATTGACTATCATAGAGATGAGGTGAGATTATATCATACAATGCTTGTTATTGCCTACCACTGATATACTTTTTATTGAGAAATTGGGACGAGATTTGACCCAGTTGCAGCAGAATAACTACAATACTTTTTCATATTTTTATTTCCTAAAAACCAAGATCACTTTAATTATATAAAATGATTAACATAAAAATCATAATAAGCATGAATCTTAATTTGTAGCTTATTCTAAAGCTTGATCCTTTTCTTATCGTGTCCTTCAAATCATTTTCAAACTCGATCCATCTCAACTACCATAGCTTCATAAGTGTCTGCCATCTAATGATATCTACAAAGCATGTTGAGAGAACTTTGTAACTTTTACAAAGAGGATTAAGCAAGGAGTGCTAGCTCTATTAGTGCTTAAGCCTATTTATAATAAGCTTTAGACATTTTAGTAATTTAACTAAAATTAAATTATAATTTCAATTAAACTTCATTTTTAATTATGATTAAATATCAATTATGCCCAAATAAGATCCAATATCTTATGTTGATATTTATTTATTAAATATCTCATATTTAATCATAATTTTTCTCAAACTTTACAATTAAATCCAACTTTATTAAGATATCTTTACTCTCTTCAACCAATTCTTTATGTGAGACCTATTGGGTTCTCAAATATGTTGACAATGATTATAAATTATAATTATAATTCATAATTACAATTAGATAAAATAAAACTTCTTTTAATTTATCTTTAATTCTCCAATTAAACAATTTATAATCATAAATCAAGATTGATATCTAGCAATATATCATGACTACTCACATATTTAGGAATGTCAAAGTGGTTTTGGCTAATCTTTTCGTGCATGATTTTTTTTGTATAATTCAATTATTTTATCACACAATGTTTCGATTAGACATAGAATATACAATTAATGTCTACTATATTTTAAGTCTAAACATATGGGTTCTCGACCATTAGTTATTGATTCAATTAATGACATTTGTATACTATTTATAAAACCTCATTTCACCTTAGCGAAGGATTTCTCATATCAATAATAATCGAAAGCAGTCAAACATTCTCCCTAATTGCTTTAGGGTGATGAATAATATTTTGATCACGTAATTGCCTTCATATAATTCACGCTAATCCAGTGACTACAAACTGAACAACCTATGGTTAGAATAGGTCATAAGTATTATCAAAACAAAGCAATCCTTATACAAGATAACTTTGGAGACATAAGGATCACCTATACAATTATCACAATAAGAATTTCCATAGACATAGAAGTGATTTTCCAAATAGATTTCTCATATTGGATTAGTTCAGTGAAGTTGTTCTCTAACAAGCATTCACAAATACTTACACGTTTGTTTAAGTGTCTTCATACTTTAGCCTATGAGATTGACTACTTCCTTCATAAAGAAAAATATAACGTGTGTTAGTCTTTTTACTTTCTATTAATGTTCAATCTTAATAGGACAATAACTAGGAACAATTTAGGAATAATACATAAATACAATATGAATTTTATAATTATAATTTCATTTGTAATGTATAATTATCTCATGGACTTTATAATATACATCTAAACATGTACAAGATAAAAAATGCCTTTAAATTATCACTAAGCTATAACTAAGACGATTAGCTGTAAGGCATAAACAAAAAAAAATCTCCCATTTACATTAAGTCAATCTTTTAAGTATCTTATTTCATATGACCATATGATGATCATACTACCGCTGGGACAGTGGCTTAATGAGAGAATTCTACAAGATTCTCTATAGTAAGGACTTGTTTAAATCTTACAACTTTCATCTTAATTATCATCATAATTAAGAAAATTTGCCCAAGGGCTATAACATTTCATAGCACATTACTGTCTTAAACAATGCAAGAAACTATATCAAGTTCACTAAAGAATTTATTGATCCAATTAATCATTTCCACTAAGTGAAAAATATATTATGGTTTAATTAGGAACCAGTGCTATATTGGAACCTTTCCAATCTTGAATGATATTGTTTTAAGTAAATAGATCTTAATTAAGATTTACTTCTAAAGTTATATCCTTATCATCTTGAACTCAAATATCAATTCATATATAGAATAACGAATATCTTTAATACTTCACAAGTATATGATATCTTAACTATTAAACATCTTTAGTACACTGTCTATATACTTGGACTTAGAATAGGTGAACAACTTCCAATCTATCTTATAGATTTGGTTCCCAGAACTAAGTTGTTATCTTTTTATATGTAATATGATTTCTTCTTGGACAAATATATTTCCAACAATTGAGAAATATAATTATTGTTCTTTATGAGCAATGTCTTTAAATACTCCCACTAAAAAGGGCAGTTATACTCCCATTAGCCTTATTGTAGACATGATAAATTCATAATCATTTCTAAAACAAATCTTTAAATTTATCATGAAAGTGAATCTTTCAATGTCTTATAGCCTTTTAACTATACATCAATTGTATCAACAAAGGTACTAGTTCTAATTGGATCGATATATTGCTATGAGATTTGATCCTTTGAAATTTAATCTTACTCCCACTACTTATCTTGAGAACCATTCTCCTATAAGTATACAATAAATCAAACAATTTTTTCAATGGATCTATAAGATTATATCCAACCTTTTGGATAGCTCACTTTTTATTATTCAATTAATTATACTTCATAGATAATGTATGTTTTAACCAAGCATCATATCTTTAAATCATTAACTTTGACTCTTTCAAAAACTTAGTGTTTCATATCGTTTATGAAATCTTGCTAACAAATTCAATTGGAACTATTGAAGGTAAGCCACTGTACTAAGAATCGTTATAGAAGAAATAATATTGCATCATACAATATCTTATATTGTATTTTCCTCCTTACATAAATCCATACTCATATAGAATTTTGTTATAAAGGTATTCGTTACAGAATCTCATTCCCTATATATAAACAAATATTTTAAACTCACCACAACGATCTCATCAAAGCGTTTCAACATTTTCAACGTTTAATTTTTACTTACATTTAAGCAATTTAACTTTTCAAAATTTTAATCAACATTTCACTTAGTACATATGTCTATATCACACAAATTCATTAGTAAGCTAATGAAATATAAATATTATGTTTTTATAAATTGTTATTCCATCCAATACATCACATGTATAAATTTAACAATTTAATACCATCATTATCATTTCACAAAAGGTAGATTGGCTTATTGCTCAACTTGAAAACTTTAACAAGTTTCATATGATTCATAGTCAAAAGGAGATACATATCCTCGTATGTAACTTTATGACTCTCGTTATGTTGATTTAACCAATATAGCATAAAAGGATAACCTCGATTGTCCAACTTTTATTCTTGCTATTTATATTAAGCAGAAGTCTCTTTTGATCCAACTTATATAAACTATTTGTATAAAATTGGATCAACTACTTCTACTTAACAATCTGTTTCTTATCATGCATTGAAAATTATAATAATGTTGAATCTAAATTTAGTGGGAAATACTTATAAGCGTGAATTATAAAATAATCATAAGCATGAATTATAAGTGCATATGATCTCTATCATATCACGTATAGGCAAGAAAAGTCATGCATTCATGTTCGTCTCATGACAACTATTATCATTATATAACAAATTCCTTTGATTGATGTCTGTGTTTATGCTTTTATTAGGCTAAATTAAGTGGAACAAATCCAACAAGGTACTATACCATTCAGTTCTACTTTATACAGCCTCTTGCATCTTGCTATCATAGTGTTGACATACATCTTACATGTTTTCATCAAAGTTTATGAGTCATTAGTCAAATAAAAATGTCAATACATTTTGTTATCTACATGGTTTTAATATATCTTTAAAACTTTAACATCAAATCCTCAACAAGGATTAATAGCAACATTGTAAAATATATATACAATTTTCTATCTAACTTTGAGAACTCTTCTCAAACATATCCTATGTCAAAGAAATTTGGTTCACTGTATTAACTATACTAAACAAGGTAAATTCTACTTAGAATAGAATATAAATGTAAGTAAATTAAGCAATTGATTATATGTCATAACTACCAATGAGATTAGGACTTTAATCATTTATTTGGTTACTCTCACTATTTTATTCAAAATAATAGCCCTCACTAAAGTAAATAACACGTTAGTATAGACTTAATATTCGATATACAAAATGCACAACAAGGGGGGTTGAATTGTGTATCCGTTTTTATAAACGATCCCCTTTTTGAACAAACTTCTTTTCAAAAACACTTGCTTTCTTAAACAATTGAAAAACATTATTATGAAGTATTGCAATCAATAATAGAAATTAAAAGTTGAGAGTTAAGAGATGAGAATCGACACAGCAATTTTATATTGGTTCACCCCAAACCGTGGGCTACGTCCAGTCCTCAGAATCCCTTCTGAGATTTCACTATACTTCTCAAAGATACAAGTATTCTTTTCTCTGAGCCTCTTCAGGTCTCTTACAACAAGTATTCTTTTCTGACTTAGCCTCTTCAGGTTATCAGCTTTCTTCCTTCTACTGAAGAATGTTTCGAGCTTTGTTACAAACAATAGTAGCTCTAAGTTTAACACAATGAAAATTCTAGCTTTTGGAGATTACAAAAAATCACTAACTTTTTCAGTCTGCGACTCCGAATCGTATTTATAGTCTTCATTTTCAACTGCTTCTTAATAACTGCTTCTTTCTTCTTGTTTCTTGATCTTTAAAGAAACAGTTATTGAGTTGAGTTCTGTAACTAACTCAAACTGATTTATCATCTGACGTGGTATCGGGTCTTCGTCTTCAATTCTTTCGTCTCATTTTTCTACTTTATGCTTTGCGTCTCATATTCTATCTTGTGTCTCATTTCTGTCTTGCATCTCATTTCTGTTTTGCATCTCATTTTTGCATCTCATTTTATCTTCTGCTTGCGTCTCATTTTTTACGTCTCATTTCTGTCTTCTGCTTGTGTCTCATTTTTTGCGTCTCATTTCTGTCTTCTGCTTGCGTCTCATTTTTACATCTCATTTTGTCTTCTGCTTGTGTCTCATTTTTTGTGTCTCATTTTGTCTTTTGCTTGCGTCTCATTTTTTGCATCTCATTTTGCTTGCGTCTTGCATCTCATTTTTTGTATCTGCTTTGCATCTTATTTCTATCTACTTTATTATTTGGTTTTCATCAAAATTAATAATCGTAAAGTCATTTTTGACTTAATAGCCTATGCTATACATCCTGGTAGTAATACGCCAAAACAACATTTAGCAGCCAAAGATGAAGAATGCAAATGGCTGAATGTGTGACTGAATGTTTGATTTGCCAACAATCTTAACTATTGGGGATATGCTTAGAGCTTATATTTTGGAGTTCCTAGGAGTATAAGGTCGATATACAATTCTAATTGAATTTGATTATGACAATCGTTATCACAATGGTATTGGTATGTTATCGTATAAGGTGTAATACGACAGAAAGAGTCGTCTGCCTTTATATTGGGATGAAAAGGGTCTAAAGATTATTGAAGGCCCATAATTGATTTAAGATATTGTTTATAAGAGAAATCGATCTATAGCAAAATTTAAGTGACTTAAGAAAGACAAATGAGTTAGGTAGATCAACACCGAAGAGATATGGAATATCAAGTAGGAGATATAGTGTTTCTGTGAGTATCGCCTTGACAAGGAGTGTTGAGGTTCGGTAAAAAGGGTATGCTGGGCCCTAGATATATTGGTCATGAGATCCCGGAAAAGGTTAGACCATTGGCTTCCAAGTTAGCCTTAACGATTGAGATGTCTTATATACATAATGTGTCCCAAGTGAGTATGCTCAGGAGATACCGGTATGATCCCATGCATGGTCTACCAGCTCAAGAGATTGAAGTTGTTAGTAATCTGAGTTATGTTGAAGAGCCAATCAAGATAGTGGGATATCAGACGAGACAATATCCCTACCTATTCAAACAATTAGATAAGAATTTCAAAGATGAAATTTCTTAAAGGGGAGAATTTTAGTATCCCGTTTTCCCATATTAAGGGTTAGAACCCTAGATAATAGCACATGAGAGATATTATTGGGAAATTAGGAAAATGCATTTCATTCTCATGCATAATATTAGCATACACATATATGAATTTGATTTTTCTGTACACATTACAATGACTGTTCATACACTCATTTGACTTATTCCGGGATATAAATGATTTTTAAATGTGATTATATTGTGAATTGTGGACATTATATGTCTTGAAAATTGATTTGGGGAGTATAATTATTGATTTAGAATTTTTTGCTGAAATTTTCTGAAATTATGAGTATTTTTGGACCAGGAAAAATGTCAAGTGGTAAGACTGTAATATCCCCTTACTGTTAGTAAGGGCATTTTGGTAAATTGAGACAGACTGATAGGTTTCATTGCATTTACTGATTGAGCATGTCATTGGCCTCTAATTATAGAGGAACAGGTTTATTGCATA
>JANIPM010000001.1:26849856-26859994 GCA_027478405.1 Erythroxylum cassinoides
AGAAGAGGACTCCATGATCATGTCATGGTTGTGGGACTCCATGGAACCTTCAATCAATGATACGTGCATGCTTTTAACCACTGCAAAGGAGATTTGGGACTGTGTTCAATGTACGTATTCAAAGGCATGCAATGTTGCTCAAATATATGAAATTAAGATCAAAGCCCATGCCACCAAGCAAGGAGACAAACCAGTCACAAAATATGCTAATACTCTGCGAACTCTGTGGCAAGAACTTGACCATTATCAAGTCATTGAGATGAAAGTTCTGAAGATGTTTTTTTGAAAAATTTCATAGAATATTTATGATTTCTTGGCTAGATTAAACCTTGAATTTGATCAAATCAAGGTTCAAATTCTTGGAAGGGAGTCCATACCCCACTAGAAGAGGTTATTTTCCTGATTAGAACAAAGGGGAGCAGAAGAAACGTGATGCTTGAGCCCTAGAAGATGGATGGGTCAGCAATGGTGATAAAGGTGGATAAACAAGACAAAGAAAGGAGTGATCAAGCCCAACCTAAGCAATCTGGAAAGGGCAATGTGTGGAAGGAAAATAAGGATAATCTATGGTGCACTTACTGCAAAAAACCGAGACACACAAAGGAGACCTGATGGAAATTGAATGGGAAGCCACCAAGTTGTGAATGGGGAAATCGAGGTGGTCAATCACGACCGCGGGCACATTCGGCTGAACAGAAGGAAGATGAAGTAAATCCAACAGTAGGATTCTAGCAGCAAGGAGTCTTAGCAATGAAGAGATTGAGGAATTAAGGAATGGAATAGACTCAATCACCTTGAACTATATCAAAAAGGCTAAGATAAATACACCTTCATCCTTCCTTAGTTCTTCAAATAAAGATTCCGTTTGTTGAACCATCCCCGTCTAGGTCATCCATCATTTAGAGTTCTAAAAACTATGTTTCCCCACTTGTTTCAAGGATTAGATATCTTTGAATTTCATTGTGAAACTTGTGAATTGGCAAAACATACTCTTGTATCTTTTCCTATTAATAATAAAAGAGCTTCTCATCCTTTTCATGTGATTTTTAGTGACATATGGGGCCCATCCACTATACCCAATATTTTTGGAGCCCGTTGGTTTGTCTCTTTGATTGATGATTGTACTCGGGTTACATGGTTATTTCTCCTTAAACAAAAATCTTATGTAGGGATTGTTATTCCAAATTTTCATTCAATGATTCAAAATCAATTTGGGGAAAAGATAAAGGTGTTTAGAATGGACAATGCTAGAGAATATTTTTAACCAAGTCTTATCTCCTTACTTCCAATCACATGGTATTATTCATGATTCATCCTGTGTTAATACCCCTTAACAATGGACTCACTCCTTACTTCCAATGGAGTCACTCCTAGGGTATTTGGGCGTACTGCTTTTGTTCATGTCCATAGACAAAATCAGGGGAAGCTTGATCCTAGAGCCATTAATTGTGTGTTTCTAGGATACTCATCAACTCAAAAGGGACACAAGTGTCACAATCCATCTACAAGAAGGACCTATATCTCAGTTGATGTCACTTTCTCAAAGTGCAAATTCTTCTTCTCAAAGTCCTATCTTCAGGGGAAGAATAGCATAATGGAAGATAGTCCTTGTTGTTCCTTCGAACCAATAAATAACCTAGACCTCACTCGTACTCCAACTCTTGTCCACTAAACCCAACCAAATCCTATCAGCATCACAAAACCTGAGCCAAGTCCAGACACAGAACCTCCTTAGTTAACTCCCATCCTAGCCAGAACCCCCTACAAGTTTCCAAGTTTTCTTCAAGTATACTCAAGGAGAAAAGACATTCCAAAACCGAAGCAAACTATAGACATTCTAGGACTGAAGCAAGTTCAAGAATTAGCTCCTAACCCTAGAAATGAGATCACCGTGAGTTCTCAACCATGCTCAAATATCCAAACAGGTAAACATTCCACTAATCCAAGGAATGATTTAGACCTTACTATTGCTATTAGGAAAAGAACTAGAGAATGCACCCATTGATCACTCTATCCACTTTCCCATTATATCTCCTTCAAACACCTCTCGCCTACCCATCAAAAGGTTTATTGTGAGTTTAAATACAATTGCTATTCCTAACACTGTTTTTGCTATGAAAAAGAGAAGCTGGAATTGAAGCAAAAACTGTTAAAGGAATTTGAGATAAAAGAACGTCTACTCCAATGGATTCAAATTACAAACTTGGAGAAGCAAAGGAAGAATCGGTAGTGGACAAGAACATGTATCAATGACTAGTGGGCAAGCTAATATATTTAGCACATACTCGGCCAGATATAGCACATTCGGTAAGTGTAATAAGTCAATTTATGCACGACCCAAGAGAATCTCATCTTCAAGCTATTTTCCGAGTCCTACATTACTTGAAAGACAGTCCAGGCAAGGGAATATTGGTTAAAAGGGGTCATACACTATCCTTAGAAATCTTCACGGATGCAGACGATGCAGGATTTTTGGTTGATAGAAGATTAACAACGGGCTACTGCATGTTTCTAGGAGGTAATCTAGTTATATGGAGGAGTAAAAAACAAAACGTAGTGGCTCGATCATTAGTAGAATCTGAATTTAGGGCAATTGCACATGGACTATGTGAACTATTATGGCTCAAGATCATTCTTAATGATTTAAAAATCAAATGGGAAGGTCTTATGAAGCTCTATTGTGACAACAAGTTTGCAATTAGCATAGCACATAATACTGTACAACATGACAGGACAAAGCATACTGAGATTGACAGACATTTCATCAAAGAAAAGTTGGAAGAAGGACTAGTGTGTATGTCCTATGTTCCTTCAAATCATCAACTAGCAGATGTTTTAACCAAAGGGCTAAATGCTTCAAGATTTCATGATCTTATATGCAAGCTGGGAATGGAAGACATCTATTCCTTAGCTTGAGGGGGAGTGTTGAAGATATAGATTAGACAAGATCAATCTTATGGGGTAAGATTGTTAGAAACAGAAATCCATATAATCAAGGGATTTCTGCTATAGACTTCTAGATATAGTTTAGTTTAGATTGATACCTATTTTCCTGCTGATTAAGTTGTGTATATATATATATATATATGTATCCATGTATATTAAAGATATAGAAGTCTTCCTGAAAATCTTAACAGTATAGATAATAGAAGAAGAAACAACAGAAAAGAAGGAAGAAATAAAAATTGGGAGGAAGAATAATGCAGGATCATCTCGTATGTGGCTGTAGTAGACATCTAATAGAAGTAGATTTCAGGTGTTAGTGGTTTTATTTTGAACTGAACTCTAATAACGTCTTATTTGAATTGATAGTTCCATCTATTCGGCGTTTACTTTTCTAGTTAGATTAAAGTTGGATGTAATGATATTGAATAGGATGTTTAGACATCATTTTTTGGGTTGCGATTGGTTCCCCTTGGGTGAGGATATCCTGGATAGATCCTATAGAATGTGAAGGATCATGACGAGGTTTAACAGAGTCATCAAAATGTTCCTCTAGAGGCCTTTAACGAGGTTTTACTAGGCCTCTTTCACGTAGAAGCTTAAGAACTTGAGCAAATTAAGACCTAAACTCCTAGTAAAGGAATTAAAAGAGAATTCTATGGCTCATTTTAAAATTAATAGAACAATTGTCAGGGCTGGCCTTGTGCATCTTGTCAGTGTGATCTTGTCCCGTATTTCGTGCTTGTATCCTCTTAGTTGAACCTAGAAGATTGGTGTATAGTATCTGATTATGAGTTTGCTCTCTTTCTGCAGGTAATGTCAGCCTAGAGGCTGCTGTCAATTGGGTAGTTGAGCATGAGAATGACCCAGATATAGATGAGATGCTATTGGTACAAGTCCTCTTATATCTTATATTTTCATCATTGTGGTGAAACCATTTCATTTTATTTACTCCTCTTATCTTCTACTTTCATCATTGTGATGATATTGTTTCATTTTATTTAACTATGTGTGTACACGGAATGTTACTGGTTGATATGCATTGAAGTTACTTAATAGAATTGGGGGTTGGGTCATAGTGTACTAAATTTGGTTTCTGCTTTCTATAACTGAATTTTTTGTTCTCTTCAATTTGTCTTTTATGAACAGGTGCCTGCCAACACTAAAGTCGAGGCTACCAAACCAACTCTTACACCAGAAGAAGTGAAGCTGAAAGCACAAGAACTGAGGTGTGATGTACTAGCAATTCATTTTGACTACTGTATGTAATGGTAATTGGAATTGATTTTGATGGAAGTACCTTGATATACTATGTTTTGGTAAGTTGCAACTAGACAGTACATAAAAATAACGTCAAGGACTCTTAACAACATTTCTAAAAAGAAAAGTTCTAACTCCATTACAATATAATTTTGTTAGAAATTCATGTAATGATAATTTAAAGCCTCATTTTAGTAATTGCCCAAATGAATCATGTAACAATTGGCAGGCTGCTAAATAGTACTAGAAAGGGGGAAGGTTTTTATCAGCACCACCAGCTCCATCAATGCCACAAGTTTTTTGTTCGATAAATGCTATCAGTTCTGTACTACCTGTCAAAGAATGCTTACGATTTCAAATACCTTCTATGATGACTATGGAGTTTAATGCCAGTGTTTCTGATTATATTTACATGTTACATTCCTTTCCTATTTATTCTGGTAGTTTTGTGTTCAAATCTCTCTATTCCTGTAAGTGGCTTTATGATTTCATATGGTTCCCAATATTCTTTAAATATTATAGGGAGCGTGCTCGCAAGAAAAAGGAGGAGGAAGAGAAGAAAACGGAAAGAGAAAAGGAAAAGGTTCTTAATTCCATATCTATTTGCAGCTTTAGATCATGTGTAGGTCATGTAAAAGGAACGCTCTTCTGTTTTTAAGATCTGTTGGCTGACAGGAACCCAAAGCTTCTTTGACAGATTTCAATATTAAACCAACTTTCAGTAGGCAATTTATTTTTAGTTCTTAGGGAAGGCGAACTTTCGTTAAAGTCTATGAACATGCAATATTTAAAAGGTCCTTTATTCTTCAATTTATATATTTGAAAGCTTCTTTCAATCTATTTTCTTGGATCATGATTCCTGAAGTCATTCACTATCTACTTTATGTTAATGTTCTACTTCATTATTATACTAGGAGAGGATTCGAATTGGCAAGGAACTCCTAGAAGCAAAGCGAATTGAAGAAGAAAATGAAAGAAAACGGTCTGTATCAATCTATAGCAACTATTTCACGTACTTGTTTTCATTTCTATGACAACATTAAGTGCCATTTTTATGCTTTTTTTATTTGAATTAACAACCAATTAAAATCTTCAGGTTGATTGCCTTACGGAAGGCA
Source organism: Erythroxylum cassinoides (assembly GCA_027478405.1). Lineage (NCBI taxonomy): Eukaryota > Viridiplantae > Streptophyta > Magnoliopsida > Malpighiales > Erythroxylaceae > Erythroxylum > Erythroxylum cassinoides. The sequence continues at coordinate 26,855,178 of JANIPM010000001.1, forward strand.
GAAAAAGAGGAAGAGAAGAGAGCTAGAGAAAAAATTCGTTTGAAGTTGGAAGAAGACAAGGTCCATGTTTTTTTCTTCATTTTTTATCCTCCTATATAACAAGAATGGTTTGTTGAGGTAGAGAATTTAGTTTGTTTTTACTTTCACCAGATAACTTTCCTATAAACTCTTCAAATAAAATAGAAGAAATTAAAAATTTGTTAATATGAAAAGACTGAAGCCTTTATATCACTTATAAAAAGCAAAAGTAAAAGGGTATGATTAAAATTCTACTATATAATAAGGATTACACGTTCCATCAATTTCTTTTTACTAGTATAATATCATATAATGTAGTTTTTACTAGGTAATGTCTAACTGTGGTTGGATGCTTCACAGGCTGAAAGGAGGAGGAAGCTTGGATTGCCACCAGAAGATCCTGCAACAACCACTAAGCCTATTGTGGAGGAGAAAAAGGTACACAGGAAAGTTCATGCATTTAACAGATATGTGCATCCAAGTGTCTCTGACAGTTATTTCACCAAATATCTTGCAGAGTATGTTACCTGTTAGACCTGCCACCAAAGTTGAGCAAATGAGAGAGTGTTTGCGATCTCTTAAGCAGAATTACAAGGTAAAAAATATTATCCTTTTGTGACTTGAAGAATATACATACAACTGATCGTTCAAAAATTTACACCCACCATATTGTTTGGTAAAATAAGGAATGAGACGGTAGGAAGATGGCAGTAAGATTTGGGGAGATGAGGTTTTAACTAGTGGGATTTCTCGATTCACTGTTATTTTATGAAATCTATGACTGGCTAACTATTTAGCTTTAGACTATTTTAAGTAGGTTAGTTTTGATGGTTTTGTGTGTTTCGTGCACAAACTTGGTTCTTGATTATTTCCCAATTTCATCTGTATATGTGGTATGTATCAATAATATGTACATAAATCAACTAACATAAGGTATTTATTAGTCGTAAAAGGTATGCAGCACATACGCACCCACAAGTTATTTGCTTCTTCAAATGTTATATTGTGTTAGATTTCCCTACTTTTTCGCCATCTATTTCAGTAGTTGTTTGGTACTATCCTACTCAGTTGTTTGGCTTTTGTGGAACAGGATGATGATACTAGAGTTAAGAGAGCATTCCAAACACTCCTAACCTACATAGGGAATGTTGTGAAAAGTCCCAATGAAGAGAAGTTCAGAAAGATTAGACTCAATAACCAGGCATTTCAGGTATGAAATTATGTTACTTTTGTCATTTGGAATACTATACGAATATGTGAATGGGTTGTCAAAATAGAAAGAATTTTGGATATAAAATGAGCAGGAAGGAATATGTGTTCGTAAGTTCTGTTGCAAATTTTGTAATTATTCTTTTGTTATGCATAAAATTGACACTTCTTGTCTTAATGCCTTCTTTCCTAGTGTATATTGAACCAAAGGCAATTATATATTTATATGTACTAATTATCTAGCTCTCTTTCACATACTGGTTGCTATTATAACGTTATTGCATACTTTAATACCCTCATATACGTTGTTGTATTACAAGAACCGAATCGAAGCAAGCTGAGTCTCATCTTCAGTTTTTCATAAGCTTTTTCTTGCTCTGTTTGACGTTTTATGTGACAATGAACAGGATAGGGTTGGTGCATTGACAGGTGGTATCGAGTTTCTGGAGCTGTGTGGGTTTGAGAAAATTGAAGGCGACGATTGTCTTTTCCTGTCAAGAGACAAGGTTGACGTGGCAGTACTTAACTCAGCTGGCTCGGAGCTTAACTCTGCAATTAATAATCCCTTTTTTGGAGTTCTTTAGTTTCAAATAAATTTAAAAAAAAAACAGCCCTTGTTTTTATTTGAATTTGTACACCTTTATATTGACGTCCAATCCAACAAATTTATTTAAGTCTAATTTCAGGCAAATATTTGAACATTTTCATCCATGTTTAATGACGTGTTGTAGTTAAAGAAATAGACGAACCGTACACATGTTTACGGCCCGGTTTAACACATTGCTTTCAAAGAATGAAAGATCCAAGTTGAGGTATATGTTTGTTCAAAAGGTATAAGTGTAGCACTGTTTTATACAGATAAAAAAGCCACATGCAAAAATCTGTTCACTTCAACTTGGATATTAGCCCAAGTAAGCCTCCACTGACATGCAAAAGACTTAGACGGGGATATTAGCGGACAAGTTTACGCCCGGTCTTACTTTTTTTTATCGTCCAACCGTTGGGTGTTATGTACTTCTTTTAGTAGATTTGTCGGGAACGTGTTTCTCACGACTTATCGTGTAAATAGTTGTTTTTTCCTTATTACAACAAAAAAAAAAGACACCCTTTCTATTATCTGGAAAAGATGTACGAGTGGAGGCATAATAAGACATGAATTAAACCCAATAGCCCTACTTGTATATAAGTCAGAAAACAAGAGAACAGTATTTGTTTCACTAATATTGAATGGTTGCAAGTAATATTGGAACATCAAGCAAGTCCGGAAGACACAGCATCTGATTTGTTGAGATTCAACAAGCAATATACCTTGATCATCAAATATATGCAGTATTTTTCAATCCTACGCCTGAAACTACCCTCTACTCTCCTCCTTCAGTCTTCCCCATCCAAAATCAAGGCTCTCAAATGAGATATGCAAAAGGCCATTGTAAAGCCTCCCAGCGCCCAATCGCAACTCAATTTGGATTATTTTGTTCTCAGCATCAATATCATTAGCATAGCCAATCCTCTTTCTTTTCATTCTTCACCAACAAAATTAAGTTTGACGCCGCTCAGTATATTGGAATCCATACATCAAATAATTGAGAGATCAGTTTATGAAACCAAAATAGAGAACTAAATGTTCCTGTCTACCCCACTCTCATCCAAGCAAATTTGCCTTTTTTTCCTTGTTCCCCCCATAACAGGAACTGGTTAAATGCTAACAATGCGCCTATAAAGTATTTCATCATCACTTTCATCTTCCTCTTCAGATAAAACTTCAGACCATGGTAGCTCCAACTTCCCACCCATACTAAACAATGGACCAGAACTCTCGGATTCAACATAACCACCTTCCAGCCTCTCCTCGAATCTCTGGTCGCTACAGTTAAGGAACCAATTTAATGAATGTCTAATTCCCTTTGCTTGCAGCTTCTGATACCTGGGCTTGATTCTGGATTCTAAACTGTAAGTAAAGTATTCTGGGAATTCTACAAGCTCTTTTGGTGGCCTCCCCATTTCACTCTTGAAAAAGTAATAGCTATTTTTCATACGTTCAACCTTTAAAGCGACTAATTGTGGACATTTTACAACCATTTTTGCTACATCTTGAGATGCCAATCCCCGCCCCAGAAGAAACTCAACAGGTTTCATAATCACATGTTGGTTAAGGCTTACAATCTGTGGCATCTTCTCTATCACCTTAGCAAAACTTTCGGGATCAATCTTAATCTTCAAGTTAAAGAAATACTGATGTGAAGAAAGCTTTGCTTTCAAAGGTAATCCTATTATTTGTGGATACTGCGCTATAATTGAAGTTAGTGCTTCCCTCCTAACCCCAAAACTGATAAGACAATCAACATTTGACTTAATAGTCTCTTCAAGATCATAACCAAGTACATATGTCCTCTTCTCCAACATTCTTGCCACTATCTTCTTCGGCAAACCCAACGAAACTAGGTAATCTACAAAGGGTTTAATAGTTGTCCCCACTCGCATCCCTAAGAAATACGGATACTGAGTCACCATTGGTCCAATATCTCTAGGACTAACACCAATACTAACAAGATAAGCTACAGATGTACTCATTGTCCCTTCAAGCTTGAACCCAAGAAGTTCAGGATACTTTTGTAGAACATAACCAATATCCTGTTTTTCCACATCAAGCCCACGCAGAAACTTAATAACTGGCATAAGCTCCACAACCACACTCATGTGCAACACTTGCGGATAGCTCTTAACAAATTCACCTATTTTTGGCCTGCTTATACCAATCTTTTCCAAGTAACCCAAAACAGGTATCATATTCTTCCTCACACTACAGCTAAGCATTAAAGGAAACTCATTAATATCATCAATGGTCAAACCCAACCTCTGCAAAAATTCAACGCGTTCTTTCATGACTTCTACTGTGGATGGGAGTTCTAACCTCTCCAATTCATCTGGCACAATCCCCAAACTCTTGAGGTAGTCACATATTATGACACGATTAACAAGCTTTTCTCTCTTTCCTTGAACTACAGACCATGAAACCGTGGGCATCTCATACTCGGGAAATTTAGAGGCCTGTGTCGAAAAAGATGAAGAAAACGCTAAAACCCAGACAGGGTTTTGTGTTTGTTGACATTGGGCAGATGGGTCTTCGAGGATTTTGATTGAGGAAGATAATAATGAGATGTTTGTAGAAATTTGCTGCGAAGAAAAAGAGTTGAAAAATGAAAGTAATAGCTTTCTTCTTCTAAGCGGTGAGAAGCTCATATTATGTCTATGCAAACGTTATTTCACGGAGAAACTTGTGAGGAATCTCGGATATGTTACCTGAGAAGGGAAAGTAGTAATAGCACGGGTTCGTTGAATGGTGGTGATCGCCGGTGCGTCGGTGGGAGAGAAGGGTCAGGGAAGAATACAGATACAGAGAAGAAGGGCAGGAGACCTAAACTAAAGGCTGCGTTTCAATGTTTTGTGTTAAAACATAGTGAAAGTGTGACGATTTTTATATTTTCATTTTCATTTTAATAAAAATAAAAATAAAAATAAAAATTATTTATATAAATATAGCTATATTTTATTAATAATAATTAAATATTAAATAAAATACAGAGATAAGT
>JANIPM010000001.1:26883706-26910310 GCA_027478405.1 Erythroxylum cassinoides
AATTATTGTACAAAATTGAAAAAAAACAGAAAATTTTTCTTCTCTCTCTCTTCCCTCTCTCTCCCTCTCTACTCTCTTCACTTAACTTCTTAAAGGTTTAAAACACCCTTATATATGTTAGGTTTTGGACTCTACTTAAGAGTGGCCCAAAACTGAACAGTTTTTGCCTTAACCACGTCCATGTTAAAGATATAAACTAAGCAGGAATTTGAATAATGGCGAGAAGTCACACCCCATCAAAGAAGTAGGTACTATTTTTCACTTGAGTAGGACCATGGTTTGAGTTTAGGATGTTTTCATTATAACTTCTAATTGGGCGAGAGATTAACAGGTGATGAAACAAGAGTAGGCGCAATAACACTTTCACTAGCTATTGTACATCAACCAATAAAATATTTCTTCTTCTTACTAAATTCATGGATGGTAAAATCTTTTCAGTAAGACAATTATCCTTTAATATCATCACATTCAAATTTATTTAACTAAGTATTGAGTTCAAATCTCCTTTTTTTTTTTCTTTCCTTTTTGAACTTTTGTATGACATTTTGTTTAGTTCTTTTCCCTAACAAGTTTCTAGGACTAATAGTTACTCTACTCGTTCTCTTCATTTTGTTTTGGTTGGTTTTATTGTTTATGCGAGTAGGCCTATTGGAGAATTGTCTTACAAGCACACACGTAATAGGAATATTTGGATATGAAAGTCGTAAGGAGAGCTCAGCTTATTCAACTAACTACTCGCATGGAAAAAGCCGCCTTGTTTGGAAGTATATTTCCAAGCTTGATTCCATTGGCAAATTCGCCATCAATTGGGAAGTTTCTCTGACGAATACAAACACACTTTTATGGCAGGAACTAGTGCTGCTAGAAAATGGTACACGACAATACACGATAATAAAATAAGTCTCAAACTTGGCGAAGAATTTCAAGCACAAGTTACTTGTAGATACGTAATGGACATGATTCTTTGTCAGGTTATGATACACTCAGACTTGTCTCCTTTTACACAGAAAGCGGAAGCCTGAGAGAAAAAGCCGAACTCAAGTTGGCTTATATCTGTCTACTTTGAATCCTCCAAAAATAAAAAACAAAAACAAAAATAGTGTTTCATTGTCACTGATGACAGCATAAAAATGTTCTCAGCTGCCAAATTTAAATTCTAGATGTTCTTTAAGTTCGGTATGCAAAAGTTTTCTACTTAGCAATTACGTAGTGACCTTGACATTTTACCATTTTCTTGGAAACGCAAATGAGGAGCAAATTGTGAGAAAATTGGAACACAGCACGTCTGTAAAAGCTAGGAGGTTCCAACTGTAATTTGACTCCTGCGGAATAATGTCTGATTTGAAACGACTAATTGTCAGAAAGGTCAGTCCAACATGTATAGTACAGAGCTGCCATGAGTCCATGACAAAGGTCTGAAGATGCTATGAATAAAATTTCGTCACAATTAATAAGGCTATAGCCAAGCATATTCAGTTTGACCCAACTCCGTAATAACTTGCAAATTAGTAGCTAAAGTTTTGAAGATTTCTAGTAATGCTTGAGCATTGGTCAACTAAGACTATAAGGATGACCGGTTTAAATGGTTGGTGATAACTTTTGTAATCCTGTCTGTCCAGACAGTAAAAATTTGTCTGTCATAGCTTGGAATACATCGGAAACCTTGTCTTAGTTTGTTTTGATAGAGTAGTTACACTAGGGAACAAATTGAGCATAAAACGAATCAGCAAACGCCTATAAGTACTTCATTTCGGCTTCTGAATGCCACACAACCAAGTAATTGACTCCAGCTGCTTTGGCATTGAGAATCATAGGGAAAAATGGAGATCAACACCGTGAAATCTGTGTGCCCGGAAAGACGCAGCTTTATCATGATAGAAGGCGATGCCGGGGACACTAGTAAGTGCGTCAAGAGGAGGAGGAGAGAGCCTTTTACTGTTGCATCCAGCTGTAACGATCGACTAGCTGACCAACCTTCTACTGCTACAACCGTGAAGAGAAGTTCAAGATTTCGCGGGGTTAGCAGGTTCGTCAAAGGATCCTGGATCACCGCATACTTATTAACATACAAATTGTTTAACAGTGCTATTTGTTGCTGTTTCGTTGGCTCTACTAATACAGGCACCGGTGGACTGGGAGATATGAAGCCCATTTATGGGATAAAGGATCCTGGAATCCAACACAGAGGAAGAAGGGTAAACAAGGTAGGTTCCAAAACATGTCTCTTGATAGAGTCCTTGCTTCATGTTAAGTACTGGTCCTGATTACGGATAAACTATTGATCATTTTTTGTGTTTTGCTCGATGCGTTGCTTATGGACTTAATATTTGCGTTGGAGCAGTTTATCTTGGTGAGTGATACCCCTTCCGATAGAAACCATTTTTCTTTACTATTACAAACTTGAAACAGGACCTAAACTATTGAAGTTTTTTAATAGGAGCTTATGATGAAGAAGAATCTGCTGCTAGAGCATACGATTTGGCAGCTCTAAAATACTGGGGGACTTCAACTTTCACAAACTTTCCAGTAAGTTATATAAACTCAAGAATATCTATAAATTTAGGCCCCAGACGTCAGGTTGTATTCTGAAATTTCTGATGCTACATTAAACTCTGGCATGATTTTCTTATAGTTAGCAGAATATGCAAAAGAAATTGAAATGATGCAAACTCTTACAAAAGAAGAGTACCTAGCTTCGTTACGAAGGTGATTTCCCTGATCTTCTGCATCTTACTTGAAAACAATCCCTGAGAAATAATTAATCGGGGTTATTAACAGACCATCTTCCCTCAACAGGAGAAGCAGTGGTTTCTCCAGAGGAGCATCCAAATATAGAGGTGTTGCAAGGTAAAAAGAAAAAGAAAAAAAGAAGCTATGCAATTTCCACCTACTATAATCTGACTGATTCGTTTGCGTCTAGAAAAAAATTCGGTCCTGACGCTGCTTTTCTTTTTTTTTTTTTCCTCAAACTCCCAGACACCATCACAATGGAAGATGGGAAGCAAGGATAGGGAGAGTTTTTGGAAACAAGTATCTCTATCTTGGCACCTACGGTGAGTGAACTGATCAAAGCTAGCTCTCATTATTATAAACCACCACAAAAAATTGACAAAACAAGACGGTAACTGCACAAAAAACCCAAACAATTCTAATCTGCAGACTCAACCAAGTTTCCTGCAATCATTGTATTCAACAATTAACACCTCACTTCTTAGAGCCAAATTGAAACTGTTGATCCCATTATAGGTACACAGGAAGAAGCTGCTCGTGCCTATGACATAGCTGCCATTGAGTATCGAGGAATCAATGCTGTGACCAACTTTGATTTGAGTACATACATAAGATGGCTGAAACCAGCAACTGAAAATCCTGGTCCTATCCTGGAATGCTCATCAACTCTTCAGACTCTGCCATTGACAAACTTCTCTAGCCACATCCCAAGCGAGAGCACAATCACAACCCAAATCTCATTTCTTCAAACAGATAATCCTTTCGCAGTAGACGGATCAAACACCATGAAAGACCATGCGATTATTCATAGGAAAGCATCCATTAGCCCTTGCTCCAGGTCACCTTCCCCAACTGCACTTGGCCTCCTCCTTAAGTCTTCCATATTCAAACAGCTTGTGGAGAAGAACTTGATTACAGGCGAAAAGGAAGAAGACAAAGAAACTGAAGCAAAAGTCCCTACAATTGTCAGCAACAACAGTACTGGGGTTGCAGAGAGTTTCTATGATGGACTCAGTTACTTCCCTTACATTTGTCCTAAGGAGTCGTTCACCTGTTTAGAGTTGAAGCAGGAGAAGATGTTGCCCTTCTTTCAAACGACTCCTTGAACATATATAGACTTTGTTCTGTCAATTAGATTATGCTTTTGAACTAATCTCTCCTTCTGTATTATAAACATAAGCTTGTAAGGAATTGTATCCGTTGACATGTAATCCAATAACCCCACTTCTTTTTTCCCTCGTGCAAATAAAAGAATTCGTTATTTCTCTTGGGCTAAATTATTAAAAAAATTAAATTTAAACAAATTAAAAATAAAAACTTAAAATACGTAAAAAAATTGTTCTTTGCTGCATCTTTGTACTCAAACATCCCGTTGCACATGGCTAATACATTTTTTCCCTTTGTGGAATGAAAGAACATCGAACCTAATCCGTATCTTCACCCTTTTGTAACATTTTACAGTTTTAGATAGCGAATAGTGCTTTCAGTTAATGGAAAATGCTCCGTGCGCGAACCAGCTGGGACGTGCTTTACCTTTTGTCTACAGGCTGCTTTGATGAACACGTAAAGGGCGCTTGACCATGTCATCCATGCGTGTAACTATTTCATACAATGCCTGAAAAAAGACGTCTTTGCTCGGAGCTCCATGATGGATGCCTATGCTTCTAGTGGGAAATGGGATGACGGAGGGGGCATTGAATCTGTTTAATTCGATACCTACTAAGGATTTTACTTTACTCAATATTATGATTTCTGGCGGGGATGACAATTTTTGCTAGGAGAACATTTTATGAAATGACTCCAAAAGATTCTGTTGTCGATTATAACAGTATATGAAGCTGGGGATCTGGAGACACTTGGTGAACTGTTTAGGGAAATGCCTCTTAAAAATGTTATCACTTGGCACGCCATGATTACAGAATGTTTGCAAAAACCAACTCTATGGAGAGGCCCTTGATTTGTTTGGGCAAATGAGGGCTCAAGGGTGTGCATCTGATTTTGTTACGGTAACTGGTGTTTTATCTGCCTGTGTCAATTTGGGATCTTAGATTTTAGGAATTTTATTTTTTTTAAAAAAAATTGTTTAAGAATCTCCTCTTCCGCCATGTTAAGTAATAGCTTAGGTTGTGTAGTATTTATTTTATAAAGTGTTGTAGTTTCTGTTAAAGAGCTGTAGTTACAAAGTATTGTCGTTTTTGTTAAAGAGTTGTAGTTTTGTACATAATAGTTAAGTGTTTCATGTTCTGTATATATTCAAAATCTGACTTGATGTATATTTTGAAGTTGAATAATATACAAGTCAGTCTTTATTTATGACTCTCTCAAAAAACTCTGTACATGGTATCAAAGCGGGTCTTGATGTTGTTGTCGATCAACACTATTGATCGATTGAAGTGAGAAAGAGTACACGGGGTAGTTGGTTCATGGTTATTGTCAGCTTGATACGCTTCTGTAGTGGAAGGAGTAGCTAATTTGACGAAATCGAGAGTTAGGGTTTGGTTTTACTATTTCTCTGAAATCAAGAGTTAGGGTTTTATTTTTCCCTCTGTTTCTCTTCACGAATTTGAAGGTAGATCAAAGGCATTTGCAATGATGGAAGATGTATCGCATGAATCTCCTATAGGATCAACTCTGGATCCTCGATTGAGAGGTATGCATGAAGAAGGCAGGGCTGTTCCTATAGTTTTATAGGCCCTGGGCGAAATTAAAAAAAAGGGCCCCAATAAATTGACAATATACTTAAGTTTACATATTTGTATGAAACATAAATGACTCAATTTATAAGTTTACATAACCAACTAAATATTAAATGATCATAACACTAATAAATATACAAAGGATCATAATTTATGAAAAACAAAGAATAAAAATATATTAAAAATCAGAAAATTTACCTTTAAATTATACTCAAAACTCAGAAGACAAAATTGTAAAATTTTTTGCTGCTAATTTTTGAGTTGGAGTACTTTAAATATATATATTGATAAAAATAAAACAATTAGAAGGTACAACTATAATTTAATATTTCAATACTATTTATAAACATTAGGACCACAAATTTACCTTTACTTTAATTTTTTTTTTGTTATAATGTTAGATTATAACGTTATAGTCATTTAATGACTATAACGTTATAGTCATCTACACTTCATGGTCTACAACGTTAAAGCACTTCATGGCTTATAGTGATTTCTTTGATGTTGTGATCTCATTGGCTTATGTTGTAGTCTCATCTACACTTCATCATAAGCCAATGAGACTACAACATCATAAGCCAATGCAGGTTTTTTTTTTTTTCTACTTGATAAAAATGATCGCAACCAAATGAAAGGGTTCCCAACGTTATATTATCCTTGATTGATGATTTCATAGTGATTTGAATAGTAGTCTCATTGGTTGTGATGCCAGAGTTTACTGTGATTTGGCAAGGCTGTAACGAGGTCAAGGGCCTTTTTCTTAGGAGCAACTGGCGTGTCGATAAGACTGAACTTGCCAAGCCCGCAGGCGTGGCTCAGTTGATTCCGGAGGGGCAGATTTACGACAAGACTGAACTTGCCAAGGCTCTTTCTGAACAACGTAATAGCGAGGATTGGCATGTCTAAGCACGACTCTGACAATCTCCGTTTCCTCGTTTATCGCGTCACTTCTATATTTTGAATGATCATATATGATGGTCGTTAGATAAAAAGGTCTCCCATAGCCAGGGTTGGACTGTAAATTTTTAGGGTTACAATTATTATCCTCACATGCAAAAGAGTAGTTGCCTTTCACGGCATCATGCAAGAGGTTAGGTAAGATGGTTTTTATCGTTTATCCTGTGTTGAAGGTTCTACACTAAGCTCTATTTTTTTTCCCCACTTAATATTGCTATCTCAACTTCATTTTCTTTCTCTAGATTTTATATTAAGGGTTTAAAGGGATACTTTACCATGACATCATCAGAAATTGTTACAATGGCTATGATTGCTATAACTATAATACATGACATCATCAGAAATTGTTACAATGGCTATGATTGCTACAACTATAATAATGGGTCACCGATCTGCAAAAGAACCAATCATATGGTGTTAATCAACGGATGATAATTGCTTAAATTCTTTTATACTTAAACCATATCATTGTCATTAAAAGGACAAGACTACAAAATTTTCCTTCAAAATTCCGCTAAAGAAAATATGGGAACGTTTGGTAAACGAATGTAGTGTGGATGTGACATGCTTTAGACTTCTTGGATCCTATCAGAAAAGCTTGCCCATTTTTTCAAAAGCATAGCGAATCACGTTCTTTTATGAATTATTTGTATTTACTTTTAAGACCTAAATAAAGTTAATGGGACTCTTTTTTCCTTTTGTTAAAATAAGAAATTAACGGTAGGTTGGAGCATGTGATTTTCGTTATCTAGTTTCAAGTTGTTTGAAGCAAAGGTGAAGATATGCACAAGATCGTTAGGTACGCCCTTCTCTAGTTAGTTCATTGATCCCCAGCCTCTTTGAATTAGGGATTACAATACCCTTAAATTTAATATATGAGATAACCTTTACCTTTAATTAGACATGATATTCACTGGTATAGATAATCTTCTTATATTTTTTATATTAAAAATATTACGTACAAAAAGAATAAGAAGAAATCATAAAGTTTCTAGCTCTTTTATACAATTAATTCCTAGGGTAATGTGCTACAACATATGAGATTCTTAATTAATTTCCTTTTGTCAAGGAATTAAAAAAAATCACCAAAACCCTTTCATCAATTTGTCATTTTGATTCTATCTCTTCTTAGTGTTGAATATTGGCTCAAATGAAAAGTCAAAAATTGCAGCTACTTTCGGTGATCAACAATGGTGGCTTGGTGTTTTTTCAGTGGCTTTCAGACCCATTGTTCACACCCACTGAATTCTCTATAAATGGGAGGAAGAACAATAAAGAGAACACAATGTTTTTCTGTTGTGAGAGGAGAGCAGAAGAGTGTTAGTGAGAGAGAGCAAAATTTTCGAGAGAAATGAGAGAGAAGAATAGTGAGAGAGAGAGAGAAAAGAAAAAGTATTTATATATTTGTTTTTTATTTTCTCTTTTCTAGTAGGAGCTTGGGTTATTTTGGGTCTCTTAAAAATTGAGTGATAAACACTATTGTATGCTCTCATTGTTATAGTGAAATACTCAGTCGTCTCTAAACTGGACGTAGACATTACTGAACCAATATAAAAATCTTGGTATATTTATTGCTGTTTATTTTTCACTCCAAATTTATTGACGTTTCCGCACAACACAATTCTCATTCTCATGCTGAGGCGTATCCTAGCAGGGGATTTCATTTCTATTCTGAAACTACTTCAGAGCTACCCACCAATGAATATCAGCCATTTACTGTATGTCGCTACTAAATTACGTTTTAAACCATCCAACTAGTTTCTAGCGACTCCTCTCTCTCTTTCTTTGGTTGTATACTTGTACATTACTGGATGCAGATGTTGAGCAAAAGCAGTAGTTATCGTTCTCCTCTTTTTTCTTTATGTTGTTGTTTATTTTCATATTGATATAGCAAAGCTTTGTTCTCTAGATCCGAAAGCTAGTTTCCGACAATAGAGTTCTGTTTATGTTATTTAAGAATTCCATATGTTAACTATTGCTGACTATTTTGCTTGAGCTTGGTGTTGATAAGCATAATAATTTGAGCTTCGTATTAGAACTGACATAATTGAAAACCAAAACCTTCTTTAACCAGTGTGAATCTGTTTAACATAGAACGGCACGATGTCTACAACAGAATGATTGGACCCATGAATTGTTCCAACAATTTCTGTAAATGTGCATAATAAATTGATCAATCATAGTTTATAAATATGCGACTCAAACAATGCAGGAGGCATACTTTTTCTTTTGTGGGCAGGAAAGTTGCAACAATTATGCGGTCAATTGAATGTTTTGGTGTACCTCGTAAGCCTGGTTGACTATGCAACATCCTGTTTCTTGTTATGGGTCTTGACTGGTACTGCTTTCCTTGGCAAGTACGTTTTTTGCTTTCTTTGACACCTTTTTTTGTAATACTCTTCAACTCTCCCTCTCGACCGCAGCTTGTTCTTGGTCCTTATATTGCATAACTTGGAAGCTTACTCGATTTCCCGATACCAACTGCCTCCATGTAACCATCAACTCTATGAGAAAGCAGACGACTCCTGTTTCATCAAGAACAATGATTTTATGCTATTGTTGACAGAAGCAATCATTGGCTGGCTTCACAGGTATGCGCGATCCAAAATTTCCCTTTTGATCAAATAGTAGATCCATGTCCTAAAAGAACGATCTAAACAACACTTACTTCGTCTTTTAGCTGAAGTCCAAGACACGATTCTTGCAAGTGATGTGGTGAAGTTGGCGTGTAATCGAAAGATAGTCTTCCTCGGTTAATAAACTCATCGCCCTGAGCCTATATTTTCTTATTAGTGAAAAAGGGGCAAAAAGGATGGAGGTTATCCCATAAGCTGCATCCTTAAGCTCTTATCGAACATTCCTATTGTGGAATTGAAATAGAAACTATCCTAAGCTAAAGTTACTTGCTCTTTCCTGCACATCATATAGGTGGTCATCACAGAGTTAATGACCTCAATGACCTAGAAAATTGCATGTTTCTACCAGGCAATTTGGGAGTCATAGGTGCATGGTTGAACATAGAAATGATGAAACTGCTAAAATGGAGAGTGGGGATACGGATCAACTTGGCATTTCTCATTATGTCTTACCTACCAGATAAACTAGTTTACTCTCATGTTTTTGATTCAGGTGTGTTGTGACAGTACTTTCTTGAAGGTGATAAAATTTGCAACCATAAATTGTATGATTGAGGCCAAAACAGATCTGCTTCGTGTGCTAGAAGATGAAGGGTTGATCGTTGAAGATCATAAACCAACAGCTAGTACAATACCTGAGCCTCCATATTCTTGCCAGTCTCAACCCTGTCGTCAATCTCTTGGAAGAGAAACCAAGGTTGAACCTTTGAAACAAGAGCATGGAACAAAGATTAGAACAAACAAATGACAAAATTCCTCCAGTGATGCCAGGAAGTCCGGATACTGTCAAACAAAAAGCATGAATGCAAAACATCCACGCTTTTCTTTGAATGATGATGCTATAAATAAACAAGATAGTAAATCCAGTGTATTTAGCATGTCAACTACAACTCCGTCATCAATCAAGCCTTCTAAAGAATTGACACAACCAAAACTGCTAAATGTATTGCCTTCAAAAGAATCAGGTCCCGAGGCAATGGTACCTAGAAAAGGTCTGGCTCCCCCTCCTCCACCTCCCCCTGGTGTTGGCAAGTCCCTTGTGCGAAAGGGATCCAATACTCGATTGAAGAGGTCTACCAAGATGCCTGAATTATTTCAGGCTCTGAAGGGCGTAATGGAAGAATCTAGCCGAGCTGTCAAGTCAACTGATAGGAGAAAGATGCAGCTTGGAGGTTCACCTGGTGGAAAGGAAGGATTGAGTGCTTCTCTAGCAGAATTGACGAAAAGGTTGGCTTTTTTGTGTCACAAGAAGAAATAGCATAATTACTCAAGTAAATAATATAGAAACTAACTTGATTTGTTTTTTGCTTTCCCTATTTGGTAGTTTAGATCAACATATTTTCAGCAAATAGAAGGAGATGCTCATAAGTACGGAAAACAAATCGGGGAACTGAAGGTAGCCATCAATTCTTTTAACACCAATGACATGGTAAGCTGCTGAAGTTTCAAAACAATGTGGAATCCGTTCTTGAAGTACTAACTGATGAATCACAGGTTAGAAGATTATAACTTGAACTGATTCCAAGTTTATGAGTTCGTCTAGTGTTACAATTGCACTTGTAAGACTACAGGTGCTAGCAAAGTTTGAAGGATTTCCCACGAAGAAATTGGAAACTTTAAGAGTAGCAGCTGCATTGCACTCAAAATTGGAGACAAACATCAGAACCCTGAAGAATTGGCGGGTAGTACCTCCATTACCACAACTTCTTGACAAGGTTGATTGCTATTTTAGAAAAGTAAGTTGTATTCAAGAATGACTGGAGTATGATATATCTGCATTGCCGTTTCTATAGTTGCTTATGTTTCTTACAATTCAAGATCAAATTAGAGTTGGATGCCTTCGAGAGAAACAAGGATGACGAAGTAAAAAATTTCAAGAGCCACAACATTGATTTCGATTTCCACGCTTTCACAAGGTTAAGAGAAGCAATGTTAGATCTTTCCTCCAACTGCATGGAGCTAGCACTGAAGGTAGGCAACACGTTCATTAAATTGTTCAGAGTCCAAAACAAAAACAAGCTACATGGTCGCTATCGTTGCAACAATGTTCACTTCTCTTACAGGAGAGAAAAGAGGTGAGAACAACAAACAACAATGTGGCTTCTGCATCCAAAACTGATCAGGAAAGAAGAAAAAGCAATGAAATACTTTGGAGAGTATTTCAGTTAGCATTTCGGGTTTATGCTTTTGCAGGTGGACAAGATGACCGTGCTGATAAGTTAGCCAACGAATTGGCAAATGAAATCTTAGTTCGGTCAACAGACTAATGATGCCAATGCCTTAACAACAAACTATGGCGAAGATTTCAGAAGGCAGCAAAGTTAACATAATGGATTGCAGCTCCAGAGAGTTCTTCTGTATAAAAGTCATAGATCTAAAGATAAGCCTTACCCTCATTTTTCCATGACAACTAACCTGCTGAATCTTGCATCTTTGATGGAAGGCTGCAAGTGACACAGAAACCACACTCGCCCTTTTAAGGCATTTATCTCGTTCATTTGCACGTAAGTTACTTTCTTGCAATCCAAAGCTAACTATACACTTAAACTAAGACGTGTTCATAGCTTGGATGAGTGAAGCTCTTCAGTCCATCTTAAGCGTCACGTTGTACACGAGACTTGAAAACCATGATTTTCACCAAGTTACCTTGGAGGTATAATTTACTAGGGTTTTAGTGGCAACTACTTTTCGCATTTAAAACTGAAAATATCTTATTAATTATGGGTAGCTCTTATTAATTTTAAAATCTCCCTAGTTTTATATGTAAATCAATATGTCTGGAATTACTTATTGTCTCCTTTTTCCTTTGGGTCGTCTTTATTGAGCTACACTGACAACTGTTTTCAGAGAGGAAGAAAAGAGCATAACAGATTCTCTGTCCAATATTATCCTGTCTTATCCTGTCCATGAAATTTCAATCATTTATTTTGTAAGACATATGCGGTGTTCACGCGAGACCTACACAAAATTCACATAAATAAACGGCTGAGATTTATTGGACACAATAAAACACCATAATATTGGATAGAAGATCTGGACTCAAAAAAGAGTTTGTGAAATTGTGATTACTATTGCTTCTCATTCTGCCAAAATCATGTGTCTACATCAAAACAGATCTACCAAAAAAAGTAAAACAATAACAAAAACAAAAAAAAAAACACTTTTCATATGGACCAACTGTCATTGTCACTGGGTCTTGGGCTTTTGAACCTTCACATAGGGGAAAACACCCATGAAATTGATGACTTTGGGATTCCATCCCAACTGCTCGGCACGGCAAAACATCAGGAACGTGTTGGCAAGATATGAACTGAAGCCCATGAAAAAATGCCACAAAGCATGTCCCTGAGGGTTAAAACGCCACTGGGAAATAGTATCACAGCATATTTTATCACAAAGCCAACAGAGACTCGCTATGAATACAGAAACCAAATACAGTCTCGCAAGCAGCTTCGCACGCCTATCCTTTGTGTGGATATAATATTTGTACATCCGGGGTATGCAGAGAAGACAGAGAATCAAATAATGCACCTTGAAACCAATGCCAAAACGAACCAATGCATGGATGACTGCAAATGCAACTCCATACAGAAACAAGAAGGTCGGCATTGTACTTCGATAGTGCCAATCTGGTGAATAAAGGATGTAAAAATACAAAAGCATTTCCCATACCATTGGTGTTTCATCTCCTAACTATTGCCTGTGAAGCAGAGACAAACTATCAATACCTTTATGTGTATATTACAAGCATAAATATGCAGATAATCGTAAGCCAAGTCTTAACATAGCTTTACTGTAGTTTGTACAAGTTCGAACGTACAAGCAATGATACTGTGTCACGAATGTAAAAAAATCACAGAAAAGAAAACATTACTTACATGTGCTGCAATGTGGCATGGTATAAAAGACTTCCAACAGCAAGTATGATGTTAGATATGTGAAGTATTGAAAACCTCTTCTCAAAGCGTTGTCTCGAAGCATTTATAAGGCCAACAAATGCCAAAAGAATGCTTGTGATGTTTGATATGGTATTGAAGAATTCTGCAACATATGAAGAGTAGACATAATTTTTCTCACACCAGTCATTAGATGTTACAGGACCCCAAAAGCTTGATCTTCCTTCAACCATGTCTAGTTCGGTGTATGTAGGATGACAAAAAGCAATAAAACTCCTGTTAAGATGGCTCCATATAACCTGCAAGTCAAAGAGCTATAAGAAAAATTGAAATCAAAGAAACTGAACTAGTTGAGTCGTTTTGATGATACAGTGCTCTGTTAGCACCACAAAACATATTGGATAGATTTTATTACAGTAAGATCAAGAAAAAACGACAAAGAATAAAGAGCTGCAAAAACTCTTAACACCAAACTAACTAAAACTTCTTTCCCCGAGTCTTAATTTCACTCTGAAAATAACAAAACAAAATTTAGTAGTTCCATGAATTTTGAGTTTCAGTATATCAGCACAAAAAAGTGTTTGTCTATGTCTTCTCAAACGGCAATCAACCAAGGGATAAACAACTTGTTACATGACAACCATGCTAGAAGTGAATAAGTTGGACCATCTAAACAATCAACTCATAAGACAGGCTAAAAGAAAATTCAAGTCTAAGTGAAGATAAACCTACATAGTCTATTACTAAGGAGGTCCTACCTCTCTCACCGTAAAAAGAAACTAGTAAAAAGCTAACTGCATAGTGTATCACACATTGTTTTTTAACTGTTCCTAAATAGTGCGCATTGCTCACTATCTTATCGCTGTTAACAATACCAAACGTCTTTTATAATATGTTCTATAATTTCCGTGACTGGAAGTGTTATAACTTAGCTCACATCTCACCAGGAAAAGAAAAGAAGTAGTCAAAAAAAATGAATCTGAAAGTTCTGAATGTCATCTGGTACAGAAAGAATGTGCCTGAGGCCTTAAACTGCATCTCCTTCCTGAGCAATTACAACTGTTTGGCTATCAAGAAAGAAATGAAGCAAATTGTTGGGTTGTTGTAAAATAAAGAAAATAATCTAGCAAATTTTAATATTTCAGCTCCTTTTCGTTTTTTACATCATAATAATTAAATGGATAAAGAAAAAGGCCTTTGATATGTATTAGAGGACAGACATGAAACATGTCGTAAGAAAACTCTCCTTCTAGTCTATAGCTTAACCAAATGCTTTTCAGAACACCACACTTGTACTACACCCACCCAAAAAAGAAAATCTGTTTCCACTCAAATTTGATAGTAAGAAATGCAAAAGTTTATCTTTTCAACTACATTCTACAGGCCAAATTCCTATTCAGTAACTTTTATTGATAGGAACATGTCTCCAAATATGTGTACATTTGGTAAAGAAACAAGGGGGGAAAAAAGCAGGAAGAAAAAATAAATGCCTTTGGAACAGCCAAGGACCCTTTCACAATTAGATTTTGTATGACAAATGGTTTATGCATTATAAAGGAGATATTTTGGAAACAAGGAAAACAACAACTACACCTTGCATAACCCAACAAGTTCGATTCTGTTTTTTTTTTTTTCAAATTATCACTTCGATGAAGCAGAATAATCATAATATATACGTAATTCTCATATCATACATAAAAAACTTAAAAGAGTAAATTGTTAGTTTCCACACTTTTTAGACATAGCTAAAAATATGAAAACAAATTCAAAGGAAATTCTGCAATAAAGCAACCGGATAAGGATTGAAGGAAGTTATATTAGCTGCCAAACACATAAAAAAGAACAGGAAAAAAATGATTTGAGGTAATGTAGCCTGTTTAGCGTAATTTAACTTTTGAGTGCCAGATTTGGCATTTTTTTTATTGTCGTCATTCAAAGTTAAAGATAAAAAACCACACGAATTGATATACCGTCCCTGTATCTTCGACATTTATAATGGCAAAACTCTTAACTGAACAGTAGGAAACAAAGGAGCCCTAAGCTATCGAGATCATCATGATGCTGATAAAACCTTGAGACTTTAATTTTCCACCAAGAGGCATGTGCTTCAAAGTTTGTGGGATGTCCTTCAAAGACGCATATAGTGCAAAACTAGATTTTATAGAAAAGCGAAATTATAAGAATCATTTTGCGCCCAAACACTTGGAGGGGCAAAGAGAGCTGGAGAGTCTTTCACAACAAAATGGCAAAGAAAGGGCTTCGATCAGCTATTTTGTGCTTAAAGAAGCCAGGTTTTAGGAGCAAGCTGAGATGGGGATACGGCGAAATGCCAGTACCAACCGAGATAAGAATACTAAGATCACATTATAACTTGGTGGTGCATGAGAAAATTTGGAACTAGAAATCTAAAATGCTACTATGAAGGAAAACTTCAAACTTGGGAAAACTATGTAAGCGTCCAGAAGACACAACTATTTGATGGCAAATGAAGAAAGTTGAGTCAATAAGAAGTATCCAAGAAAACATCATCTTTGATTTGCTGAGCAAACTAAGAAGCATCAAATCAATCACACTGTTTGATATCAAAATAGATAAAATGCAGATTAAAAATGTAGAACAATTGCAAGCTCTGTAACACTTAGAAAGAATGATTGGAATCTCCTACTTAACCCAAAAGTCCATAGATACAAACAGAACTTAAAAGAAAATAACCATAAAGAGAAGCACAACTGTCACTCACCTTCCACAACCAGATCTACACTATATGGGGGAATTCTGAAGCATTTGTCTTCTCTCTCGTCATGTAACAGGAGAAGGAGATATACGAATGTATTCGTATATGCGGGAGTGTTATGCGTGTACGTCTGTACGAAACCTACTAGAGTGCTCTTCTTCTTGTGGTGGTGCTGCCCGTCGGTTGTATCAACTCAACAGCCGTGTTGTTTTGGGGCTAAGAAAAGTTCCGTTGAATTGGGGAATTTTATTATCCAATTGATTCAACAGCTGTTGATTATAAGTCCTCGCGACACGTGCGTTGGATTCCCACTTTTGATTGTATTATATTCACTCACTGTGTTTGTTTGCTTTCCCTTGTATTTTTTCTGTATCATCTGTCTTCTTCCACTACGATAGTTTCAATTTCACGATGTGTTTGTTTCAAACTAGTAGAGTTCATTGCTTTATGCTTCCTGCAATTCTAGTAAAATCACAGCTTTTGACATAAACCATGTTCATGGCTTCCCAAGACTGGCTGATTAAGTATAAGTACTGCTCTTTACAACCAATAACAATGTTTACGACATAAAAAATTGAACTCAAGGTAAACAATCAGTCAAAACATTTTTGCTCTCAGTTTTATGAAATTTCATTTGTCTACCTTATTGAGCCACTAGTTATGGATGCAACTTTGCATACACCAGCAGAAGTGGTGAGTGGAATATCTTTGTAGCAAGCTATTAGATCTTTGTTAGTTTGCAGATCTACTTGCAGCGTCTCCCAAACCTTCTTCTTTGGGTTTAAGACATCATCAGGCTCGCCTTCAAACCCGGGGAATGTAACTCTCTCACCAACCACGGCAGATTGCGGAGGATCAACCAATTCAACCTGAGAAGTATCAGTGGTTAATGAAATTAAGACAGCAGTGTGACAATGTCATATAACCTTCTCTGGACAACATGTTAATACAATCATTAAGTGTTACAAGAAAATAGAAAGCTTGACAATGCTGGTTATCGAGATTAAGGTCTGAAGTCCCGCTTATGACGTAAAGGAGATTACAACGATTTCAAATTTACAAAACCAAAGCCAAAGGAGATGCAAATTAAGTTGAAGTCGGGTTTATGCATGCTTACCTTAGTATGGTCACTGTTATTGGCAGCAAGAACCATGGCTTGTGACTTGATGCCCCTCATGGTTGCCGGCTTTAGGTTGCAGAGAACACAGACCTTTCGATTCTGTGAAATAACATGATAATCAGTATCATGGCAGTTGGATCAATGCACGTCTTCCAATAGCATATATCGATCATATAATAAAATCTCCATAACATCTAACAGTTACCTGCATCTCCTCAAGAGGTATATACTTAACAAGTCCACTAACCACTGTTCTAGGCTGTGCTTCACCCACGTCAATTTCTTCCACGTATAGCGAATCAGCATCAGGATGTTTCTGAGCTTTCTTTATTAAGCCAACACGAATATCAAGTCTTGTTATGGAAATTTCTTGTTCAGCAGTACCTTTGGATTTGACTTCGGTATTAGGTTTTTTTGCTTGCTGCTTCTTCCCAGCACCATCTATAGGAAAAGAGCAACAATTTACAGCCAGCTACGCAGAAGATGATTCAAACCAAATATTAAAGTTTTTTTAAGAGGAATGAGATCGGCAGAATATTTTCAAATTTAACCACAAAATGACCAACAAACCAGGAGTTATAAAAACAGAAGCTTCACGGTAAAAATGCTAACAAAAACTGAGAAATTTCAACAATCAGCCTTCCAAACTTCCAAGTATTAGCCATACAACGTTTGTAGATTTAAAGGATGAAAAATTTTACTAGCTTAACAACTTGTAACCTGAAACTTTGGTCTTCTTCAGTTGCTCAGCAATTGCATCAGCTTCAGCCCTTTCTTTCCTATCAGCCTGACTTCCAGAAAATTTATCCCTGAAGAATTCTACTTCTTCATCTTTCTGTAAATGAATACATATTTAATAACCACAAACAAACGAAAAAGATAACAATAGCATTAGCCACCATGCCTCATCCCCTCCTACAAAATTTAGCATCCATTTCAAGCATAACATGCGAAAAAAATAAACCTTATGAGGAATAAAAAACGTATGTAAGGGAACTTACCAGTTCCTTGAATAATGGCTCTGGTTTTCCAATTCTATGACCAGGGGGTATGATCTCCCAAAGTCTTCTGTACCCTTTCTCATCACAAAGAGAAGCTTGTTGAAGAGGCAAATCAAGCTGCTTGAAAACCTTAAAACGGCAATGCAACAAAGTTTCCCCCAATAAAAGTTAGATCAAATACTAATAAAAAAACAATTGAGAAGATAACAAAAGCTCAATGTATAGATGTGCAAAGCAGCTAAATTACCTCAAGAGAGAAAGATGGCATGAAAGGTTCCAGCATACAACCAAGAAGATACACTAGCCCAACAGAAGTCCTCATCACTATGGAACAAGTTGGCTGGTCCTCCTTGTACAGCTTCCAGAATTGACTTTCCTATAGAATATGGATAGAAAACATTCAGAAGTCATTTCAACAAGAAAATTTGAAAAAAGAAAATAAATATATTCTGAATGATAGAGGACTTGCTTGCAGATACGCATTGCCCTCACTCGATATGCTCATTGCTGTTTTCAGTCCTTGCTTCAACTTAACCTGATACATCACAATCATGAAAAGTTGAGAAAACGTTAAGATTTGTCAAAGGCTACACAGCAGAACACAAATACCTTCTCCATGGCTTCAATATATTGCTCCAAGTGTTTATCAACTTCTTCAGTCAATTTCTTGGTCAGAGTATGTGAGTCCGCACCGGGAGCATCAGGAACAATGGAACCATAGCCAGCTCCTGCAAGTTTGAAATTTCCACTTGAGATGGATACTGAATACAGTTCAAGTGTAATTTTGCATTCATAAGTATTTTGGAAAGGCATAATAGTCCAATTATATGCTGGTCATATCAACTGCATCAATTACAATGATAAACTTCCAAAAGAAAAAAACAGATACACAACAGGGGTAAATTTCCATTGTTTCTCTCCTGCAGGTGCTACTCCAACAACTTCTTGAAATACCAATCCAAATATAGGCAATATAAACCAGTAACGTCTGTAAAAAATTTGTGATGTCACACGTGGGTTCCAAATCTAGCTGATTGGGCTAAGTGTCAGACAACTGCTCTACCTGAAGGTTTAGCAATGAAGCTCAACACCCGATTTATGAAGTTGCCCAAATTATTGAGCAGCTCGCTGTTGAGTTTTGCTTGCAAATCAGACCATGTAAATAGTGTGTCAGATACCTATTTCAAAAAACCAAAGACATTAGCATTTGGTTGGTTGCATGCTAAAGTAGTGACCCTGAGCATGAACAGGATTACCTCTGGCCGATTAGTCAGCAAATAGTATCTCCACACTTCTACGGGGATGTTTGTATCTTTTGCATCATTACCAAAAATTCCTACTCCTTTACTCTTGGAGAACTTTCCTGAGGAAGTCTTAAAACTTAATACATAATTGGTGGTAAAAAAAAAGGCAGCATATTTTGTCAAACTGTTTTCTGGACCAACCTGCTTCATAATTTAAGTATTCAGTAACACTTATAGTTTTCATCAAGGTCCAATTTTCACCAGTTCCAAGAAGCGTTGATGGAAACATAACCTAGAGAAAGAAGGTTTAACAGAGGAATTACACATTTATGATTTAAGAGGAAAAAATACAACATTATTCAATTAAACTCCATTTGTCTCCCAGAACTAAATATAAGAGCTTAGTTCAAAGGATGGAACACAATGTCATTGAAAACAATAACATGATATAGAACCCATACAACAAATGCGTGAAGATGCACCTGGGTACTAGCAAGAAGTTTTAAGCACAATAAATACTTGGTTCTTCCAACATCCTACAAGTTTTCTGCTCAGACAAAATTAATCCTCAGACTTCCCATGCAGGGAGGCTATTTTGAGGAAAATCAGCCAACATTAAGAATGACCAAGTTTTTTGTGAAACTAAGGCAGCTTGTCTAGCATTTGTACCAGCTAATTTTAACTGGAAACATGAGTATGGGTATTCCACATGAGATTTTAACAAGTAATATCATGAAACATTAGTTTTGGGAAGATGATAACTGCTCCAGGCATTCCAAGCTTCCCACAACTGTCTAAGGAGCTAATTTAGATTTACTGTTTATCAGTACCAACACCACAAAAAACCTTCATAAAGAAAAGATCTAGACATTTTTCGAAGGCCATAACCTCCAGTAAAGAAGTCAGGAGAAGATTTGAAACCCATGAAGCATTTAAGAATGAATATTCTATATGTCTCACCATCTTGTATCTCCACAATGTAGACAACCAACTTAAGAATAGCAAACTTACAGTATGGAAAGGTACATTATCCTTTCCCATAAACTGAAACAGTTCAACATTTTCAGGATTCTTCCACCACTTCTCCCAATCTTCTGTATAGCACTTAGTTATAGAGACATATCCAATAGGAGCATCAAACCAAACATAGAAGACCTACAAACAACAATATTTGAAGTGACAACCAGTACAGTGTTTGGTGGGAAAATAGAATAATTCCAATAGAGCACCATTACATTGGTCAGAGATAATAAATGAAGCCTATAGATAATGAAATCCATAGTACTATCAAAAAGAAACAGGAGAAAAAGAAACTTCAAAAAAGAGAAAATCTTTATTTTCAACCTCACCTTGATTAGATCAATGCAATTCTTGATGCAACTAAGACTTTCCTACCAAGCAATATCAGTTCGTGAATTCTATTAAGAGAACCATGCATATAAATGGCTGGGAAAAATCATATGGCATCTGAAAACAGGCTTTTATGCACTGAAATAAGATTGGATGTCATTCCTGACCTTGTCCTTGTACTTTTCAAGTGGAACTGGAACCCCCCACTTCAGATCTCTGGTAATACATCTTTGCTTGAGTCCTTCTTTGAGCCATGCATTTGTTGCTTGAATTGCATTTTGGCTCCAAGATCCAGCAACAGACATTTTTTCAATGTACTTTACCAATTTATGCTTTAACAGTGGAAGCTCTAGAAACAAGTGATCTGTATCACGAATGCGTGGAGTGGACTGACAAACCTGTTCAACTAGTGTAAATGAGAAACTGATGATGAAGCACAAATGCTTCATAATATCTGTTGTTGCATGTGAGAGAAAGGTTCATGTCTTATGATCTATTTGCTAGAATAGATAATATTAGTTTTACTAGGTGCAAAGTATTATTTGAAGTTGTCTAACAAGTTTCAAGAGAGAAAAAGCATCAGAATAACTCTCTATCTGAGCCACAGATTAAATTAATCAATAGTGGACCTCGTGTAAACACTCGTATAACCAATAGATGAGAACTAAAAGAAAGAAATAGAATAAACTAAGCTCTAACATATATAGCCTGTTGCAAGTTTGCGTCACGCATTTCAGATCCAAATCACGGAATGGACGATTCAAATCAGAAAAGACAAAGACTATAACAAACCTTGCAGCGCGGGTCTTTTAACTCAGTTGGGTTCAAAAGTTTTCCACATTTCTCACACTGGTCACCTCTTGCAGAATCATAATTACACCCTTCAGTAGGACATGAACCTTCAACAAGCCGATCAGCAAGGAACTTGTGGCATGTGTCGCAGTAAAGCTGATCAAGTTAAGAATAATGAGATGTTAAGACAAGTTTCAGAAAGTATGAGAATGTGTGAGATAAGGTAACAAAGGAAAGATTAAGAAGTAAAGAAGTGCTTTCTACCTGCTGCATAGTGTTTTCAGAAAGCCAGTTGTTCTCCCACAACTTATTGAAAATTGCCTGACAAACTTCTTCTTGCTGCTGTGTTGAGGTTCGTCCAAACTTATCAAAACTTATGTTAAACCATTTATAGACTTCACTATGAATAGTATAGTACCTAGAAGAAATCAGCACGATTATGTCAACCGAAAATGTAAGAAATGAAATCGCAAAGAAAAAAGTGAAGATGTGAAATCGTTAAACCAACAATTGATGACGGGCATTTCACAATTATACAACATCCAATAAATAAAACCCAATACATATTGACGAAAAAAGGCTAAGAATGGACCAGAATCAAGAGGTTTGGAGACAGTTAACTACTTGTCACAAATCTCTCTAGGGGAGCACTTCTCCTCCAAGGCCTTGGTCTCAGTTGCGGTTCCATACTCATCAGTCCCGCAAATGTAAATGACATTATAGCCTCTAAGCCGGCAATAACGAGCAAACACATCAGCACTCAACACAGCTGCCACCACCAATTCAATTAAATAAAAGAAACAAAAGAAACAACACCAAATTACACATGCATAAGAGCTAAACAACCCAAGCCAGATTTTTAAACGCCAAAAACCTTTCAACTTTCACAGTAAAACAGATTCTTGCTTCGACAGATTAAACTAAGATCAATCAACAGTTCATGCATTTTCACACATATATTTATGCATATACACATAAAGAGATGAGACGTGTCATTACAGCCAATGATGTTGCCGAGATGAGGGACGTTGTTGACGTAAGGTAAGGCGCTCGTTATAAGAATGTTTCTCTTGCCGGGAAGAGGGACCTTGGGCGGCGCCGTCCGACTTTCAGCCATTTTGATATCCACCAAATTCCAACAGCCGAGGTAGCAGTATAGAGTTTGGTTTGGTCGTTAATGTTAATAGTTACGGCGTTAAATTAAAGCTAAGAGACGGCGGTTTCCCCATTTCGTTGCTTTGTTAGGGCAGATTGGTATGCTTAATTGTGTTTTACTTATTACCCTCCGCATCTCTCTATTTTACGATAGTGCCTACGCACGCAAGCATAAAGATTTATTCTAGCTAAAATGGGAAATTTGGAAAGACTTTTAATAAGATAGCCTTATTCATACCTTGTTTATACCAGGAAGAGAGATTGTTTCATGTTATAATATAGCGTATGTATATATAACATGATAAATATTAATAATAAAAAACAAAAGAAGTAAACAAATACATAAATTAAAAAATACAAGAATAAACAAGTCGGCCATAAGAAAGTTATTAGGATAACTAAAAAACTGTTCTGGCTAAATAATTAAGAGAAAAGTATCATGTAATCAAAATATTAAGGTTAATTATAAAATAAAAATTTTGAAGGAAAATATTTAAAAGACCTAAGAAAACAATAATGATCTCTTTACGTGAGATTTTTATCTATATCCTATTAAGTCAAAATTTTCTATTGTAAACTATATTTTCGGCAAGTTCTAACAAAGTCATATCATTCTTAATCACTTTCTTCTAGTTCTTCTTAAGCCTTCTTTTTTTTCACCTCTTATAATCTTTAAGTGCACTTATTTGATGAGCCAACATTCTGCCCTATATAACATAGTTGACATAATCACTAAACAATAGAATTTACCTTTGAGCTTGAATAATATCTTATCACATAAAACTCCCGAAGCACTTCTTATTAAATCACTATGATCTGATACGGTGGAATCTATCTTTATTGATCTCTTAATTGTTTTGGATGATAGACCCTAAGTAATTAAAACACTCTTTTGTGGTATAACTTTTGAACCAATCCTTACCACTTTATCGAAAACTACCTCATAGTCCGAAAAGTTGCACTCTAAATACTCAATCTTAATATTGCTCAATTTAAAATCCTTTGACTCTAATGTATCTCTCCAATGCTCTAGCTGGACATCGACGCTATCTTTGTCTCATCTACTAAGATAATCATCATCACACCCAATTGAATCTCGCACCAATGCGAGATCTAGGGAGATCTGATAGTACGTAGCCTTACCTTATAAAGTAGATAGGCTATTTTCAAGAGACCCATATGCAAATTTGACATGAAGAATTTAAAAGAAATAAAATAGTAAGTAAAAAATTATTATGATGCAAGTTTAGAAGACAAAGTATTTAAGAAAATAGCAGGACAAATATACCTGATATGCTAATGAGGTCTGCTTATACCTTATATGCTACCAAGTTCTGCTCTCCTTGTCTCAGGTTATGCAAGGCATCCTTGTGCAGGAGCCATGTGAATCTGCTCTAAAGCATTCCAATGCTATCAGATGTCTCTGAAGGGATAACCAACTGCTATTGCATCCTAATAAATATAGGCTAGTTTGCTACTATGAGTTAACAATATGGTTTTAATGGAGGCACTAAGGCGGAGTGACGAACTACTTCACCAGTTGATAGTCAGGTCACTAGAGTTGGTAAGCCAAGGCGTAAGACAGAATGACTTGTCCACAACTAACAACTAGTTAGCTACAGAGTAGACAATTAGGCGAGACTTCCTAAAAGGTAGATGCAATGCAAGAAAGTCACACTATACAACTTCATAGAACTTGCACGACTGCGTCAGCTCACTTTAAAGGATATAATTTACCTGTATCCTAGTACGTCATAGTTTCCTATTACTAGCTAAGTCCTCAATAAGAGCCACACTTGCCATATCCTTCTTGATCACCTATCCCCAATTCTTGTGTGGGCTTCATTTTTTTCCTCTTGTAGTCTCGATGGGTTATTTTCTCGCAACATTACATCAATGCATCTCCTTCTCCAATATCATAATTATCTAAGTCTTGTCTCTTACAACTTGTTATTAATACCAGCCACCTGTTGTTTGTCTCTCACCATACGATTCCGGACCTCATCTCTTCTAGTAATGTCACATATCCATCGGAGCATCCGCATCTTTGCTACCAATAGCTTACTAATATATATGCGTTTGGTGCGCTAACACTTCATCCTATATAAACTAGTTAGTCGAATCGCTATTCTATAAAATTTACCTTTAAACTTAAGTGAGATTTTCTTATCGCATAAGACCCCTAATGCGTTTCACCATTTGAACCACTCGAATCTGATACGATAGACTATATCGGTATCAATCTCACCATTACTCATCCACTAAGACAATATTGTCATCAAACAACATACATCAAGACATATTCCCTTGAATATTCTTGATGAGCTCATCCATTACTACTACAAACAAAAAATGACTCAAAGAGAAACCTTGGTGTATTTCAATATAGATAGAAAATGTTTTCTCTCATTGTTCTTACTCTAGGATTTGCCCCTTCATACGTATCTCTAATAACCCATATATAAGTTTTAGGAACTCCCTTAACCTCTAAATACCTCCACATGATTTTCCTAGGTACCCTGTCATATGCTTCTCCAAATTAATAAAAATCATGTGTAGATTACTCTCTCTTTCCTTGTAATATACCATTAATCTTTTAAGGAGATGTAAAGTTTCTATCGTGGACCCTTTTGGCATAAAACCAAACTAGTTCTTCAAGATAGGAGCATCATTTTTCACTCTCTTCTTAATTATGTTATCTTATAATTTCATAGTTTGACTAAGTAGTTTGATGCCTTTATAATTGTTACAATTTTGGATGTCCCCTTTATTCTTATATAGAGGAATTAATATATAAGTCTCCACTGATTCGACATTTTAGAAGACTTAAGGATCACATTAAAAAAAGTTTAGCTAGCCAAATAAGACCTTCTACGGTTAGGTTCTTCCACACATCTATAAGTATCTCATCAAGCCCTACTGCTCTTCATTTTTCTTAAAGCTCTTTTAACTTCTTCCCTTGTAATGTGCCTGCAACGAGTCAAGTACATCTTTTTGGTATGGTAATTGGCATTATAAAAGTCCCCTATATCAAGTAGAACAAGTTTAGCCCTTGAAATTGGTGGTGAGACCAAAAACTAAAGTAGAGCTTTAATTATAAATAATCAATGGATATGGCCATTCCATAACAATAGAAGTGCTAGCCCCGTAATGGAAGAATTGTCAAGATGCCGGAGGGAGAACAAGATGAAATTCAGTGGTTAGCCGATAAATCAAGGCAGTTTAGCACCAAAGCATGTAAAATACTTCTGTAAAATTTGCAAAACGCGAGGTTGTAGTGAACAGAGATAGTATGGAGCAATAACATCCATCCAGCTCATTCATTTATCTTATGGGTGGGAATTGATGGAGGGTTGTTTATGAGGAACATGATCAAGTTCTCCATAAGCACATTGCACTAAGATTTATGTAGTACAGAAATGGAAAATCTAGAGCATCTAATGACCAATTATACTAGGAAAATATGGGAGCGGGTGTAGATTATTCTCAACTTGGACATACCAGTGGACTCTTGGAGTGAAACTATTACTTGGTTGGGGAATCTTAGAGTGCATAATGCAGCTAATCTTAAAGCAATTAAGTTAAGTTAGGCAGCTTTGGTGTATTACATCTGGAAGGAGGGTAATTGTAAAATTTTTAGAATATAAAGTCAGAAAATTGAAATGGTTTTTCAAGACATTTTCCTTTATTGTAGATTGTTCATGTTAGCAAAAGGAATAGTTGTTAATCTATCAAGCAGTCTGAAGAGACGATAGGGATTAGTTGGAGTAATACTGGTTTATGTGGTCTCAAAAGCACCCCTTAAATAACAAGATGTAAACAATTACTAGAAACTACAACTCTTTGTAATCTAGACTTTTTGGATTATCCTTGACATTTTGTATTGTTGGACCCGCTGCCGGAGCCCAACATCGGACGTGAGAGCGTGATGCTGTATGCGTGGGGTGAAACATGTTAATTAAACAATTAATGAAAAGACCATCGGAAGTTCAATGGGCCTGCTGGAAAACAAACGTGAAACCTGCTTTCATGTGATTTAAACAAACAAATCCATAATTCATGCTCCAAAAGATGAGTTTCATAAAGCTTTAAGAACATCTCAAATCAAATTACAACTTTGAGTTCAAGAGCCAAAAATACAAAATACTCTTGAACCAATAACATTTGAAATGTAACTGAAACTTAGAAATAAACATGACAAAATGGAGTGCTGCCGTAACTCGTGACTCACTCGATCTCTTGCTCGTCACCTGAATGGGGGAGATTAGAGGGGGTGAGCTATAAAGCTCGTGG
>JANIPM010000001.1:26921577-26940807 GCA_027478405.1 Erythroxylum cassinoides
ATAATAATAAGAATAATAAAATCAATAAGAATAATAAAATTAATAATAAGAAGAAGAAAATTAATAATAATAAAAAATTTATTAATAATAATAAAAATCATCATAATTATAATCATAATAATCATAATCATAATCATAATCATAATCATAATAATTATCATCATCGTAATAATAACAGTAAAAAAGATAAGAATATTTTAATCTTTTAGTTATTTATTCTTTTATCATTCTAAATTTATATTTTCAAACCAAATAGAAATTTTTTAATAATAAACCAAATAAAATAATACACATTCTATTATATTACTCATCTTTTCTATTGTTAAGAATAATTATTATATTACTTATCTAGCTTTTAAACCAAACGCGCGATAAAGCTTATCCCTAAGACTTCCTAAAACAACTTAACTACAAAGGAGCTCACGTGCTCTCTAAAGTTAAACCACAAACAGAAAAACAATTCCATCAATTGATGCCCTATTCAACGAACTGCAAATTGCTCTAACTTGGGACTATTCACAGGTATCATTTACCTGAATATAAGCACCACATGGCATTCTAATATGTTGCTACCTGAGTATGACCGGAAGCATAAAACATAGCTTCTTTCCATACAGTAACATTTTTGCTACAACGGCTTTCAAATCATTAATGTAAACCAGCTACAATTTCACTAGAATAAAAAATAAACCTCTACAAGGAAACGCCACAAATATGAGGTTTGATTGTATATGGAGATGATATGTAGTGTGCCATTTTACATTCCAGCAGAACCCTTTGCCACTTGCTTCAAAGTATCAGCAATCTCACTGGCACTTGCCGATCCGTTTAAGTAGGCAATCAGGGGACTCTCCTGAGGAACAATGTCATCTCTCAAGTCCATGGTCTTGGTTCTTAGCAGTTCTTCAGACCCCCTTGATACCACATGCTTCATGATTATGGTTTTATGAGCACCAGATATCATCTCCTCGTAATCAGTATCTCCAGTTTCACCAAGAAATACAAACATATTGGCGACATTCAGTCTCCATCGAACGAAAAGGTACCTAATTACCAAAAGCACCAGAAGAAAGATGTTAGCGTCCTTATCCGATTCAAAAGAATGACTCCGCTAAGATCTGCTTATAATTATAATCCACAGCATTAGAAGTTTAAACAAAAGACACAGACAAGAAGTTGTTGGGGACCAGAGATTTGATGCCCGTGTTTCTCCATGACCTTGAGAAGAATAGTACTCCTGGTATGACAGTAACAGGAAATATGTTCTCAAAAGATCCTTTGAGTTTGAAAATGGTGCTTTTACACATGCTACTGCTCGCTTCTGACCAGGTTCGTTGAATTTCAGTGAAACCTATGTCGTTTTCAAGAATGGAAGCATGCTCAAACAATTACTATTTTACCTTAGTGCCTGTGCTCGAGATGCAAGTAGAGGAATGATTTGAATTCTTGTCGAGCTCCTGCAGTACATTGGGTGGCATCGAAGGCCTCGCATCCGAAGTTTCTGCCTCAAATCATACACCTTGTTGACCTGCCAAAGCAACTCAGTGTAAAAAACCACCTATAAAAATCTATCAATCCCATACTTCCAAAAGTTCAGTCTTGACATACCTTATTGCTATCTTTGATAAAGTAGGCAATGCAATGGGCATTACTGGATTTCACATCTTCCTCAATGGGACTGGAGGATTCTTTAGATTTTTCGTTGCCTTCAGGCGTATTCATCAGCTTCCCAATAGTCTTCTTTAAACCTTCGCAACCCCAACGGTAGTCAATGTGTGTTGCATAGTCCTGATCTGGAAGAAGCTTTCCATCTTCTTCAGTATAGGTTCCAGGGTAATAGAGTTCACTTCCACTGCTGCAGATCAATGCATCAAACTCATTTACTTGAATCTTGGCAGATGATAAGAATCCTACAGTTTCTGACAATGGCATAGCTGTCGAGAGAGCAAGCCCAGATGTTCTTGCAGATAATGAGTCCACTCGAACAGCCTTAATTATGTCCTGCACAATCTGTATCATCTTCCTATCAGGAGCCCCTAGCTCATCATAGCAGTCAACTGCTACAACAATAAGCTCACGTCGTCTCCTCAATATGGGATACTTGCTGGTAACAGTCTCAAGCTTTCCACCATCAGCATCTTTCTTGTTTGATTCCGTCTTCTTTATCTTACTCAGGACCCGTTTTACTTGATCCTGCAGCTCTGGTTCACCAACAGTAGCAGCTGAATAGTCCATAGATCCATTTAGTGAAGATTTTTCTCCATCAATCGAAAGCCTAAGGGACATATCTTGCACATCCTTGAGAGAATCGTTCAGTGACAACTCATCATTGGCTGTTTCATCGCCAGGAGTATCAGTTTGCCATTGTGGATGCCGCATCCGACAAGCTGCTACTCTGGTCAAGTAGGTGCGGCAGTGTTCAGGCCATGAGAAAAGATGTATATTCTTCCAACCATTTTTTCTGCAATCATGCCATAAGTTCTTTTCTGATACCAATTTAAGAAGTGCATCAGCAATAGCTTGCTGATCATGAGGGTCCACAAGGAGACCATTGTTCAGCGCCTTCAAACACAAAGAAGCAGAAAGAAAAAAAGAACATTACTTGTGTTATAGCTGATCAAACAGGAGCACACAAAAATATATAACCTACATAGCATTTTCAATCAATTCCCTGTACAGTTCAGAAATGATTTTCCTGTTCATGTAGCTCAAACATGATCAGGAGGCATAGAAGAGAAATGGAGATTGCCGTACCCTGTGGATATCAACTGGCCCACCATTTTTAGTAGCCACCATCGGGAGCCCATGAGCAGCTGCCTGCATCATCCGACAAATATGAATTAAAACTATTCTTCCTCCAACAGAGAAAACTGAAATAGGAAAAGATGCTATTTTAAAACCAACCTCAATCAGAGTGAGCCCAAAAGGCTCTACAAGTGCTGGGTTTATGAAAACTCCCTGCCATACAGACAAGGCCAACGACTAAGCAAACTAGAGGTTAAAAACCTTACAGATTCACTTATAAAACATATTGTCAATTAACCTTCGTTCTTGCAGCAAGCCTGTATATTTCTGGAACATCAGCCTGCTTGTGATGCTTTGGATAGGCCACTAATCCATAAAGGTCATACTTGTCAATCAGTTTAAGTACTGTTGTAAGCACGCTTGCATTTCCAGAAGACATTTCATCTATATCATCTCTGTTCCCCATAATCAGTGTCTGCATGATAGCATATAGGTTTCTACGAGGATCATCATGTCAAACAAATCAACTAACTAGTTTCAAAGTACTCACAAGGTTTGCAAGCTCTCTTAAGGGACGACACTCTCCAAATGCCTTCAAAAGAGTGGTAATATTCTTCTTTGGATCAGGCCTTGACAAGGCCAAAATCATGGGTTTATGTGGATTGGTAAGGAATCGCATGACCTGTCAAAATATGTTATCCATGAGCAGCCATAGTAGTACCAGTAATCTTGTGAAATAAGAAGCAAGTCTTGACGAGACACTGACTTCAGCCCATATAGCTGGGATTGCCTTTGGGGAGGAACCATCAGCACTAGCTATTAGTGTTGTGAGTTCTCCATCAATCTCAGGGGCATCTTCTTGGACGACAACATTGCTGAAGTCCATGCCAGGAGGAATAACCTGCAAACAAACATTGTACTATCCTATTACGAAATTCAGAAGGATCATTAATATTTCAACAAAGAATTCTACTTCTAAATTTTACTGAAAATTTCTGTTTCAAAAGGAATGTGGACTTCAAACTAAAATGCATCATATACCTAAATGACAGTATCAGCCCTCAAGCTGGAAGAAAAGTAGCTTCAATGTCATTCCTTTTGGACAATATGGATAATCTAATGAATTGAGTGCACGTGATTTTTAGAATGCCATGAGAATCAATAACTGATTAAAGTGTATAAAAATTCCAAAAATCAAATCAGATACATTCTTACCACCATACGTGGCATGTAACGACCATGGCAATCAACCCCACGTCTAGCACGAGCACGTAAAACCTTCTCAAGCTTAACGTCAAAACCGTTATAAAGTCCCCATTGCTCTTCAATCTCCTGTTTGGTACTTGTGATCACAAGCTCAGCAGTGTCAAGTGAAAGCTCTTCGCCTTCTATTCTCCTCAATATCTTATATGTTGAATTGATGTCCTCCTTTGATTGTCGTCCCTGCTTAAGGAGCTGCTCAAGCTTATTCCTCCCAAGCGAGTGTCCAGTCAATACCATGGGGACATTCAATGCACCTGATAAAAGAGCAGCGCTATCACCTGCATCAGCATAATGTCCATGAATAACATAAGGCCAAACAGCCTGGCCCCCTCCAATTTGTTCACCCAAAACCTTTGACATATTAAGAATGTGAACAAGTGCTCCATCTACAAATTCTTGGATATAGGGCCAAAGTAACTCTTTCCTTAGGTACTTGTCACGAGGACCAAATGGAATCCTAATTATATATGCTCCACTGCTTTCTCCCACTTCATTGCCATCAGCATCTTCCAAGCCAGCAGTTAGCATCTCTGTTGGTTCACCATAGCTCCAATCAATGTCCGGACAAGAAATTTGACGAGTAAACAGATCTACCCTGTACACTCCAGGCATCCTAGAAAGTGCTCGAGCAAGTTCTACTACATATTTGACCTGAAATATTTATTTAAAAAGGTGTAAGAAAGTCACATTGCAGAAGGTTTTAGTAATAAAATGATAATTTCACTTGTATGAAAGCAATATTTACTTGTCCACCAGTGTCAGAATCTCGACCAAGCTCCATATTGTCTCCACGAACCAAGCCATGTAAACTAGAAAGAGGAAACAGTAACAATAATGTTTCAACTACCCAGATTTGATTGGTGCTTCAATAGAATTTATTTTAAAGAGATGTATGGGAACAAGAAGGGAAATCTTTACGTACCAAAACCAAATATAGAATTTCCATTTTCAGAATTACTTCTAGTTTATTATTTGAATCATATGAAAATAGCTAAAAAGTAAAAACAAGGCACATATTTAATTACTAGACAAGTTGTACAGTCATTTATTCCGCTGCAGATAGCATGTTGTCTAGTAGAATTATGCTTCTAAAATGCAGTTCACCTTAAAAATGTGTCATTAAATGCACTTCTTCAAACTGCGCTCCTTGTTGATTGTAGAAAACTTATTGTATAGGACTATGGTAATTGAGAGGAAACATTTGAAATGAAATTGGAATGGAAACCATACAAGTCAAGCTGTGTTAAACCATTTACTTGAAACAAGGGAGAAAAATGGCATACAGTAAAGTGTTCTGTTTACAAGTGGACCCTGATTAAATTTAATGACAAATTGGTATCCAGTATGAATAAATCATACAAGAAAATGATACCTGATAAGCACAATATAGAGCTTTTTTTCTTTTTTATCATCTGACCACACCTCCAAGTTTGAGAAATTTCTTTGGAACTTTTTCCTCGGGGTCTCGTTTTGCACCAGCTCCCCTACACCATCTCCTTTCTCACCTTCAGACAAGTCCTCAGACATGTCTTCAGTTGCATCTTTTCGGCCTTGCTCTCTTTCCAGTCTACGGCTGGCCAACCTTTGTAGTCCCTCCCATTCCAACTATAAACAACAGGTGTATCACATTTCAGATTGACAATGAAATGTTATTGAAAATAAAAAAGCATGTGATTCCTTTGGCAATTTGGTGAGATTTCGATCCGCCATAAAGAAGACGAGCAAATTATTTCGTTATTTACAGCTGAAGTTGGCAACTTTTATATGGAAGTTAGTTGATAGCTCGTTAGCTTCAGGTAAATGAAGGATTTAAGCTATGCTTATAGTAGCAAAAGGATTAATTCTTTAACAGAAAAAGCAACTTGATCATCTCATTAAATTACACATCCATATCCACGTGACATATCCATACATAAAGACTGCACAAAGAAAGAACAAAAGATGAGTTGCACTTATTGAGTAAATTGATGATACCAAAAGTCTCAGTGGCAACTCAGGAATAATTCTGCCTCTCAATGAAATCATAGTAAAAAGGAAACACTCTGTATCTTCCCAAGGAAGAATGAACAAGCCCCCAGCAAGCACAATCCGGAGAATCAGTTCTTAAAATCCCCAAAACATATAATAAGTAAATCAATGCAACAGATTATCCTTAAATTCTTTCATCTATTTCCTTTCTGTTTATGCAATTGTATGGAAGAGGGACCGTTCTCGGAAAAGCATACTACAGCTAATCATTATCAACGAGATTGGTTAGAACAAAGAATACGATAAAGGAGCACCCATACATACTCCAATACTTTGCGTTTAAGTACATAAAAAAACAGGCCTTTTGTAGATACGAAAAGTGCCTAATTCCGGGGAAAACATATACGAGACATGTCTTTCCATGTACACAGAGATAAAGGTATGCATGCTTAAAAAGATACGCTAACAGATGAAATAGATGCGATGCGAGTGACCTGCTTTTTCTTGCGAGTGAGGTGCCAAATACGCCAGCACATGTTCTCGAGCCTGGAGCTCCGCTCGCGTGTGTTGCGAGTGGCAACGACCTTTATCCATGTCCTGTGAAGATCAGTCTCATCAACCCCCGTTACCACCTCCTCCACAAAATACTTTGTTGGATTAAAATGCCCCCTGTCACTCAGATTCACTGCTGGGGTTGGCTTCTGTTCTTCAATAGCACCCGTACCACTGTCCAATATGGCCTCCAAGTATCCATTTATCCACTCGTTTCCAGCCATTACAGCACAAGAACGTCACTGGTTTTCTCCTGTTGCTTTGCAGTAATTCAAAAACTCTGGCTAATCTCCTCTCTACAATCAAATGAGTTCATCCGCATTGGTGACCAAATTAGTTAGGATAATTAATGGGATTTCTATATGCGATAAAAACCTTAAAGATGTTTCCTGGTTTTCCCTGTTTTATCCAAAAAAATGGGGGCGTCCCAGTTTCGAAAAGTCGAAATTATAGCGAAACAGAACGTTCTTGTAGTTGAAAAACTTAAGCTTTCTACCATCAGAGCAAAGGGAATGGCAAAGCTGGTATTTACAACTCATTTACTAAGCCTAACATGCTCTTAATCGGGATCTTTAGATATAGTGTGGCTTGGAAGACACAGAGAAGGCGAGGGTTGGAGCGTTGTGAAGTTACGGTTTTGATTAGGGGTGTAGTGTTTGCAATGTGTAAGTACGTGGCTAGAAGACTGAAATGGAGAGGGAAACGAACGAGGATGTGCAATGTGGGACCAAGAGAATGGACATGAAGACACGTGTAATTAAGGATGTTGAAGCAATGAAAGGTGGAAGTCACACCTGTAATGGAAGGCAGAGCGGGGAAAGGAATAGGAGGAGGAGGTGGTTTTGGTTTGGGTCTGATTGGAGGAGGAGGATGTCACAGTACCTATTCTAGCAGTTTTACATTTTCCAAGGTTGTCCGCTTCCCAATGCGAGCTTTTGGCTTCTTTTTGTCTTGTTTTGGCTGCTAATTCCCTGCCCGATTCTTCTTCTCCTCCCTTGCATTAGGTCGTTATCTAATCTTTGCTCAGAATTTTTGTTTGCTTTCAGCTTGCTGACATTTTTAGACGAGGCATTATGAATCCATTGTTGGGATGTGTAGTAAAATGGCTAAGATAATGGAAACCATTAACAACATTAAAAAAAATAAAGTCTAAATTTTCTGTTCAATTTTATTGTGTTTTATTCTATTTTATGAATCTCAATTATTTATTTATGTGAAACTTGCGTGAATTTCGCATAAATAAACTTGATATCCGCATCAATAAATGACTAAGATTTATAGGATAAAATAAAATATCATAATATTAGACAGAAAATCTTATCCCAAAAAAACATCTACCCTATATAAATTATTTAGAACTTGTTTCCCACTTAGTTTAGTTTAGATATTATATATAGAACTTGTTTCCCACTTAGTTTAGTTTAGATATTATGTATTTAAGCCCTTAGAAGACTAGTTAAGAAAAAAATTAAAGAAATTAACTTTAAAATATTGATGAAGGAGTAACATTTGAGAATGGACACGTCAATTTACATACATATGACACTAAAAAAGAACAGTTGTTTGAATAGATGCACTGTCACGTGAAGCTTTACCTGCCATGATGGATACCTTCTTCCTAAACTAGCTTTGACAACTTTTAGAGGAGATTAAAGCTACTGCTCATGGCTTCTATTATATGCACAGAATTAGAGCAGCCAGAGAGAGAGAGACTCAGGTCACCTGTTGTCAACCCAGGTAGTGACTAGTGGGTCCTCCTTCTTTGGAGATTGTCTACAACTCTTCTCGATAAAAAGGAACGTACTTCACTAGATTTCTTCGAAGAAAGTACATTGATGGTTTACCATATCAAAAGTTAGTATCAACTTTTTGGTCTCTTCTCAAATGCTAAGAGTATCATTCGTTTCGGTTTTTTCTGATCACTATGATGCTTTATTATTATGCTATGGAGCAAAATATCGCTTTCTTTTGGTGATTTCAGGCCACGTTACTTTTGAAACATTCATGAAGCAGCTTAGTTTTAGAATAAAGTTAGACCCATTTATCGGTGCTTGAAATAAGATAGACCAAGGAAATGAAACTATCTCATCTTAAAAGATGTACCTAATTACATCAATTAGTTCCATCATAAAAATTTTGAGTTATCTAATTTTTGGTTTGATTTAATTTAATAACTTTTGTTGTTAAAATTTAACTAATTTATTAATTAATCGATAATTTTTATAAATTAAAAAATTCTTATAAATAAAAATAAATTAACTAATTTTTATTTAATAATTTCTTTTTTAATTAAACTTTAAATTTTTCGATTGATAAAAAATATTTTTTAATCATATTTCAACCTTTATTCAATTTTATAATGGTATAATATCAAACAAAACTTTAAATCTCTTATCTTATTAACTTATATACCGATTTTTAACACATTATTTAATTCTAACAAATTATTTTCGAAATTGAAAGCTATATATGTGAGCTAATCCTTAGGTGTGATGTTGAGACATGCATTACCATTATAAATTATGGTAGGATTATGCAACAAAAATGATTACACTTAGGAATCCTCAAAAACCACTAATTGAAATATACGGTTTATCATCGAGAAACAATATCTTTAAAAAAATATTATATCCCTTAAAACTTTTTTTAAGAAAATGCTCTTTAAAAGATTATGTTTATTTAAAGTAAAATATACATCTTTGTACAAGTTGATATCAAAATTAATTAATTTAATCAAATTTCAGTTAATTTATACTAATCAAATTAAGAGGTACAAGTTATCATATATTATAATCCATGATTTTCTAATGTTGAAAACTCTCAAAATGCATTGGACGCATGCTTAACATTAGCATCATAGTGCAAGAACTAACAACGTTAGTATTGATATCTGATTAGTAAATTCTTGAGCATGAGATACAAATCTATCAAACGTGTCTGATGCAAAAGTATGTGGCAATCGCAGCATCATCCCTCCTTGTGATACATCCACCATCAAAAGCAAAGCTTCATCTCTTGTCCTCTTTCCCTTAAATAGTTGAAACCTTTCTCACACAGGTACCTTTCCAACTCAACACAAGTTTTTTTCTCTCCCTTAGAGGCTTTGCATGCAATTATTTATAACAAGGATGTGATTCCATTATCACATGGTCCCCTCAGTATCCAAACAAACCACATGAGAGCTACTGCTAATCAACCCCACCACAACCCCGACATTTGTTTCCATCGTTTGTTCTGTGTCACTTAGCCTTCCACCTGAATAATTATAATTTTGGTAAGAACGTTTAATTTAGGTAAAATGTCTTTTATGTTTTTCCAATTATTTCTAATTTGCATGTGATAATTGAAAATGGAAGCTTATATATATGCATATATATATTTGACAAATTATATCAAAATTTCATTAAATTGATGAAAAGTTCATTTATATCACATGAAAATCAAATCATCTCAACAACAAACTTCCAACTCTGTTCTTTTATTAAAAGAAATTCTTGAATATCATCTACATGTGGTGAGGTAAGCCTCTTATGTTCATGTGTTTTGGCCGTGAAAGAGGTTTGTTTTATTACTTAAAAATATAGGGAGAGTAAGACTGCTGAACTATTTCTTCAAACCTTAGGCGTGGAAAAATTCAATGATAACAATAAAGCATTAGGGAGATATGATAGACGATATCAAAATGCGGATTTACCATATTGTAGTTGAGATTCAATAGTTGAAGAACCTTAATACATTTGTCAGTGTGAAGAGATGCGAGTAGAATATTTTTTTCAAGTAGCAACACACAGCCCATGTGTGTGGGATATTGCTTAAAATATCAGTGACGATTGTACTTGGGATATTTCTTCAAATAATACTAATTAAATATCTATTTCTAAATATTTCTTCAAATAATACTAATTAAATATCTATTTCTAAATTCTTGATATTTTCACTATTTTAATACCCATACAATTACACTTTTTTTTATAATTCATAAGAATTTATATATAAAAAAAACAAAGATATGTACAAAAGAGTTCACTCAACTAATGCCTCTAAAGGCACAACCAGCTATAACATAGCAGCTAGCCCACAGTCCTATCCAAATCAAATGAAACGCAAGGAAACCATTAACTATGACTTATGGAAGGTTCTTGCCTACCTCCACTAAACAACAAATCTCCTATACCCTAGCCAGTACCATACCGAAGAAGCAATAACCAGAAGATAAAATATCCTTAGCTAAACAATTTCTCAATCCCAGTAGAGGCAATATCAATGAAAAAGCTGAAATCAAATCTGAACGTCAACGTCCCTTAACCAGGATGGCCTTCCATCGGCTTAAGTGGAAGGAGCTCGTAGAATGGCTGCCACTATAAAAGGTAAGTCATCCTTGCAAGTTTCGGTGCTGTACCAAAGAATTAGTCCTGCCAAGTCCATCAGTAAGTTTGTAACAATGTAGGAAGTTGGATTGCCAACTTAAGAAGTTAGATAGCCAACTAACTCCTATGCGATCTTCCGATGAGGAACTCACTTGTTGTTGACCAAGATAGTCTGATCTATCAACCTGCAGAAAGTTAGTGAAGAACAAAACAATATAATTACCTCCTCTCTGTGTTTAAGCTGAGAAGTTCCCTAACTTGGGAGATTACTCCGAGATACACACTCTCTCCACATCCTTGGCTTCATCCTTAAAAGTTCTGACATTTCGTTCAATCCAAATATAGTAAATAGTAGTAGAAAGCAGTAGTAGAAAATGATTTATGGCCGAGAACCTAGAATTGGAAGCAGTTCTAAACCAAGAAAGAATCGCTGAAAGATTTAGCTGACTAAGAATGGGTAGATTAAAATGAGTAAGGCAATGGTCCCAAATTGTTTTAGGAAATGTACATTCAAAAAATAAGTGCTCAATGGATTCATTAGCTAATAAGCACAAAGAATAATGGTTAGGAGTATGTATATAGGTCAGTTTGTCCCTGGTTTGTAACTTTTGCTGGAAGGAAAGCCATAAGATAAAGGAGCACCGAGGTCTACTTTATTTGGACCATACCAACTTGTGCCAAGAAACATCCCGTAAGGGGATCGCAAGAATTTATAGGCTAAAATATTGGTATACTTTTTGGTAGGGCTAGCTATCCATTCCAGACAATCTAGTAGGGAGCTATTTGGGAGATACCGAGGTGATTCAAGGTTCTTTATAAGGTCCATGGATACCTCATTTAATCTCCATTCATCTTAAGGATGACGTCAGAAATGCGTGCTATCAACGGAAGTTTCGAGCCATTAATCGCTCTCGATGTAGAAAAGGTCCTCAAAATTCCTCTCGGGTGCCAAGGATCCTGCAAGAAAAGAGTAGATATATCGTTTCCAACCCTAAATTTGAATTGGTGCCACAATTTGTCCCTCGCAAGCAATATATTTC
This sequence comes from Erythroxylum cassinoides, assembly GCA_027478405.1. Taxonomy (NCBI): domain Eukaryota; kingdom Viridiplantae; phylum Streptophyta; class Magnoliopsida; order Malpighiales; family Erythroxylaceae; genus Erythroxylum; species Erythroxylum cassinoides. The sequence goes on from JANIPM010000001.1 coordinate 26,933,513, forward strand.
TCCAACTCCAACAACTATTATAATTAGATTGAGCACTTCAAAAAAAATTCCTTCGTAGAATGATTGTATGTACCCACTTAACCCACAAGGCTTTCCTATCTTCAAACAAATTTCAAATCCGTTTTCCTAACAGGACTTGATTTCATGTAGTCAAATGTTTTACTCCTAAGCCCCCCTCCCTTTTTGATCAACAAATGTCACTCCACTTAACCATAGCCTGAGAATTTGAATCTAACTTTCCTGCTCATAAAAAATTCACAAGCTTGGCCTCAATGTCCTTAAGGATGGAAGTGGGAAGAATGAAATGTGTCGACCAGTAGACTTGGAAGGAAGAGAGGATGGAAATAACCAATTGAAATATTCCCGCATAAGAAAGACTCTTATGAGTCCATCTATTGATCCTATTGTCAAATTTGTCTAAAAGAGAAGCACAATCCCTCCGAGTTAGACGATATGTAATGAGAGGAACCCCTAAATACCGAATAGGGAGAGATCTTTGCTGAAGTCTTGAAACAAGTTTCATTCTATAACTCAGATAGCTTACATCCGGGGATAAGAAAAATTGATTTTTAGAAGCATTCACGTCCGCGTGACAAAACATTAAGAGATCATCCACAAATAGAAGATGGTTGATTTTGAGACCTTGACATCTCCAATTGTATTTGAACAAAGGAGTATTTTCTGTATTGACTCTCAAATTTCTAGAAAAAACTTCCATACAAATAATGAAGAGAAAAAGCGATAAAGGGTCACCCTGTCTTAATCCAGACTTACCTTTGAAAATTTTAGTGGGGGACCTATTAACCAAAATAGAATAAGAAAGAGTGGTGATACATTCTTTGACCCACTCAATGAATCTCATCGGAAGGCCTACAGCTTCGAGGGTGTTAAGAAGGAAATCCCAATGGATAGAGTCATAGGTTTTTTGGAGATCCACTTTAAAAGCACACCGCTTCTGATTATTTGAAATGTGATAGTTTTTAAAGATCTCTTGTGCTAAAAGAATGTTATCCCCTATTATGCGATTCTTGATAAAGGCGCTTTGATTGGGGCTAACTAAGAGAGGGAGGATTTCGCTAAGCCTATTTACTAAAATTTTAGCAATAACCTTATAGAGCATGTTGTAACAAGAGATAGTCCTAAAGTCTAAAATAGTTTAGGGTTGAGCTGTTTTGGGAATAAGGGATATGAATGTGGAATTGAGTTCTTTAAGGAGTTTACCATGAAGGAAAAATTTTTGAATAGCTCCAGTAACTTTTTCCCCTATAATAGGCCAGGCCTGTTTAAAGAAGTACCCATTAAAGTCGTCTAGTCTAGAGGCCTTATTGGGATTTATAGAGTGAAAAGCCTCTCTTATATCTTGAGGTGAAACTTTAGCAATAACAGCATTAGAATGAATGTCAGATAATAGATTGGGAAAAAGATGAGCCACAAACTCTTTAGAAGAGTGAAGATTCTTTTCAGCCCCTATAGAGCCTTTAAAGTAATCTAGAAATTGAGCCGGAATTTCGGTAAGCCCCACTACCTTAATGCCATTTCCCACTTTAAGAGAGTGTATGGAATTTCTGTTTTTGTTGGCAAGGAGTGAATTATAAAAGAATTTAGTGTTTCGGTCCCCTTCTCTAAGCCATTTAATCCTAGAGGACTGTCTATAAAACAATTCCTGATCCTCTAGAGTTCTATACAAATCACTAATGGCCTCTGTGTTCCCTAGCTATCAGAAAGGGAGATCTAGGTAATAACCTCAGTTGGTCCTGAATGTGATTAAGATTGGCATTGCTATTCTCAACTCTATCATTAATTTCCCCAATCTAACCTGAGTTCATGAGTTTGAGAGCTTGCTTAACTAGCTTAAGCTTGGACACTACCCTATACATAGGAGTACCGGTAACTGGGGAAGACCAAGCTTCCTCAACAGTCTACAGGAATTTGGGTTAAGCAGCTAAGAAGTTAAAGAATCTAAAAGGGGTAGTTCTCTTCTACTAGTCCCCAACTGACCTAACCACAAACAGAGAATGATATGAGATATGAGGGTTATGGATAACACAATGAGATATAGGAAACCGAATAATCCAAGCTAAGTTAATAAGGGTTCTATCTAACTTTCGAGCTGTGAAGGAATCTCCAATTTGTTTATTGGACCATGTAGACTTTATACGTCTAGAGTTTAAATCAAATAACCTGTTGTCCCATACAAACTGTCTAAAATCACTTTGACTACACATGATAGAGGCACTGGGAGGGTCAGCTTCCTAAGGATAGAGTATAGCATTGAAGTCCCCTGCAATAATCCAAGGGGATTGACCAACAGACGGGGAAATGTTGGATAGCCCATGCCAAAGAAGCTTCCAATGGTTAAGATTATAGGCTCCATAAACACAAGATACTAGGAAGGAATCAGAACAATTTCTAGAGAGCAATTCCACATGAATAAATTGATCAGAATAGCTTAGGATAGTACATGGTTTCAGGATTCCAAGCAATCGCAATCCTTGCATTAGAAGATTGATCTAAGTTGCCAAAACAGTTCCATCTAGGAAACAAGGAAGTGCAAATTTTATTCAAGTAGTCAGGAGACCTAATCCTAGACTCAATTAAACAAACAAAAGAAGCAGAGTGTTTTTTAAGCCAAGCATGAACTGCAAGTTTTTTATTGGGGTTATTAAGATCCCTCACATTCCAAAAATCAAAATCCATAAACCAACAACCAGCAAACTGCAACCTACCTACTTCTGTTTCTTCCTAGCTTTTCTAGTTTTCCTTACTGAAAAGTCCCCCTCTGCCGCTCCCATAATTCCAGGACTAGATAGCCTCAATTCAGAAATGGGAGAGGAAAGTATACCTGCTTGATTGCCAGAAATTGCATTGGACTCCCCACTGTCTCCACTTAGTTCTTCTGAGGTATGATGAGCTTGGTGAAGTGTCAAAGAAAACCTTGCCAAGCTTGCCTCCTTATCAATTTGCATTGTCATTGCCGAATTGTGATCCTACTGGAGAGATCCTTTCTTCTTGTGCGGTTCAATTGAGCTCTCAGAAATTGGAGAGACCTCCTGACTTGGATTAGGAAGGTCAACGGGTTGCTCAGGTGGCAAGTGTGTATCAGGTAAAGTACTCGGTGCTTGCTCCTTGCCTTTCTCCAACTCTGGGTGGAGTCTAGTTTTAAAAGTTCTCCTTATAGGAGCCCAATCCTGCCACTGCTCCCTCGCGGTTGGCTTCTATTCATACTCTATTCTTACTTCCCTAAAGATTAGTTGTCCTTCCTCACCATAAGTGGCCAATTGGAAAGCAGAGGGCCATTTCTTAGTCATTTGTAGTTCCACACACAATCGGGCGTAGAAAATCTTGGTCATCCTTACAGTTTGTGTGTCCATTAGTAGTGGATGACCCACTGCACTGACGATCCTACCCTATCCTTCTGTGTTCCAGAATTCAACTGGAATGTTGTAGAAGCGAGCCCACACTGGAGCCTTACTAATCGCTTCCAATTCACCACTATTCAAGCTCCACTGTCGTAGAAATAAGGACTACCTTTGGATATGCCAAGGCCCTTTTTTCTAACACTGATTTCATACCTTGTTCTAATTCAAACCAAAATAAGTTGTTTGAACTGGTTATAAGTGTCTCCTGTAACCTAAATTCTGTTCAAGATCTTGTCAGAGCTCGCTGCACCACTGGGTACGCTAGCCTCTTCCCAATAAAGAAGCCTATCAACGCGGACCTAAACTTGGAAGCTCCCTTCTGTGCTAGCTCTGGAGTGGAATAACAAAGACCTGTTCCTCCCTAATTTTTGGAGGGTAATAAGTTAACTCTTTTGCCTCAGAAGATGCCGCACTACCTTCCGCCACGACAGCCTTCCAGGACCTGATAGGAGCAGAGTTTTGGGGGACCAAGGGTTGTTAAGGGGGAGTGGCTTCGGTTGACAGATGAGTGGAATCGAACAGTTCATAAGAAGGGATTAGAGGGGGGTTCGATTTTTGGGAAGGATTTGGAGACGGTAAAGGAGCAGAGATGTTTGGATCAGTGTTTTGGTTAGGGATTTGGGTTCGAATAGGAGATTTCTAAGAAGGGATTTTGGGCACATGAGTTAGGGTAGGTGAAGGGGACAGAAGGGATCGTGGGTGGATAGGTGAAGACGAAGACGAAGCCATTGAAGGGCAGGAGTGGATCACGTCTGAATCTCAGTAGTTAGGGATTCTCAACTCGCCGGAATTACACATAATTAAACATACTTAACTCTTAAAACTCAAAAGACATAACTTATAACCATTTATATACTTAATTAAGGTACACCTATCTTTATTAAAATTATATTTATCTTTAAACACTTTCCTTAAACATCTCTTTTGGTTACTCAAAGCAAATTTCTTAATGCCTAGAAAGATCAATCTTAAGGGTCATGATAAAAATTATATCGATAATCTGGTCACATAATTTAGTTGCATCACCATATTTAAAACACACTAAAAAAAACGAAGATTAGTATCTACATGCTTATTTCATTCATAAAATTGGAGACTATTGTGATTTGTTATCAACACAAACTTTAATACGCTCTTTTTTTTCAAACTAAAGTTCTTTCGTCACGTTCCCTAGCCAAATTGTTTGAGTCATTAATATCTCTAACTCAATCACAATCACTAAAATCTCTAAGTATAAAATTATTAAAGGTAGAATAATATAACCCAAAATTAATAGTACTTTTGATGTATCGTAAAATCCTTCTTGCAACTTTCATATGGGTTAATATTGGAACCCTCATATAGTGACTAACCAGTCAAACTCCAAATAATACATAAGGCATCATGCAAGTTAAATATCTTAAGCTTCTGACTAAGCTTTGGTACAATATTAGATCCACCATTACACCTTTATGATATTTAGATAATGTTTTGTCATATTCTATTGGAGTATAGATTGGATCATAGTCAAGCATATAAAAAATTTTCAGCATAAATTTTTCAGGAGATAAGACTATCATCCTCCGTTTTCTTCACTTCAATCCCAAGATATAATTGAATGAGTCCAAATCTGTCATTTCAAATTCATAGTACATTACTCTTTTGAATTCTTCAAATATCTTCAAATTATTGCCAATAAAAATTAGATCATCGATGTATAAGCTAACAACTAAATTCAATATGACTCACCTTTATATAGAGAGAATGTTCATAAGGGAAATTGATAATGTCATTTTTTTAAAATGTATTTGTCAGTTTTATAATTTCAAGCTCATGTACTTGTTGTAGTCTATAAAGAAATTTTCTTAATTTTATCACTTATTGTTCCTTTACAACATAGCTGGAAGGTTGTTACACATAAACCTCCTCTTCAAGATAGACATTAATGAATGTTAATTTGATGTCCATTTAGAAAATTTTCCATTTAATCTGTCAAAGAAATCATTAGTTGTATAGTCTCTATACAAGCTACTAAAGCAAAAGCTCCGTAATCAATTCTTTGAACTTACTTATACCCCTTTACAATAAGCCGCATTGTATCTTTCCAACTGGGTCTTTAATTTTTCTTTTATTTGTATACACATTTGACACTCATGATAACAAGTTAGGAAAAGTTGACATTTCCCAAGTGTTGTTCTTCTCAATTTCTCTTAATTCTTCATTTACAATTTCTCTCCATTTTTCATTTTGAAATTTTCATTAAATTCAATAGGCGCAACATCTATAGAAAGACAAAATATTGTAAGATTATTAATTATCTCATTTTCTCAATGAAGATAATCAAACCTCATAGAACGCTAAGGCTTTTTACTTGAACTTACTTCAAAATCTTTAATTTTACCATGTGATGGGGATGATGGAAGGGTATTGACTTCTTGTCTTACTTCAATGTCATCTTCTTTCTACAAAGAAGGAATAACACCATAAATTTCTTTTGGATCTTTTTTTTAGAAAAATAACTTTCTTTCTTTTGGATCTTTCCAATCTCATATGGCTTCCTCATCAAAGTCCACATTTATACTATTGAAAAGCTCTCCATCACTTGGATTATAAAGCTTGTACCCCTTAATTATGGAATTATAACAAACAAACACACATATCTTACTCTCGTTGTAACATCCCACCCCCGACAGGAAGGGTAAAATAATAATTTAGCAAAAGTCAAGAGTGATTAGGACTAATTGGATAATGTTATGCATACTGGTATTGGTCAAACAATGAAATTGTGCACATGCAATAACTGTACATGCATTCATGATTATTTCCCGGTATGGGGCCTAAATGGAATTTTATTATGAATAATGTGGAAATTGTATTTGAAAAATTTATTGGACTGCATTTTTGTGTGTTTTACATTTTACGGGAATTATAAGAATTTTTCTGGAATTTTCCGGAGAAAATTCCCGGACCGGAAAAATTGCCAAGTGGCGAACCGGTTGATTTTCGGTACTGAAAATGCCTGTCCAATGGCACTGAAATATTGGGTACATGATTTTAGGATTTATTTATTTTGAGCCATTGGAATTTTGGGGTAGAAATTAGAATTGAATTTGGAAAGAATTAAGTGATTTTATAAAATGGTGACATTTGTCACTTGTTCCACCATGTATTAAGCCTTTCACTTTAATTAAAAGCAACCCACTCCTCCTTTTGGTCTTGACTTCCACGACACTTGCATTTTGGGTGGCCAAAAGCAAATTTTCTTCATGGTTTCCTCCATCTTCGTATGTTCTTCTCTTCCTTGGTGGTTTTGAAATTTTTGCTCATCTTTCCTCCTTCCCCTTTGCTTCTTCTTCATTTAACTCACCAAAAAGACCTAGCTTAAACCTCATCCCTTGAGAAGAAGAAGATGTCGTGTATGGTAAGGAGAAATTAGGAGTTTGTGATAAGTTGGAAGAATTGAAGAAGAGGAAGCTTGATTAGGTAAGGTTGGTGTTTTATGTGTTGTTTTGTTAATTCAATGTATTATTTGTGATATTTATGAACCTAATTGTATGGGAACTATGTTGGTATATGTGGGTATGTAATTGGTTTGTTTAATTGATGGTTGATTGAGAAAAGATGAATGAAATAGTATGTATAGTGTGTGATTGAAGTGTTTTAGCTTGATTTGGATTGAATATTGATGATTAATTTTGCATGGAAAGGTAAGAGGTTAGTGCTGCCAATTTTAGTTAAAATGCTTAGGTGAAGGTATTGAAGAGGTATTGGTCGAATTCCTAATTACTTAGGATGTTTGCTGGTTTAGAAATGGGGTGGAAATGGTATAGAAACCATAGAATATGGTTTAGACTTAAGTGCTGGAAAATTTACTTTGACCTATTACACTGATTTGAC
>JANIPM010000001.1:26962458-26975625 GCA_027478405.1 Erythroxylum cassinoides
AAATACTGTGAAAAGTGCAAGAAGAATGGGCATACCTTGGAGACATGCTTCAAGATCCATGGAGTTCCTGACTGGTATAAGGAGCTCAATGCACAAAAGGAAAGAGGAAGAGCAAACTTGGCACAGACCGTAGACACTCCTGCAGAAAACATACAAGAGCATAATGAAGATAAGCCATGGAATGGAGGGATATCTTCAGAGTTAGCAAGTTTCATACAACAGGAAATAAACAAAGCTGTTAAGGGCAAGGCTGTTGGGGAGGTAAAATATTCAGGATTTCAAAATTATGCAGGTAATGTTATACACTCTATGAACATGGCTTCTAACTATCCTAATTCCTGGCTTATTGATTCGGGTGCTTCCACACACATGATGAATGACCTGAAACTTTGCACTGGGTATGTAACTAACACAAATATGTATGCTCATGTTATTCTCTCGGATGGAACAAAGCAAGAAGTTACTCACATTGGTCATGCACAAATAGGGGACAAAATCACCCTCAGGGAAATATTGCATATGCCTAACTTCTTCAAAAATCTGTTATCTGATAATAAGCTCACTACACAGAATGAAATTGCTGCCATTTTCCTATCTAATAAGCTTTTTGCAGGACCTTCGGACTAATGATGTCATAGCAATCATCAAGGCAGTGAATGGACTATATGAGTTAACTACCGAAACCTTCCTACCATCCAATACCCTAAAAGGTCCTTCCTTAGAGTTTTACAATTATGAAAATATTGCTTTCAATGTTACAGTAGCCTTTGATTTATGGCATTCTAGGCCAGGGCATGTATCCAAGGAAAAGTTGCAGCATATTAATGAAATCAAAGTTTCTATTCCTCATAAACATGAATGTCAAATATGTCCCCTAGCCAAACAGCATAGAAAACCCTTCCCCAAACATGAGATACACACAAACAAACCCTTCGAAATCATTCATATGGACCTATGGGGACCCTACAGTGTTCCTACAATGAATGGATCACATTATTTCCTCACTGTTGTGGATGACTTCACTAGAGCCACTTGGACCTTTATACTTAAACACAAACACTAGACCCAAATGACCATCCTACAGTTTCTTAAAAACATTGAAAGACAGTTCAGCACCCCAGTAATGAAAATACAAACTGATAATGGGAGGGAATTCATCAACCAAGAATGTACAAACATGTTTAAAGAAATGGGAATTCAACATCAGAAAAGCAGCCCATATACACCACAACAGAATGGGGTAGTTGAAATCAAGCATAAACATCTACTTCAAATTACTAGAGCCCTACTCTTCAAAGCTAAGTTACCTAAAGGGTATTGGGGAGAAGCCTTGCTTACAGCCACATACCTTATTAACCGAATTCCAACCAAGGTCTTGGGGTGGTTGAGTCCTTTTGAAAAGCTGCATAAAGGAAGACCCAGTTATGAACATCTGAAAACTTTTGGTTGTTTATGTTTTGCCTTAGACAAAACACCAAATAAAACCAAGTTAGATCCTAGGTCAAGGAAATGCATTTTTCTCGGATATATGCCAGACTACAAAGCCTATAGAGTGATGGATTTAGACACTAAAGCAGTGTTTGTGTCAAGAGATGTAGTGTTTTATGAAACCACTTTTCCCTATGCAGACCAAAGCCCCACTTCGACACAGGCAACTGACCCCCTATTTTCAAGCATTCTCACTAATGACCATGCAGACTACCCCACACAAACACCAATTACCACAGCACCTATTGAAGACATGTCTCAGCCATCTAATAACACCCTACCCGACAGTCCACATGACCAAAACCCCTTACCTATTGCACCCACACAAAGAAGAAGCAACAGAACCCACTTACCTCCCAAATACCTACAAGATTATGTTCTCCAATCCACAGCTCAACAGTCCACTCATTCCCTTGCTGATTGCAATGTTGCATTGCAAGTCTATTGTCCTGCAGGAACAAAAGAAGGAGGATTACAGTCATTCAACATTAAGCACAGCAGCAATTACAGCAACTTTATAGGTAATGTTTCTAGAATTTTTGAGCCACTATCTTATGAGACTGCTAGCAGAGATGAGAGGTGGGTACAATCTATGAATGAGCAATTGTCTGCTTTAGAAAACAATGGGACTTGGAGACTGACTGACTTACCTCAAGGAAAGAAGGCCATAGCCTCAAAATGGGTGTACAAAGTGAAGAACAATTCGGATGGAACAGTGGCAAAATTGAAGTCTAGACTAGTGGCCAAGGGATTTAGTCAAAGGGAGGGGGCTGATTACTCGGAAGTTTTTTCACCAGTGGCAAAAATGGTAACAATCAGAATATTTCTAGCCCTAGCTGCCTCCAAACAGTGGCCAATACACCAATGTGACATTAATGATGCATTTCTACATGGTCACCTAGAGGAGGAGTTATACATGTTACCACCACAAGGATACACTAGAGCTAAGGAAGGACAGGTATGCAGACTTATTAAATCTATTTATGGTCTGAAACAGGCTGGAAGACAGTGGCACAAAGAATTGTCCTCCAAATTATCTTCAATGCAATTCACAAAATCAGAAGCTGATCATTGTTTATACACAAGAGGTACAGGAAATGACTTCATAGCTATAGTTATATATGTGGATGACATTCTGATAACAGGAGCAAATGAAGACAACATTGTTTCTGTTAAGAACACATTACACTCAGAGTTCACAATCAAAGATCTCGGATATGCAAAAAATTTTATGGGAATTGAAATAGCAAGATCAGAAGAAGGCATGATTCTTACCCAAGGCAAATATATCCGAGACCTCCTCCAAGAAACAGGACTGTTGAACTGCTCACCTTGCGCAACTCCTATGGTTCCTGGCACAAAATTATCCACAGAGATCGGTGACCCAATCAACAAACCAGAAGATTACAGAAGAATAGTAGGAAAATTGCAATATTTAGGGTTCACTCGACCTGACATTACGTATGTCACTCAACAACTCAGTCAGTTCATGAGTCATCCCCGACAACCACACTTGGAAGCAGCAAAAAGGGTGCTCAAATACCTAAAGGGAACCCAGAATCTGGGCATCTTTTACGCTTCCGAAGAAAACCCTAACCTTATCGCTTACTCCGACTCCGACTGGGGAAGTTGTGTCTTCACCCGACGCTCCTTAACTGGGTTTTGCGTTTTCCTCGGACGATCGCCCATCTCCTGGAAAACCAAAAAGCAATCGACGGTAAGTCGCTCTTCAGCTGAATCGGAGTATCGAAGCCTAGCTTCGACTACATGCGAAATAAAATGGATCACCCAGATCTTACATACTTTCCAGCTTCAGATTCGAAAACCCATACCTTTGTACTGTGACAACCAGGCGGCAATTTACATCTCCCGAAACCCAGTCTTCCACGAGCGTACGAAGCACCTTGAGATCGATCTTCATCTGGTTCGGGATTGCGTCACCGTTGGGTTCCTGGAGCTACGACACGTGAACACCACTGACCAACTTGCAGATCTATTCACAAAACCTCTGACAGCCCGAAGCTTCTCGACTCTCCTTTGCAAGCTCGGCGTTGTCGGTTTTCCACCCCCAACTTCGGCTTGACCGGGCAGTGTTAGAGAGTATGAAGAAATGCGTTCTCTTGGGCCAAAGCTTTACACATTCACGGGCCCACTTCCATCTTTGTCTTTTCTTTTGTCTGTCATTGTACATATGTTTTCCTCTTGCTTTGTGCAGCCTATCGTCACCATTCGTTCCCCTATAGCCACCAATTCCGTTAGTGTCAAGCTTTTAGCAATGTACTCCACCAATGGCAATAGAATAGCTCTTGTATATATTTTACACAGCAACTCACTACAAACATGAATTTAAGAATTTTCTCTTCATCACTGTCGAGTTTCCTTTCAACAACCAACCACACTTTTGTAATCAACTTGCTTGTTCACCTAGACTCCTTCCACAACTAGGAGATATGCACGTATATGGATACTTTTCAAAGATTTTACCGTAAATAGGATGTATATTTTAGATAGACTTCACCTTTTGAATTATTGCCGTATATGTAATCTTCAATCCATATAATAGTTCCAAATATCTTATATGTCCAATTTAAAATGTCAAAATTAAATAAGGAATATATAAAATATATCCCAACAATCTCCCCCTTTTTGACATTATTTGTCACAAATATGAAACTCCCCATAATAAACATAATTGGACATATAACCATCAAATACACAAATCATATAACAAATATTCCCCCTTAATCCAAAGTCAAGCTCCAAAGAACATCAAGTTTATTCAATCATCCAAAATTTTCCCCATTGGGACAAAAAGATGCCAAAAACACGACGAATAATCACGCATATACCATAAAATCTCCTATTGAATGGAACATTTACTATAAACAATCTGATGTCTCCTCCTTGGGACAAAACAGCATCAAAATGCATAATCATAATAATCAACCATAGATGCAGCGGAAGAATCATAAGCACGTCAATATGACAATTTACTACCTTTCAAAACATTGAGAGATATGCCTGAAAGAGATAGATATACCCGAGAGATATCCATACTGATACAAGAGCTGAAGATTTTTCTGTAGAGCCAAAAAGAAGTCACAATGCAAACTACTAAAAAAAGATATGAGATGACAATAGCAGCATAAAACTAAAGAAAAAATCTTTTCTTTTCTTTTTCGTTTCCTTTTTTTGTTTTTTTTGTTTTTTTTGTTTTTAACAACACAAAAACATACTTCACAAATGTAAAGCACGCTATCCCTATGCCCCTCGAAGAATCTCAAACTTAGTGTTTTTCTTTGACTCGAATGAAGATGTGTAACATAAATAGCTTGCAAGTTCTTGATAATCAACCCTTTTTCTTTCTCTTGTTTTTCTTCTTTCGTTCACATCTCCAATAATATTTCCTGCTGGATTTCTTTGAATTCAAGATGAAGAACCTTGGTTTAAATCAACTTTCATTGTTTTAGTTGGTTTATCATTTGAAGTAACTGAAAGTTTTTCAATTTCTGCAATTACTTCCTCAGTAGTAACTAATTGTAAACCACTTTCTGCAACTGGTTCATCTGCAGTAACTAGCTGTAAATAACTTTCTGCAGTTACTTTATTTGCGGTAACTAACTGCAAATCTGAGCATTTTCTTGTGTTTCCTTCACTATATTTTTATGCTTGTACTTTCTAATCCAAGCTTGCTTCAATACCATGGGATGTTGCTGAAAATTTAATGAAGAGTGTCTAGAATTTCGGTGTTGTCCCCTTTGAAATATCATTTGTAGTAACTGATAATATATTGGCCTTATATGTCCAATGACTCCACAAAAGTGACATGTGGGTATAAATTTTCGATTCTTTCTCGATGTTTCTTCTTCTCAGATAGATTTGGATATGTCATCTTTCTTCTTCTTCACTTTAAAGCACTCACCCTTATAACCAATGCCTTGAAGATCCCTTTAACTTTACCAATTTCTAACAACTTTTCTAGCTTTTTGGTATCTCCATTTAACATTCTCAATCCCTTTTCGGTACTCACTACTTTCATTCTAGCTTCATCAAGCTCATTTGATGTCAACATTAAATTCTTTTCTAACTCTTGGATGGTGTTCTTCATGGTGAGATTCTCTTCCTTCAATCTTTCTTTCTTTCTACATATATTCACCAATTTTTCATACATTAATTCTTAAGCTTCGTAAATATTCTCCATTTTATCACTTGACCCACTTTCATCACTGTCATAATCTGAGATCGAGCTTTGAGCTGAATCATTTGCATTTTTCCCAAAAATTTCATATTTACTCACTTTTCATCTTCAGTTACTGGTAAACAAGTAACTAAAGCATCATTCTTCACAACTTCTTCTTCACTTCCGGATTCGTTATTACTCCAAGTGCTCGTATAAGATTTTCCTTTTCTCTTCTTCATAGTATTAGCACACTCCGCTTGAACATATCTGAAGCCTTGACATTCATGACATTGAATTATCTTTACCTTTTTTTCTCCCTTTTGAGTTTTGGCTTGTTTGAAGTTGTTGTTTGATGAGCTCTCACCTTTTTGTCTAAACTCGGGTCTGTCCTTTTTTACTCTCTTCAACCAATTACTAAACTCTCTTGTTAATAGCTCCACATCCTCATTCCCGTCGAATTCATCTTCTATATCATTCGCAGTTTTTCCAGTTTCCACCTGTAAAGCCAATCCTTTGCTTCTTTCTTGCTTACCTCTCAAAAGATTCATTTCGAAGTTTGTAAAGATTCTAATAACTTTTTTCAATAACAAATTATCAATGTCGTGAGCTTCCTCTATTGCTGCAATTTTCGGAATAAATCTTATAGGCAATGATCTCAATATTTTCTTGACTAATTTCACGTTAGAGTATTTCTTCCCCAGTTGATGTGCCTGATTCATTATATCTCGTAGTTTTTCAAGAAAGTCTCTAATAGTCTCATTCTCATCCATCTTTAGCTCTTCAAATTGTACAGCTAACATCTGTCATTTCGACGCTATCATAGATTTTGACCCTTCATGAATATTTTGCAAAGCATCCTACGCTTCTTTAGCTATTACACAGGCTAATATCATTGATAAACGTCCCTCATCAAAAGCACTGAATATTGCATGCATTGCTTGTGAATTTCTAAGTGCACTTTTTTCTTCGGCTCTTGTCCATTCAAATGGATCTTTTTGAACTGTCTCTCCTTTATTGTCAGTAATCGTCGAAGGCGTCTACCCATGTACTACCGAATGCCAAGTTTTTATATCCTGAGCTTGGATGAAGACTCTCATCCATGATTTCCATGTAGGATAGTTAAAGTCGTCCAACAGTTGTGGCCTGATAATCGATGCTCCTTTTTTATGGTCATGTTTGCGAAATTATGATCTACACCAACTTGCCACCAAATTCTGAATCGGTGACCTTACTCTTATACCAATTGAAAAACTATAGGGATTAATTATTTTGCAAACTTTTCGTAAACTTTTTTGGCATCAACAAAATAAAAACAAACAAAATTGAAATAGTAAAAACACCAAAAATTTTATAATGCAATTCGACCCACCTTGCCTATGTCTGCGGGGCCCTCACCTAGATTAATAGCTTTCACTGAAGTACAATAGATTTACTCAAGGCTTTACTGAGCCTACACCGCCCAACCCTTGACGCTATCTCTCAACCTCACTTCCTGTGAAAGAATTTCATATCCAATAATACAACCGTCGCGTACTAACCTCAACAGAGGATTTTTCACATACTGTTTATTAGTAAAGACAATTAATCGAACAACTCAAGTGATTAAAATAATAAATAACGAAAACTAAATACACTTGAGATAAAAAGAAAGACTTCCTTATGAATTTTATCTTTTTAAAATAACCCAGCTTAAACTCTTCACCATAGCTCACTCTTTCTTCACAGAAAAACAACTTACAGTGTTTCTGCAATTAATAACCAATACCCACTTCACCAAAGATGATCTTCACTGTATCATAACATCAAAACGCGTGGAATGTTTTACACATAAATCAACATCACTGAGCCTCCACGTTAATTACTGCAATCAGAAAATCATTGCGCCTTTAACCAAACGTCTCTCACACTCTCACAGTAACTTAACCATGAGTCACTTTTAATACTATATTCAGTTGAAAATCTTCATATGCCCAGCTAGCAAATATTCTTCAAAAACATGTGACATCCACAACTTCAATGATACACCAAATCAACAGTTGCTACAACACATAAAGGTTTCTTGCTATGACGTATTTTAATAGAGTTCTATTAAAACACCAACTGTAGAGATCTTTTAAAACACCAACTATGGAGATTCATGCCATCTGCTTACATACGTATGTTACACTAATTGAACCAATCTTAATTCCAAAACTTAACATCCAATTAACGCACATCTTTATGAATTGATATAATAATTTCAATTTTTATATATTCAATTTAAAATACTAAAATTAAATAAGGAATGTATAAAATATATCCTAACAAAAGCAAAATTGATTTAGTACGGCATATTCTTCGAATCTCGCCCTAGAATTAAATATAACAAAGAATTGCATATCTACCACTAGTAACCATTTAAAAATTATTAAAAGTTTTGAATTTCGTATTGCCTGTTCTACCGGTTCTTCTTTGATAATAATACTTTAGCTCTCTTGGAACAGAGTTTTCCACTTCAAGTTTTCACGTCAATCTTGGCGTGTAAGAATTTGAACATAGTTTTCCACGTGCGTGTACGCGGAAGAAGTAGGAAACAAAATATGAACTAAATACTAATTCCTATGCGTTGGCTGTTGAGGACAGTGGCTAGGTCTCCTCACCCTCAGCTGCAACCTTCCTGAGTTCATGTGGAAACTTGAACAAAACGCGTAGTGATACACGGTTAAAGCCTGGCGTGATGGTAATCAAGAATGAGGTCATCGTCAGCTTTTAATTAATACTTGCCAAATAAAGCTTAAATAGTTCCTGTCTACCACTCTACCCACCGTAACCGGTTAACAGGATCACCGTCTATTCTTAATAATAGGTTATAAGAAGAAGAAAAAGAAGAGGAGGTTACGATTCTTCCCTGCTTGTTGTCCGTGTAGTCAGTGGAAAATGGATGGGAGCATCTAACGCACATTAACTATTTATTTGTATAAAATTTATACGAAACTTATATAAATGAAAGCGACTCACATAAATAAATGATTAAAATTCAGACATAATAGTACGGAATAATCTTAATCGTGAGATACTGACTCTTAAAAGAAGCAAATATCACTTTCAGTTCACGACAGAATGATCTTGAACAATGGATACCGGCTCTTAAAAGAAGCAAAGGCCACTTTCAGTTCACATGATGAAAATTTGGCACTTTCACTTAAGCAACTTCAACGAGCCTCTTTAAACTGCGTGCTATTATTTTCATGACAGCATATAAATAAACATATCGGAGCTTGCTTGCTTTTGACGAAGACGATGAATGTTACTAATCAAACTGGTACTGTGCTAGATGAAGTCGCCTTATATTCGTCATCAACAGGGACAATTTCTCCATCATTTTCACCCGATAATTCCTCAAGAGATTTCCCTTTTGATTCAGGCACCAACAAAGTGAACAACATACCAACAAAGCAGATGCAACCAAGCAAAATCAGAGAATTTTTCACCCCAATGCCTGGTGGATAACCTGCTTCGGTCTTTTTAGGGTCCTTACTCTGTGAAGCATACAAGAACCCGAATGCACCAACAATGGCACCGGCTTTGCCACTTGCTGCCGATATCCCGTGACAGGTTGACCTCAGCCTCGCCGGGAAAATCTCCGCCGGAACCACAAAAGTTGTGGCGTTTGGTCCGAAATTTGCGAAGAAAAAGGTGAGTGAGTACATGATCAGGAAGCCTATTCTGTTATGCCTGAGTGTCCAGTGATGGTAAGGTATTGCAAGAGCAAACATGAACACGGTCATGAAGAAGAATCCCATCAACTGAATGAAAAATCTTCCTAGACGATCAATAAAAGCCACAGTGAACCAGTATCCAGGAATAGTCCCACATAGAGCAATAAGTGTTTGAGCTCTTGCAACCAAGTAGAGTTCATGAATAGCATTCATAGTTGCAGCTGGTGGAATCCAGCCAATCGCGGTGAATATATCCTTTTGAAACAGATTGCCACTGTAGTAAGATATGTCTAGCAAGAACCAAGTTGTTGATGTTCCAAGCAAGTGAAGCCCATGTCTACGAGCAAATTCCCTGCTAAAAAGACCGTACGAGTTTCGCGATGTCGCCTCAGTGATTATGTTATCATCCTTATCAGCTTCAAACTCAACCTGCAAGACCTTGGACATGTCTGAAGCAGCCTGTTTTGTGTTCCTAGCCACAAGCGCAGTGTAACGAGCTGTTTCAGGCATCTTCATCCGCCAGTAGTAAGTCATAGCCGCCGGCAGCGCTCCAAACATCAGAATAATCCGCCAAACATAGTCCGCCTGCGGCACCGTGGAGGCTGACGCATTCTCTTCATACGTAGGAGCTTTATAGGCATGATCAAAAGCAGCTGACGTTATAAGAGCAACAATCCCACCAGCCAAAATCCCAAACCCTTGCATAGCAAACACTGCGGCGACAAAAGCCCCACGAGTCTTCTTGTTCGCATACTCGGACATGATCGTAGCTGACAAAGGGTAGTCGCCGCCGATTCCAAAACCGAGCCAGAATCTGAAGAAACAAAGTGTTGCCATCACACCCTTTGCAGAGTGTCCAAAGGAGAGTCCTGAGGCAATGGAACACACAACCATCATCATCAGTGTCATGCCATAAACTCGTTTCCTACCCATCTTGTCTCCAAGCCAACCAAAGAAGAGCTGGCCTGTTAACGTGCCACAAAATGCAACGCCGTTCACAGCGGCTGCGACGTTGGGAGGTAAAGTGCCGGGTTTCGGAGCACCGTCCACGTGATAATATATACGGCCTAACAATCTGGTGACAAGTGAAATGGAGAAAAGATCATATGCATCCGTGAAAAATCCCATTCCAGCAATTATGATTGCTGTGAAATGGTACCACTGCGTCTTTGCTGCATCGAGTGCATTAAGCACTCCCAATTGGTTTCTAGCCATTGAAGAATTTGCAGGAGTCTTACTACTTCTTCACCTCCTCTTACCTATCCTGCCAAGAAAACAAAAAGATAAGCATGATTTATCTACATATATAACAGATTATAAGTGTTTTCTCCTATTTGCTTGTTTAATTACTTAGTCGAAAAATGGATGAATCAGAAGTATAATCCAAAGAGATATGAAGGAAAAATCTCAATGAAAAAACAGCTTATCCTAGAGACCTACCCGAACATAAACTGAGAGGTTAACAGAACAGAGTGAATCTATATAGTGGGAAAATCTTCAATTGAAAACTTAAGAACATGAATCACCAAGAATAATCTCCAGCATCTTTGTGGTATATGCTTCAGTATATATATTTTTATTTATTTACTTAGGTTGTATTCAAAGATTGCTGTGGACGCTCTAAATTAGTTTGTCAACGTCTTAAACCATTAACGTGGGCAGTGAAACTCTTTATATTCGCTTTTCTCTGCTCTTTCTTTAATAAGGAATTGGTACGAGCTCTTCTGGCTTAAGTGAGATCGTAGGTTCGAACCTCCTTTATGTATGCAGTAGTTTAAAACTTAGGGTCAGAGCGTTGCTTCCAACAAAGAACCTACCTGGCTCGAACGGGGATTAGTCTGGATGTGGATGACTTAAAGGTGTCTTTTCATAGTTGAGACCAACATCTTGTGAGTAACAAAAATAATAATAATAATAAGGAAATAGATATAGCAAAGAGAAAAGAATATTAAACATACCAGAGCTGAAGACAACTACCTAAATGTTTAAACAAATGACTTATAGGAATATTTGTGTCATTCATACACTTAAACAAAGAAGTAACCATTTCAAAATATAAGCTAAGCAGTACATTATCTTCTTCAGGGAGATGAGATGCAACTATATATGCTTTCATACTAAATTATATTTAATGCAGTACTTATACATAATGTGCACGTAATTACATTTATTGTAATTTATAATAAATTATAATAATAAACCTAATTGTGATTCTTTTATGTAATTTGAAACTCTTTTCATGACATAAAATATATACAAGTGGCTCAAAACAACTTCTAACTTGAGTCAAGATAACATTTATTTTCATCAAAACGCGTAAAGACTTCACTCAAATTTGAATAGTATAAACAAAGTCACGAGTTAAGGGGCAAGCCTATGAAGCTTCCACATGCATAAGTCAGTTTTCTCCCATTCGTAAAATGACATGTATAATATGCCCCACCCTTGTATGAAAGGAAGTTATTAAGATGAGTAATGTTGAATCATACATTAATAATCAATTAGCAATTGGTCAATACAAGTGACGCATCGTTACCTACTCACCTTGTTATAATAATAGTAGTTGCAACTCATGACTACAATTTTTAGTATCACAACTTCTTTTATATATATCATATTGTTTAAAAAAACGAGGCAACTTTTATTTTAAAAAATGTTTACTCAAGCCAATGCCTACTCTAGGGGGGACATCTTTCCTACTACCGTAGGAAAGAACATATCTGCAAGTATGGAGTTCTTTTTTTTTAATTACAAAAGAAGCCACAACATTAATGTAACACTATGAGGTACATAACACCTTGTGCATCACGACGGAAGAGCTCCTGAATTTTAAAAGGGGGCTCGTAAAGGAAAGAGAGACCCAGGCTGTCCACCCTAGCTAGGCGAGCAAGGTGATCTGCACATTGGTTATCTTCCTTGAAAACATGCTGCATTCGGACCGTCCACTCTCTGTGCAAGAGTTGTTGGAGAGTTCTTTAATCTACGGCTGATGTACCTAGAAGACTAACCCAATTTAGTAAGGTGGAAATGGAGAGGGTTTTAAAGATTTCTGACTTGTCCCACTAGGAAACCTATTGTGCTGATCATAACGGTGAATGTCAAATTGCCTCGCAATTTCAATTCGTGACACAAGACATCGGAAGAAATTTCTCCTTGTAAATTCGATTAGTCAATAATGTATCGTCCGTGTCAAATTCTCATATGAAAGTAGTTTGAACCAAAAGTCTAAAGAAGCTTTTAATATCAGCCACTTTGACCTTTCCCGTTTAAGAGCAGGCTTGTGGTTGTGGTCCTTCAGTATGGGAAGGTTGTGCTACTTTGTCTTCCAAAATCAAAACTAGTGTGAACTTTACAAACAAAAATCAGAAGAAAACAATCAAGTTCTGCAAGCCACTTGACGTTCTTTTTCCAGGAAAAGACCCGTGTTACCATATCCATGAAACCCAAGGAATCTACACCAATACGTCTATTGCTATATTCTTGCGTAATCAATGCAAGTGGACCTGTTTCAGATATTATCTGCTAGTCAATGGAGGGTTAATAAACACTATTGGCTTTGGCAGATGTATTAATTTAATTTGCTTAAGTTCTTCTTTATGAGATAGAAATACTTCGGCATTTCCACTGTTTCTTTCGCTGTCTTTGAAATTAACAGAACTTGATTTATAGTATCAGAGCAACTCGATCTTAATCGAGTTTGATATTTCGATATGAAGGAAAAGCGATCTTTGCTTTGGAACTAATCATCTAATTACACAATGGAGGATGTGTTAGAAGAATCCAATATGGATTCTCTCTTGG
>JANIPM010000001.1:26975725-26985943 GCA_027478405.1 Erythroxylum cassinoides
ACAATCAAGATCCAGATGATAGTAACACTACATCACATATTTTTTCAAAAGAAGATTTTCTTGTCATAGAGACTTTGAAAAGTTACTTGTTTCAAAGTGAGAAGAATATGCCGAGTGTAGTTTATATCCTCCAAAAAGTTAAAGATGAAATTGAATTCAGTTCGCATGAAAAGAAGAATCAATTAACTATAGATACATATTTTAGGAAAGCATAAAATTTGAAATAAAAATTATTTAGGAAGTACTTTATTTTGTGAATTATATACGTAATTTTCATACTTATTTAATGAATTATTATTTTATATTTTTAGTGGGCCTCAAGATTTTTTTTAAACTATTGTCTTATGTATTTAGCAAGGTTATTATTTTATCTTATTGGTCTAAGTTAAGACCTGAAAAATTATTATTTAATTAAAATTATGAATTTATTAAATATTTATTTATCAAAATTTTACTGTAGATGCGCGGCGGTTATATGGGACATCTTGCTGTCTCCCGTGGCTTGTCTGAGTTGAATCTTTGCAAATTAAGGGGGCGTAGATCAAAGGGTTCCATAACCTGCACACACTCTTGAACGTGTCAAAGGCTTCACAGGAACCAAGTATTTCAACTATAGTGCAGTGGGCAATTTCGGCGCTCGTGATGCTCAGCTTGATTTTGTTTCTATCTGATTCTGATAACCTTCTAAGGACATGTACACGTAACAAAGTTAAAGCGGACTCTTGTGCTCGCTGCACTGGACTCTCATTTCTTCTGGGCAACTTGAACAACGCAGAGTTAAAGACTTGTCAGTACGTGAAAGAAAAAGCTGATGGGAACTTGGAATTTTGATGGAAACTTTAATTATAAGAAAGAAAAAAGTGTATCAGTTACCAGAAATCTGCAAAATAAGTTTATCAAAACTGAAAAAGTTGATCGAGGTTGATATCAATTAATAGGGTTAAAGGACAATTAGTAAGATGTTCTAGCTCGAGAACAATACTGGCTGGTAGATATTGTCATGAACGTGAAACAAGAACTAGTCAAAATCAGTATCACAATGCGAATGTTTCAGAGTAGTCATTTCATTGAACAATTAAGAAAGTAAAATATGTCACACAGGAAAGCTTGCAAGATAGGAATATTGAACTTAGCAATACTTTTAACTAGTATATGAATATTGCAGGAAAATGTTATCACCATCTGTTTGCCGATCAACATTTTCTCTGGATTTCGATTCAGCCTCCAAAGAACAGATATGCTAAAAGATTCAAGTTCAAATCAAAGGTATGTAAGCGCAAACCCAAACGCCAAATTGAGTATTTCAACAGTCTGCTTTCCTTTAATATGATTGAGATATGACCTCAGTGAGTACAATCGTGTTCATGTTACCTCATCTTAGGAACAAAGGTAATCTTTGAGACACACTTTCAAATCATTGGAACAGAGATCTCCACCAATATTCACGAAGATAGTAAGGATGTAGGCAATTCCCAGACAGAAAGGGATTCCTATTTCAGAAGCTATATAATCTGTTGCTTTCAACAGCAGTAACTTCGCAGCCAAATAAAACAGTGAATAGCATTACTGACAAGAAATTCTCCACAAATATCAAGGCTGGCCTCCCATGGATTGCAGAATCAAGGTTTAGTTTTGTAGAGAAATTCCATTCCAGCATACGGTAGTGACATCCAATAGTGGAAAGCAAAGGTGATTTGAGTCCTTAATTTTGTAAGCATAATTTAGATGATTATAAACCCAAAATACGCTGCCATGCTCTATAACACTAAAAAAGCTTTGAGAATAAATGGATCCAAAAGGCATTTTGAGCATTAATGTTTCTTCAATACCTCAAAATTTTGTTTGCAGCCATTCTTTGGCAGGATTAAGAAAATAACCATGCAAAAAACGAAACAAAGAATAAAGAACAATGAATCATTGGTGCCATTATGAGATAGAAGGATTAATTTACATTAACTATGGTTACAACAAAAATTAAGAGACAACATTTATAATTTATTAACTGAATACAGCACTAAACCAATAAATATAGAAGCAATATGTAATCAAGAATCTGCAAGTTAAAACGGTTAACAGTTCGGTAACCTTAACAGTACCTTGCCACCACCTCAGAAGTGCTTGCACAGTCTATGGTTTTTTAAGCTCAGTAATTGAGTTCAATGTTACAGGCTGTCATCCATCAACAATAAAGTGATCATCCTGAGTATCTCCATCAACCCTAGCATCTCCATGTACCATACCACTCACATGGTGCAAATTCTGCATCATTTGAGAAAGATAGTGACTGCTGGCACCTGTGTGATCAGAAAGCCCAGTTGGGTGACCAGTCCACTGAGAAACAATCCCAAGCAACTGGCTCATAAGGTTCTGTTGCTCATGAAGCAAGCGGGTCTGGATCTGCCCCATTTCGGTTCGGTGCTGACTCAACATTTCATCCATCCTTTTCTTCCATTCTAACCTCCTCCTGTTCCTTCTTTCCTCCCATTCCCTATCATGAATCAACTGCTCCTCTCCTCTTCTTCGTTCCCTTTCTTCACTCTCCTTTCCCATAGCTTCCAATTCTCTAAGTCTCTGCCTCCTCAACTGTTCTCTAGCCTTTTCCCTCTCTTCCCTCTCTTTTTCCCTCCCTTCTAACTTCCTTTCATATGCTTGCTCCCTCTCGATTCGAGCATCCTCCATCCTCTGTCTTTCCTGTTCCCTCTCCACCTCCTTTTGCTCAAAGCGAGTCTCCATTTCCCTCAGTTGTCCCAACTGATTTGAAAGAAATCCAAACACCTTCTTCTCTAATCCCTTCAACACTTTCTTCTTCCGTGAACTGGATCCATTTGGCCTCACTTCTTCATGTATGAAACCACTAGCACCATCTCTTACTTGCCCATTTCCATTATAGTTCTCCTCTGCCTCCTCCCTTTCATAATCAAACCCCAGACCCAGCATCCCATTTTCACCTCCATCAATTCCATGAAAATCTCCGTCAGCTGAAGTACCCATCTGCTCAAACTCTACCATCTCCATCCCCGTGCCACCACCGAGCAACCCCCTTCCATTCTCTCTGTCCTCGGTTACCACTCCCATTAACTCATTGCCATTACTGCAATTACTCCCACATGCAATCGGAACATCCCCAAAAACCTCCTTGTACCGCAAAAAGTTCGACCAATGCGTAAGCCCTTCCACCCAGTCAAATTCATCTGCATTGTTACACTCTCGACCACCTGAATCCTCCAAACCAATGAACTCAGGCTTCTTGATCTTTTGCTTGACAAGCAAGTACTGATGCCTCATGTTCTGCACTTTAGTAGACACATCTTTCCAAGTCCATTGCCAAGGATATGCAACAGGATCACGAACATGGTGCACAGAATTAACATACAGAGCAATGGGTTTATATTTCTTCTCTCGGGTTTTCATTTTAGCAAGAGTCCCATCAGAGACCATGTCGCCATATCTCTCAATCAAGGTTTTTTCCTCTGCCTCCGTCCATTTCTTTCTTTTTGTTGGCATCATCAGAAATCAACACCCAAAAAAACCAATATCAGCAGCAAAATCCCAATACCCACTAATAACCCCAAAATTCTTCTGCCACCAGAAACTCACAGATCATCACTTTACATATCAGAGTGCCCCAGAACACCAATCCAGATCAAAAACAAAAATCAAAATTGAGCACCAAAAGACAGCAATAAAGTGCCTACCTCGAGAGTGAAGAGAGGGATAATCTCGGGAAAATATGGAACAGAAAAGAACGCGATGGAATCTGCAGCGCGAGAGAAACTGACCTTTATGGGCTCTACGTATACTGCAAAAAAGGGATTACTTTTTGGCTTATTGATAAAATTCAATTTTGTTAAGTACTTTCGCCATTCGTGCAACAGTAGGAGTAGAAGTAGTTCATACTCAGTAATAAACTGGAGAACATGGACAAAGGAACCTCAGCTCAGCTGTAAAAATGACAGAGGTTTCACTACGACATGGCCATTGGTAGTCCGACAAAAAGACAAAATCTTGCAGACGTGTTTCTCTTATCTATTATTTATGCTTTTAGTTTTATAAACTAACAATAACCAACCCCACGGTTGAGACCAGCTGAGAAGGGCTCTTTTAGCTTAACTGATATCGTAGGTTTGAATCATTTTTGTATATTCAGTCGTTTAAAATTTAAAGTTAAAGATTTATTTCTTGTAAGAGACTTATTTAATTCGAGTAGGGATTAATTTGAAAGTGAATGGCTTAAAAATATTTTTCTATAGTTGAAATTCTCCTAAAATATCTCGTGGACAATAAAAAACTAATAACCACAATAACAATTAATAATTTTTTAAAAAAATATGATTTTTTTTAACGAAAAGAGAGCAGTAAAGAAGAGGCAAAAACTAAACCCTAAGCCAACAGGCTTTACCCCATACACCCGAGTCTAGACCTTCTCTGAACTAACTCTAGAAGAAGCAACATCAGAAGCAATAACAGAAGAGAGAAAGCTTGGCAGCGTATGCCAAGTAAAGCGATCCGCATGTAATAGAGATACTCTTGCCAAAGAATGAGCAGCCTTATTTGCAGTTCGAGGCATCCATAAGAAGGACAAATGTTGGAAGTGAGTCTTAAGCTCCTGACAGTCAACAAACACTAAATCAACTTCAGAGAAATTAGAAGAACTAGAGTTAAGACCAGCAATAACCTCTAAACAATCTGATTCTAACAAAACATTGTTCAAATTAAGCCTTTTAATCCAGGCTAGAGCCTCTCGAATCGACATGGCCTCTGCAAGTGAGGCATTGATACAAGGAGAAAAATGCCCCGAATAACCCATCATAAAATTGCCATAATGATCTCGAAAGATAGTCCCAAAACTTGACTTGTTTCGTCGTTTATCAACCGAAGCATCAACATTGCATTTCACCCAGGTAATCGGAGGGTGTTGCCATCCTACAGGAACACTGATCCTATTAGAAACAACTTGTGCTTGCCCAAACATAATTTTTCGCCCTATTCCAGTCTCGAAGATAATCATCCGCAAAAGCCACAATAGAATACGGGGAAGTATCTTGTTGTTTCCAACAAAAAAGATTCCGATGAAACCACAAACTCCAGCAAATGGTAAGGGCCCTACCTCGAAGCTCCAAAATGCCTGCACGAAGCCAATCAATAATACATTCGATAATAGTAGCACTACGTAATGTAATACCTGAGGACGTCCATGGATTACGCACATGAGGACATGTAAGCAGAACATGTTCTATGGTCTCCAAATCACCACAGCGTGAACACGCAAGGTCCAAATTAAACCCATGCATAAGGATACGTTGTTTACAAGGAACAAAATCCCTTAAGATACGCCAGGTAAAATCTTTAACCTTAGGGGGAAGATGAGCATCCCAAATGCTATTCCACGGACCCTCCACAACATAGTTTTGGGCCTTCGACACTAGAGATGTAGCGACCCTATAGCCAGATTTCACACTATAAATCTCATTCCTAGTAAGATGCCAGCAGGAAGTATCTTTCGACCTGGATGGAGAGATGGGAATTTGGAAAACTTGTGACGCTTCTTGAGGAGCTAATATACCATTAACCAAAGACGGGTCCCAAGTCTAAGTAATAGGATCAATAAACTCATTTACTGTCATATCAGACATACCCTGCAGTGGACTCGATAGCACGTAGAAATTAGAGTCATTAGGCAGCCAAGGATCTTTAAACACACCAATCGAAGACCCATCAGGATACTCTTGGCAGCAAATATAATTTTCTAAATAAGACTGGGTTTTCTACCTGCGCTAGCATGAAGGAAATCCATGAAGGAAATCCGAAGTTGGGAAGTACCTGGCCCTGAAAACCTGGCTTGCTAAAGAATCAAGGTATGTTAGAAACCTCCAACCCTGCTTGCCCAATAGCGCTAGATTAAAACATTTCAAGTCATGGAAACCCATGCCACGTAATTTCTTAGGAACACACAACCGTTCCCATTTAACCCAATGGATCTTAGAATGGTCCCTCGAAGATGAACCCCACCAGGAGGAATTCATCATCTTCTGTAGTTCATCGCAAATACTCAAAGGGAGCCTAAAAACACTCATACAATAGGTAGGAAGGGCTTGGGCAATTGTTTTCAACAAAATTTCTTTTCCTGGTCTAGAAAGTAACTTATTCTTCTAGCTAGTAATTCTTTTACATAATCAATCCTTCAGAAAGGCAAAGACCTGCTTTTTATTCCTCCCAATCAACGAGGGTAACCTAAGATAACGGCCATGATCAATAGGGTTAAAAACCCCAAGAATATTAGTGATAGTATTGTTAGAGAGTCTAGATTAAAGAGTGCAAATTACTTCACAACCGTGGGCTTAGCATCATACTCATAGGGCCCAACTTTATTATTTTGTTTGGTCCTTTTTCTCTTTCTCTGCTTTTGTACATATTGTCTGCCACTGTTGTCTGCTTTTGTACATACACCTTTTGCTTTTGTTTTTGTACAACCTGCTCAGCCAACAATTCGTTACTAGCAGGACATAGCAGGTCACTCCACCAATAGCATTAGGGTAGCTTATGTATATATTTCACACGATGATTCAATACAAGTAAGAAAGAAATACCTTTCTTCATCTACTTCTTGTTTTCCTTCAAGTATGTCGAACATCTTGCTTCGTATTAGAACTGAACATGATACCCGACTTCTGAAAATTAATGGCTTGATCCGAAGCCTCTTCATAGGTAGAGAGAATGTTCTTAAGATGACCACACTTAGTGGGAGAAGCTCGGAGGAAGAAGAAGCTATCATCCTCAAAGAAAATATGAGAGATAGTAGGGGCACCCTCACAGATACGGAAACCATGAATATCACCTCACACCTCCGCTTGACACAAAAGGGCTGAAAGACCTTCCGCACACAAAATAAAAAGATACTGGAATTTGTGTTCCTGATTTGTGAAGAATTATATAGGGGAATTGATGATTTTTGGATTGGTAGAAGAATTACATCACCACGCACAAAATAAAAATTTAAGTCTTCTATAGGGGAAGAATTTGTGTTCTGACTTCAGGAAAAAAATTGGACTAATCTAAGCTGAATTAGTCAAAGTTGTTTTCTAGAAAGTTGTAGATTATCTTTCTAGCTTTCCAATGGCATATAGGATGAAATATTTGGACACTGGAGTCGAAAGTTATGATCCTTATAAGTGGAGATGCTTAGGAGTTTATTCTGCTTCATCTTAAGTTGACTCTGCTTCGTCTTAGGTTGACCTTCTGCTTCGTCTTAAGTTGACTCTGCTTTGTCTTAGGTTGATCATTTGCTTCGTCTTAGGTTAACTTTCTGTTTCATCTTATGTTAACTAAAACATCTTTTGATCCAAATTTGACCCTTTATATGATAGAATCTATGTTTGAGATCTTCATAAAAGTTGTAGATCTTGAAGTCCTCCTTCAAATCATCCAAAGAACACCTTAATCCAAGTTCTTTAGAGAAAGTTATGAGCATTTTTCCAATTCGTCTCACCCTTTATCTGGCTTCATCTAATCCTATCATCTGGTCCCATTGATAATATAATTTGTCTTGATGGCCTTCATAAAAGTTGTTAATCTTGAAGTCCTCTTTCAAATCATCCAAAGAATACCTTAATCCGAGTTTTGTAGAGAAAGTTTTGACCATTTTTCCAATTCGTCTGACCCTTTGTACGGGTTCATCTAATCCTATCATCTGGTCCCACTTTTGACCCTACAGATGATAGAATTTGTCTTCAAGGTCTAAATAAAAGTTGTAGATCTTAAAGTCCTCTTTCAAATCATATAAAGAACACCTTAATCCGAGTTCTCTAGAGAAAGTTATGACCATTTTTTCAATTCATCTCACCCTTTGTTTGGGTTCATCTAATCCTATCTTCTGGTCCCATTGATAATAGAATTTGTCTTCATGGTCTTCATAAAAGTTGTAGATCTTGAAGTCTTCTTTCAAATCATCCAAAGAACATCTTAATCTGATATATTTAGGGAAAGTTATGACAATTTTCTCAATTCGTCTGATCCTTCATCCGGTTTCATCTGATCCTACTTTTGTCCCTGTAATAACCAAATTGGTCCTTATGGTCTTCATAAAAGTTGTAGATCTTGAAATTATCTTTTGAACCATACAAAGGATACCTTAATCTGAGTTCTCTAGGGAAAGTTATGATAATTTTTCCAATTCGTCTGACCCTTTGTCTAAGTTCTTCCAATCCTTTCATCTTATCCTAGTTTTGACCTTATAGATAACCGAATTGGTCCTTAAGGTTTGCATAAAAGTTGTAGATCTTGAAATTATCTTTCGAAACATCTAAAGTACACCTTAATCTGAGTTCTCTAGGGAAAGTTATGACAATTTTCCCATTTTATCTAACCCTTCGTCTAAGTTCATTTGATTCTTTCATCTTATCCCACTTTTGACCCTATAGATAATCAAATTTGTAACACCGCACTCCCGCATGACACGAACCCAACATCGAAGGTGATATCCGAGTCCGTGCCCCGTGAGGGTGGCGTGCTACATCACTCAGTCAAAACTCAGTATAATTTTTTTTTTCTTTAACACATACACACACACGTTATAATTTATGCAGAAAACAATTTACATAAACAATTCAATAGCCTCGGGGCCCTTTTCATAAATACAATTTGCAAATTTTGGGTGAGTTTTGCGAACTCAGTGAGAAACCATATCGATAGTTCACTCAATTCATGCAACACAACGTTCCATATAACATATATTCACATTGTTGCATATTTAATCATCATATTGCACAATTTCACTTGAACATAGACCATTTATACATTTCACACGATTAGACATACATAACCATTTGAATTCATAAACATCCATAATTCACATTCAGAAATACCACAGAAGCATAAGGCAGTTAGCCTTTCGCTCAATCAAAGAGACTAAAATCAGATACATATGACATGCGCATGTGACACATTTCCATTTTATTTCGGTGTTGTGACCGAGCGCCTAAACTGTCCCAATAAGGGCACATTAATCGTTGAGCCAGAGGCTCTGAAACTGTCCCAATATGGGCGCATTAATCGGTGAGCCTGAGGCTCTGAACTGTCCCAATATGGGCGCATTAATCGGTGAGCCTGTGGCTCTGAATCAGTGTGGGGCTCGAGGCCCAATATAAACGTTGAGCTTGTAGCTCTCGGTGGCTGCTCCGGTCCCAACTCTCATTAACTGATCATGCATTCATATATGAAATGCATATATCCCAATTTAACAGTAAATGAAGTATAATTATCCACATGTTACAAATAGGCAGTAACTGTATCACAACCAATTTCCGTATCACAATTTACCACATCACACTCAAACCTAAATTATTACAGTCAAACAATTATTTCACAACTATTCACAATATAATCACAATCACAATCTATCACATTGGAAACACGAAGGTCTCAAATTCTCAAACAAATAACACTTCTATGTCAAATTCTCCCAGTACATCGGGCACCTTCAGCCTGGAATCAGTCATAAACAAACGCAAAGCCCTTCATTATTCTCCACAGTGTTATAGTGTAAAATTATAAACAATCAATAATCGAGAAACCACCTAGGTTACTCACCTTTGCTTCCGAAGCTAAAGCCTAGAAGTCTCGGCAACGTCTGTGAATTGACGTCTCAAATGCGTCTCTAAAACAGTCCAAATATCCAACATTACCAAATTAGCAATCAGAAACAATTAATAATGCACATATAGCAATTAAATGTGTACAATGCATGTTCATGACATTCCCGGCACTAAACCACAAATTCCCATTACGAAAATTCCTTCTAAAAATAAGAAAGCCATTGACACTGAAATCATTCAATTTGGACCTCTATAGGTCCAATTATAAATAAAACACGCATTAGGAAAAATCATTTTCTGGTTCTCTCACTTTGACCTAATCGGTCCACGTCAATTTCAGCTCTAAAAATTCTCAATTTCACAAATAAATGAAATTAAATATTAGACGAATCCGATGCCTCGAGAATCAGGTCAATCGGACGTCAGACGGAAAAGTAATTGACAAATGAAGGATTTGGGCCAAATTAATCATAAATAAAAAATAATTAAAAAAATTAAATTATTATAAGTGGCCCTCGCAAGGCGAGCGTCTGCCAATTTCAGTTTCTTCTTTTTTTTTCATTTTCCAATTTCCTTCTTTTTTTTTTCCAATTTTCACTAACTACCTTCTCCTCTTTTAATACCCTTA
>JANIPM010000001.1:27201168-27212275 GCA_027478405.1 Erythroxylum cassinoides
CACACATGAAGTTCCTCTGTATTTCTCATCACATTTTGTTAGGTATTTGACTTTGAAAGGATTGCTTGATTTTCTGTCGCATTTTAATTGAGATTTGGAAGGAACTTGTGTTATGCACTTCATAGACGGAATTCAGCCTTATGTATATTCTGTTGTTGGGTTTTTGAATATCTGCTGGTAATAGCAGTAAATTTAGGATATATTAAATTTTATAAATTAGATTATATGAGAGGTCAGATGATTAATGATGTAAGAATGTGTGCCTAAATAATGCAGGTGCATTATCTACACTGCTTTCATATCATTGTGTATTACTTCTGTGTCTGACTTTTGTTTCATTATTTGGCTTTCAAGGTCTCAATTTCTGGAGCAGGGCCTTGATTATCAAAGTTTGAAGATCTTGTTTGACTTGGTTCACCATATCATTTATGGGATATTCTATTCTGTAAATTCTCAATTTGAATGGCTGTGTGGGATAGGGGAGAATAACAATCATTCTTGAGAAACACGGACCAGTATTGGGATCATAATATAGTTCAATGTAAAGCCATAGAATATCAACATCAAACGAAAAAAAGAGAGAATAAAGCCAGAAAAACTTGTCCCTCAATATAGGAGGATCAGTTAGTTCTTGAAATGTAGTTTGCAGAAATCAATCATGATTCATTCAGATTAGTATGTGATCCATTGATCATAGGAGAGTCGTTCCACCTTGGAAGTACTCTATGTCCGGAAAAGGGTGTCCCACTGTCCCCTTTGCTTTTCTCATACTACAATGCCTTAGCAATAATATCTCTATAGAAAATCCCATATCCATAAATAATGGTAGAGATATCCCGAAAAATAAGTAGATAAAGTTACTGCTTCTTCGCATTATATTTCAGTAGAGTCCTTAGCATCTGGGAGGCTCTTTAAAACCTGTAACAACAATAGCAGAGTCAAGCCAGAAAGACGAAATGGCAAAGTGGACAGTTCTTGGGAAAAGGAAATAGAAGTAACTCTAATAATGTTCTTCAATGATAGTAACCTGATACAGATGCCAAGAAGCAAAAGCATCTGTGGCAGCATACTCCAGTTGATGTTTTGATAAAATATCAACTTCCCAGTTTCTAAGTCTGATTTTGTTGGGCTTCAGAAGCTGCCAAATTGTAGCAATTTCGTGAGATTATGCCAACACCATGACAATGTGGAAGCAAAAAAATGCTACAACCAGCCCGTTGTTAAATGAAAACAAGTTCTTTGCAAGTATAGGAGGTTGATGCCCTATAACAGAAATTAAGAACTGGAGCTAGGTTCAGGTAAAATGATTGTCAAAAAGGAAAAAGTGAACAAAATAAAAAGTAAGAGAAACATGGCAGCAAGGAAGGGGAGAAGACCAAGGAAATTCAGATCCATGAATCATTAACAACTTCATGCTAACTTGCAGCAAACAATAAAATCTTGAGTCCATTTGTCAAACTTCCTAACAGCTCCTAGAATCCAAGGTCATCGAATATGTTCTGCATTCCAAATATTCTGAAACTTGTGAACAACATAACATCATTACTCTCTGTAAAACCTGAAGAATTTTTTGTATGAGGTTTTTTGAAATATATTCTGTCAGTTCCGAAGGAATCCCACATGAAGTCTAGTAACTAGTTCACACTTTTTCCATATACAACATGAAACACCCAGCAGCTACAACTGTAAAGTAAGAGAGAGACATTTTCTATTGTTTACCCAAAACTTCTTGTTATCTACTTATAGCACTCCGAATCCGGTAAAAGGTAATTGGCAAGTTTTGATTTGTTTTCTCCTAAAACTGAAATGACAACCCTAAAGGAAACATATAAAATACAACTCACAGAAACCATAGCCATTCGATGACATGACCAGTTGGTCTAACAAAAATGTTGATTAGCACAAGGGTTTATACCTCTTTGCAAACAAGCGTCTCAGTCAGAGACTGAAGACCCCAAACTTTTGGTTGGCCACCAAGTTTTCTATTTGCCAAATAGGATAGATCCTCCACTGCTTTCACAGAGACATTGTAGTCTTTAAATATCTTTCTGCAATCGCCGCCAATACCTGCTCCAACCTGTAAATATTCAAGCAATATACGGAGATATAAGTCACTCTAATCCAAACAAAAAGTTCAAACCAATATGCAACAATATGGAAACAGGTGCAAGAGATCTTACAAACTTTAGCAGCATGGATTCCTCAAGAAGAAACCGAAGACTCTCTGTTATTCCGGAATGAATAATATGCAATACATGACAGTGATTGGCATCGGCACATATCTGAATAACTGCAACCTTTCCAGGCAGAACACCTGTAGAGTCAAGACTTCTGTCAACAATTGTGAATAAGTACACGGGTTTGATTTTGGCTCCACATGAAGAATTGTGACTTGAACTGCAACTGGGTTCTAATACACAGTTTGCTTGAAGTTCATGTACGATACAAACTATGAAAGAACTTCTGACAATGCCTAAGATAGACATCACGTATAATTCATACTCATGAGAGAATGATTCATACTATCCCCAGACTATATGCAGTGATGACAATCCTTATATCAGACAATCAACATGCCAGGGATAACTATGCCAAGTAAACTTTGTCATTGTAAGCGAAAAAGAGCTTCAATGTGAGTTTCTAGAGCACCTAAAGGAAACCAATCTGCTTTGTTTAAAAGATAGTTAAATTAGCACCGTGCTGAAACAAAGAGCACTGCAGAATCAAGCAAAACTAACAACTAAGAAACTAACTGACACTACAACATTGGAAATGATTGGACATCTCAACATAGAAAAGATGTTACAGTTAAGGACAAAGTTTTCCCTCAGATCTGATAAGATCAACTATACTTAAAATCAATGAAGTGTGTAACACTGATTTGTGGATGAAGAACCAAGTTTCAATTGTCTCTAAGTCGATCCCTCATATAGTTGTTAAGCACTCAGAAGTCAGAAAATGCTCACTCTGAAACTGCAATCCCTAAGAGAAATGCAAGGATATAACAACATTCTGATCCTTCTAACATCAAGTCCTAGCAGTGACAATAGAAAAGCATCTCCAAACCACGATCAATGGTCAAAATCCTAAATGAGAATCAAGCTGCATAAATTTGACAAAATCATCAACATCAAAAACATAAAAGATTGACAAAGAACCTCTTCTGAATGTGGGTTTCCATTCAATATCAAATCCTACAATAACTTGATCCACAATTCCTTTTCTAACTTCAAAACTCCGTAAGATCTCCCTTGCAGCATTTTCAACCTCCATTTTTGTTCTGCTATACACAATGTGACCTCCAAACTTCAGTGCTGGGTATCTCATCTTTACATTATCTGCCACAAAACACAAGTATAACATCCTTGTATTATATTTCTGCTTTCAGAACAAAAGTGTATTTTGGGCAGCCAGGTACGTAACAAAGTTAATAGTAGTTCTCTCGGTTCCAGTTATAAGCAATGTGGCAGAGCATGCCTTCCTTATACTCTTTTAATTGATGTCAATCTCTACTCATTCTTCATTCGTCTATAATAATTGTATGCCAATAGATTAGCGAAGCATTGTCATAGTTGATTATTCTGTTTCACTGTGAGGAAGGGCCAAGCAAAGAATATTCAAAAATACCAGTAATCATCCATAATGGAAAAGTAGAAGCAATTCCTTCAAATCAAGTTTCAACCCCTATGCATACTAGTTATAAGGGCTTTAGTTGACTCCCGATAATGGTAACCCCTAATTGCATCGCATTATACTATGCACCAAATCTAAACAAGAAGTGTGGTAAGACCATGAGCATAAATTAACCAGCTGGCTACCTTGGACATAGAAATGATTCACTGCCTAATAGTTAATACATAAATATTCTGGGGATGGGTGTAATAGTAAACAGGCAATGGAGTGGACGAAGTAAAAACGTAAATGAACCGCTTGACAGCTATTAAGTGAAAGTAATTCAACTAAAAGCTCACATTTCTCTTAAAAGCAATAAAAGAGACGATATAAAAATGACATTGGCGTTAAACTACCTCGACATGGAGACAAAGAAAAGGGCTTGCAGAGACTCAGAACTGAACTGGGCAATTGCCGGCGAGTTTTAAGGCGTTCGGTGTCGTCCACAGCACCAACGCGTCCTCTTTTGCAATCAGACGAAGAAGGGGTCGTAGAGGAGGTGGACTGCAATCGATAAGCGGCTTCTATGGCGTTAATGGCTTCTAGTTCATAGTCTGTTAAAGGCTGGTCCCAGTCAGAAATTGAAGAGAATGGAGAAGAATCGGGAGTCAGTTTATAGGTGTTAGCGGGCTGCAAATGGGAATTGTTCATAGGATGAATTCAGCGTTAAACCGGTATGGGATTTGAAAGTGAAGCGCTTGAAGGTAGCCTTGCTTGGTTTTGCGGACACTTTCAATCAATTTTAAATGGAAAATTGTTAATTATACTTTTTAATTTTTAAATAACTTATCGATTAAATTATGGAATTTGTTTTAAATAAAAATGATAAAATGACTCAATAAATAATTTAAATTAATAGGTCAAAGTTTGAATAAAAAATAAATCCCAATTAGTATGGACTGTTCCATATCAGCTTTGTGATGAAGAAGCTTGATATGAAAGTTATATATAAAAGTTAAGGTCTCTTGCAGTTGTCATTATAATCAATCATAAGCATAAGGATTCTTTAACCTATTAAGAGAGCTTATGATTTGAGAAACTATAGAAAGACCTTACCCGCATCCCAGAGAGGAATTTCCAAAAAGACGCAATGGATTTATGCTTGTTTCGGCTTCAAAAAGCTCGTTTGAAGTTACAGAGACCGAAATAAGGTATTTCCGCATTTCATCACTTCTTGTCCTTTCACGTTCGATTAGGGATACATAACTAAGGTTCCTTTACGTATTACATGTGGTATCAGAGCGGTGACATAATCGAGTGATTAAAAACACAGATTTTTTTGTTTTTTCTCCATAAGGTTTTTGGAGATATATTTCTCGGTTTTTTCTTCTTTTATTTTATTGCATGAAAGCAGTATGCATGTGTATAGCCTTTTTTCGACGAGGTGAGCCTCACTATCGGGCGCGTGTACATGTTGCGGGATATTGGATGGACGCATGTCTAGTGCGTGCGACGCACGCGCTAGCTTCGGTGGGTGCATCTGCGTGTCGCCATGCATGCGCGACACATGCCAGACGTGTCATTCACGCGTTTGACGCAAGGTGCATGCTCAGCAAGCACTCCTCTGCGACACGTACGGCTGACGTCAACCATACGAATTGCTACAGTGTTTTTAAAAAAGCACACAAAAATTTCAGATTTTTCGTAAGGGTGCCCCAAGAGGTTTTGAGTAAGTTTCCGAGTCCGAGAAATTCATAAAGTAAGTTTTTCCATTTTTTTGGACTTATTACATTAGTAATAAATTAAAGTTTAACTCCAAAAAAAGGAATTAAGGTATTTTGAATTCGATTTCGAGTAAATTTTCATGCTTCATATATCATATGAGGGAGATACTTGAAGTCTTCGTTTCTCAGGTCTTATGTTTAATGTTTTCGATCGCATGATAGTTACTTGGAAAAGGAATTGAGGCATTCTAAAGCCATTTTTAAGTGAATTTTTGTGCAACGAACTTGCCATCAGGGAGATACATGAGATTCTCTTGTCTCGATTAGTCGATTCAGTGTCAGGTGACGTATGATAGTCGCTCTACTGCGATTTTTCTTTTTACGAAAGTCTCAAACAAAGTTTTCAAAGAATGTCTTCAGCACGAGTGTGTGACAATGAGATTGTGTATTCGGTTTTTGCATTTATTGATGTTACATTGTCACATACTATATACCCATAAAGAATGTGAAGATAACATAAAGATGTAACCCTTGTGTTTGTGGACTTTTTGAGTACTGATGAGGATGTAGTCACCAAAGTAGCCTTACAAATTTGTATTTTGAATTGTTCTACTTGCATGTTGGGGGATGTCTCTGATTTTAGGTTTGGTTATTCTACCCAAAGTTATTGACCTTACATAACATTGTGAGATGTGCATAAAGGCATTAGATGGAGGAAAGTTGTTGCTCGAGTAATCTATTTGCCCAAAGGTAGTGGTGTCATAAGAGTTGATAGTTTGTACTCTGATCTTTTTTATGTGAAGGTCTAATTGTATATATTATGTATTTAGCCTAAAGGTATTTCATAATATGTATGATCGAATTTTCAGTAAAGGTACTATTCAATGACTTTGAGTATCATTGTTATCCTACGTTTGTGCTTATTAAAACATTATTATTTTATAGTCACCTTTTCGGTCAATAAAATCAGTGTCACCATTGAAACCCTGACTGGTTTCATTAAAAAGAAGTGGACGGAGGATGTATTAAATGCTATAGAGATAGCTATGGTTGATATGACCAGAGGACGGATAGGTCATCGATACCTACATCCATAAGCTCAAGAGCTCATAAAGTAGCCTATGAACTTGGGATCGGTCTAATAGATTATATCTGATGACCATTAAGAGATTCATACCTGACCATCTACTAAGTGGACTTCTCGACACAGACATAGCGAAGGAGTTTCTTGATAATTTCTCCCAAAGGTACACAGTCTCAACTAATGTTGACATAAGTGCCTTGATGAAAGAATTATTTTCCATGAGATATATAGGACTAGGGGGAGTAATGGAGTATATATCGAGAATGATTCATCTTCATAGCAGATTGAAGATGTTGAATATTCCTCTTCTTGATGTCTTCATTATTCACCAGACTTTGAATACACTCCCTCCAGGGTTCAGTAATCTGGTAATGACATATTACTCGTTGGATGAGGAATGAGACTTCAATGCTTTGATAGCCCATTGCGTTGCTAAGGAGGAGAAACTTAAGGTTGCTACTCCTACAGCTCTCAAAGCAATTAAAGAGAAGACAAAGATGAATCCCACTAAGATCAAAGGTAGAAAGTTCAAATCTTCTCCATAAGCTGACACTGGTCAATCCAATGCTGGTAAAGGTCCTAGGGACAAAAAGAAACCAGTAGTATGGGGTTTAAAAGGAAAGATTGAGACCATTAGGTAACTCCTTGGCTTATCAATTTATGAATCTAATTTGTGATAGTCGCATTAAGTATTTGGTGACTAGATAGTGGAGTATTTGATCAAGGTATTTCTACAATGCAATGGTTCATATCTAGGATAAAGCCAAATAAAGGAAAGAGTAACTGATGGTTGATGGCAATAAAGAAATAGAAGGAATATTTATGGGGAATGTATATACTAAACCTTGTTGTAAAGTTCATTTGGGTTTTTCACGACACATTTTATATGTGATCTTTTGATCAATTTTGGACAAAGATGGTACAAGTTTCTTGTCATATGATTTGTATAGAATGTGTCTTACCCCGAATTAGCTAAATGCTTCTTTGTATCTTGCTAAACAAGTTATGAAATGAAGGACCTTGATGAATGAGAAGTCATACGTGGTGTGACATAAAAGTTTAAGCTAGATTTCTAGAGCTAGGGTTGAGAGATTGATCAAGGAGAGCATTTCTCGATTCTAGATTATGATGATCTAGGAACATATGTTGACTGTTGCAGGGGTAAGTTGACTAATAAGGATATGAAGATCAACTCATGCTTTTGACTTGTTGAGTTTGATACATAAAGATATCGATAGACCTTATACAGTTGTATTGTGCAATTCTAAATGTATTCTGACATTTGTTAATGATTATTCTTATTACAGTTATATGTTCTTGCTTAAAGACTGAAGGTTGAGAACTAACTGGGAAAATTCATCAAGATAGTCATATTTGACCGTGGAGGAGAATATCATGATAAACATGATGTTTCAGGATTTTAAAAAGTTCATTTGCCATATATTTGAAATTAGTTAGAATAGTGACTTAATTCACTATACCGAGTAGTTCTGAGCAAAATGATGTGTTGCTAAAAGACACAATTGCACCCTAAAGGACTTGAAGAAGTAGATGCAGAAGAGGACTATTTTACCTCATTATCTAGAAGTTTGAAAACTTAGCTTTGCACATATTCGTATATGGGGCTGCCCTACTGAGGTAGTATAATTCTTATAATGATAAATTGCAAGCTTATTGTGCTCATTGTTATTTAGTAAGATATCCTAACCACTTTAAAGCTACAGATTTTACTGTAGAGAAGGAGGGACCAGAATAGTAGAATAAAAAACAACTAAGTTTCTAAAATACAATGTCTATGATGATGGTGGGCCCTTTGACCCTTCAGATGATAGTAGGATAGATACTACAGTTATAATGTACCCGCTACTCATACAGTTAGATTCGGTAGATCTAAGTCTTTGTATCGTGCCTGTACAGAAACAGGAATCCATACCTGTACACACAGAAGTTTCTGGGGCTACAAGATCTAATACAGTTAGGTAAATCCACCAGAGTGAGACAACCGGCTATCCCATCTGATTACATAGTCTATTAGGTGTACATGACTTCGCTATTAGACATGTTACGAATCTAGTTACTTTTACAAAAACTATTTCTAGACTCAATGCGGATGTGTGGTGGGATGCAATGAAAGACGAGATGCAATCCATCAAGCATAGTAAGGTTTGAGAGCCAGTTGATTTGCATCGAAACTGCAAACCTGTTAGTTGTAAATGAAGTTTTAAGACCTAAAGGATTTTAGGATAAAGTTCAGCGATTTATGCGTTCGTTCAGTTACCTAATAGTTCACTCAGAGAGAAAGGTTGACTTTATATTAGCTTTTCTCTCGTATCCTCGTAGGATACATTTTGAGTGATCAAGGCAATTATAGCTCATGATGATATATAGTTACATCGTATGGTTGTCAAAACAGCTTTCCTGAGTAAAGACATTTATGAAATGGTCTATATGATACAACTTGAAGGATTTCAGGACTCAGATAGAACTGACATGGTCTGCACGTTATGCAGATCAATATATGCTTTACATCAAACCTTTTGAAAGTTATACCTTACAGTTGATAAGGTTTGACCTTTTTTGGCTTCATGTAAAATAAAATTAAAAGATGCTTGTACTATGAGGTCAGGGGAAGCAAAGTTATCTTCCTTTTACTGCATGTGGATGATATTTTGCTCGCATCAAATTACTTGACCATGTTGTAGGAGGTTAAACAACTTTTGGTAAAGAACTTTGACATGAAGGACCTTGGTGCAGCATCTTCTGTCCTAAGTATTCAGATTCACTAGAACAGATCTCAATACTCATCAGACCTCTAATAAAATGCATACATTGAGTATGTGTTACAAAGGTTTAATATGGTTAACAGTAAACCTGTCGTAGCACCTATCTCTCATAGTGAGAGATAATATTTGGCACAATATCCAAAGAATAAAGTAAAAAAAAGAAGTTATGAGGAATGTTCCGTATAGTAGTATGGTTGATAGCCTGATGTATGTTTAGCTATATACTAGGCAGGACAGTGTATTTACCATTTAACTGCTTGGTCAATATCTGGTTAACTTAGTTGTAGACTATTGAAATGCAATATAGTGAGTGTTGAGATACTTAAAGAAACTAAAGACTATAAGTTGATATATAAAACAACCAACATATTAAATCTCGTAGGGAATTCATATTCAAATTTTAGTCATGTGTCCGGATGATCAAAATTTCACTTAAGGTTATAGTTTTTAAGTTTGCAGATGGCACAATGTTGTGGAAGTGTGTCAAGTAGACACGGGTAACTTCCTCGACTATGCATATAGAGTGCATGTTACGGGGCTGCTTCATAGACGGTTTAGCTCAAAAACTTAATTTATGAGTTGTTTGTGGTTGATTCAGTGGCTAGGCCCATTTGGTTGTATTGTAGTAATCTTCTTACTGTATTATCATAGGGTCTTAGCATTTAAAGGTCAGTTATTTGGTCAAAAAGGGGTTGATACAAAAAGGTGACATTAAGGTTTGGATCATTTAAAGATTGAGGAAAAGTTAGTTGATCATTTAATTAAAGGACTTCGCCCACTTGTGTTTGTGACACAAGTATACAATATAGGTGTTTTGACGTCTTTAGACACTGTTAGTTAGTGGATCGTTATGTCTGGTCCATGTAAATGTGTACATTTTGATGTATTATAATAGTATGATGGTTCATCAATAGAGATGATCATCATTTATCCTCAGTAATATGTATTATCATACATTGTCATAATACGTATAAAAGTCTTAAGATTTGTATCAATTTTAAGCATTTAAAGGTCATTGGGCATATATACAGATTGACCTTGTACCTATGTCATTTAGACGCATACAATTCTAGTACGGTATCTATGAATTTGACATACACAGGGGATATATGTTTTTAATCCTATAAAGGTTCTTGAATGCAGTTTAGCATTCAGTTGGAAAACATAAAAGTTTTCTCTAATGTTGTTTAGCATTCTGTGAGAGAAAACAGGTTTTCTCTAATGTTGTTTAGCATTTGGTGAGAGAAAACAATATTTCTCTAATGCAATTTAGTATATGTAGTTTAGCATAAAATTAGAGAAATAGAGATCTACAAATGAAGATGATATAATTTAGATCATAAAGGTACAATACTAGTTCACAACACTCTATTGTCCCATTCATGTTAGTGAAGTATTAGGTATATGTGATTATATTGGATATGTGTCACATATGACATATGCATTTGATACTTTTTAGTCCTTGCAGGACAAAATGATGAATTTTCATATTTTTTGGATCAAATGTTTTGTTTTTTAAAACTTAGTCGACTAATACAGTAGTATGACTTAACTAAGTTTTTAAACTGTTTTTAAACTAAAGTAAAAATTGTAATTAATGCTTGTCCAAAGGGGAGAATATTGGATAATTTTGTCCTTTCCTATAAAGTTGGACAACTATTAATTGCATTTTTCGTTTTTAAATAAATTATCGGTTAAGTTACGTAATTCGATCCAAATAAAGATAATAAAGTGACTCAATAAATGATTTAGAAGTTTGGATAGAAAATTGATTCCAATTAATATGGATCAGACCCATATCGACTTTATGATGGAGAAGTCCGATATGAAAGTTATATAAATGATAAGATCTCTTGCAGTTGTTCATGTTAATCGTAAGTATAAGGAATTTCAGACCCATTAAG
>JANIPM010000001.1:27237381-27253688 GCA_027478405.1 Erythroxylum cassinoides
AATGGCGGCGGATGGAAGAAGGGTTACGAAATCAGATGCAAGAGTTGAAGTTGCAGCATGAAAGAGGGATGTAAGAGAATATAAAGGTTTTCTCTAATGTAGTTTCGCATTTGGTGAGAGAAAACAAGTTTTCTCTAATGCTGTTTAGCATTCGGTGAGAGAAATCAGGATTTCTCTAATGCAATTTAACATATGCAGTTTAGCATAAAGTTGAAGAAATCGAGACCTACAAACGAAGATGATATAATTTAGATTATAAAAGTATCATCCTAGTTTGTCACAGTCCATTTTCCCATTCATATTAGTGAGGTTTTAGATATACGTTATTATATTGGATCTGTGTCGCATATGACACATGCATTTGATACTTTTCAGTGTCGAAAGCCTTGTAGGATGGAATGATGGGCTTTCATTATCTTTGGATCAAATGTTTTGTTTTTAAACTTAGTCAACTAATTCAGTGGCATGGCTTAATTGAGTTTTTAAACTAGAGTCAAAACTATAATTAATACTTATCCAAAGGGGAGAATGTTGGACAATTTTGTCCTTTCCCATAAAGTTGGACAAATATTAATTGCATTTTTAGATTTTTTAATAACTTATCAGTTAAGTTACATAATTTAATCTAGATAAAGATAATAAAGTGGCTTAATAAATGATTTAAATCAATTGGTCGAAGTCCAGATGGGAAATAGATTCCAATTAGTATAGACTGAACTCATGTCGACCTTGTGATAGGAAAGCCTGATATGGAAGCTATGTATAAAGATTAAGGTCTCCTGCAGTTGCTAATATAATCATTCGTAAGCATAAGGATTCCTTGACCTATTAAGAGAGCTTACATTTTGAGAAAACTGTAAAGAGACCTTACTCGCGTCCAGAGAGGAGTTCCCGAAAAGACGGCAGTGGATTCACACTCATTTCGGCTTCAGAAAGCTCGTTTGAAGTTATGAAGACCAAAATCATGTATTTCTGTATTTCTTTGTTTCTTGTACTTTCACGTTCAATATGAGATACGTAACTAAGGTATTGTTACGTGTTACAAAGAGATCATATACGGATTGCTTAATAATCTCAAAAAGAGTGGCAATTATGTCTAATGGTGTAAACTAATTAATCAAGAGGGTGAAACGTAATGATAGGAGTACAAGTTACTAAAGTAACATGAAGCAAGTGACAATGCAGAAGGAAAAAGATGACTAAGTCATATGTCCAAAAAGAGGTCGTAGAAGTTAGGAAGGTGACTGTAAATAGATACGTCGTAGTATAGATTAGTTGATAGATATGTAATCGTACGGTGTAATATATGTACATTGATGTAATTGATAAACGCTCTAATGATCATACTAGTTGTTATTAGAGAGTCGTTGAGAGGAAGAAAGGTAACAACGAAAATAACATAATTCTTCTCACTTCTTTGTTCTCTCTCTCTCTTCTGAAAATCCTTCGTATTTTTCTCTTAACTCAATTTCTCTAAACCTAAAATCCCAAAAAATCACAATCACATAAAGAACCCTCACATTTGGTATTAGAGATCGATCTTGCCTATAGTTCACGTTGTGTAATGGCTGAAGGGACAAGGGGATAAGAATGGCGGCGGATGGAAGAAGGGTTACGAAATCAGATGCAAGAGTTGAAGTTGCAGCATGAAAGAGGGATGTAAGAGCTGAAAGAGTGGATCACACATCTGCTTCAAAATGATAGCAGTGATAATGGAGTGCAGGGAAATGTTGATCCACAGGTTCCAGAACATGGCAATGGTGACGGTTACTACGAGGGTTGATATATGATTCCCACAAGAGGTAGTAAGATTGAATTACCAGTATTCAAAGGGGAGAATTTGCGTACATGGGTGTTCATATAACACCCCACTCCTATCTGACACATGCATGTGCGCCCTTCAGATACACGTGCACATGCCCAATAGAAATGGTGTGTTAACTATTTGACCTTCACTTTATAGCATGGCATCGTAAGCTAAGTCAAAAATTACACATTGTTATAAAAGCCAAAATTTCCCATTTGTATCATAATTCATAAGTTACATTATCGCATTATGTTCAATATCCATGTTTACATAACATCATCCTATAAGCATCAACAACTCAGTCTACACAGTATATAAATGAGGAATCATAAAAGATAGCAAAAACTATTCCTTCACTCCCAGCTGACCGACCTTTGAGCTATATCTGTTCTCCACAGGTTATACAAAATCGCTTTTATACAGTCTTAGAAGCTAGGTCATCGCTCTCTCGAACCTAAAATTGTCAACGTTACAATTTTAGTGAGATTTACGAACTCAACAAAGTAACCATCCTCGATGGTTCACTCTTATCATACAACACATAACAAATCATATTATCATGTAATTCACATCAACTTGATTTTTGTCAAGTAATATCACATAACACTCGATCACATTTGTCATATTTCAAAAACAAAATTGAAACATTTCATCATTTCAGTACAATTTTGCAGAACATGCACATTGAAAAATTATCACATATTTCATACATAAAGTTCTTAAAACATTGCAATCATTCAATTTATTTAGATCATATGTGTATGTAATGTTATGAGACTCGATTTCATTTATTTCATTGTTGTGACTATGTGTCTTTTTCACTGTCTCGTATCCGTTATAGGTACTGGGCTCTTTCATAATGTCCCTTATCTGTTGGGAATACATGGTTCTTTATACACATTGAGCCTTAGGCTCTAATGACAAATATATGAGCTTTAAGCTCTTTTTCATTGATGAAATCATTCACAACTGCCTTTATATTTCATGCATGGGAATGAAATGCATTCCTTAATTTCAGTCATCACATTTGATCAATTACATTTGCATTCATATTCTTGTTCACAATAATCATCGAACTAGGTCCGACATGAACTTTCAAGTTGAGAACCATGTAGTAAATCTTATTCACATTCAAGTAGCACTTCCAATGTTTTAATCATGCATCAAAACTCCTTGGACATTTCATATCCAGAATTCAGTATACAATTCAGTAGATATTCATCAATATCAAATTCAATTCAGTAATAAACAAAACAAGTCAAGGTGAGGCCATCTTAGGTTACTCACTATTGCTCCCTTTTTGCTTATTGCCTTGAAGTTCTGGCAATATCTGGAAGCAGTCGTCCTACTTGCT
Organism: Erythroxylum cassinoides; assembly: GCA_027478405.1. NCBI lineage: Eukaryota > Viridiplantae > Streptophyta > Magnoliopsida > Malpighiales > Erythroxylaceae > Erythroxylum > Erythroxylum cassinoides. The sequence goes on from JANIPM010000001.1 coordinate 27,240,543, forward strand.
CTTCTATATACAATCAAATACAATTTCATGTTACCATATTTTTCATGTAACTGAATATGCATTTTTATAAATGTATCATGTAACATGCATGTTCAATAACATATGCTCGGGTATACTTCTGTAATAAACAGTTGCAAAGATCAATTGTACTCCAAATGTATCAAAATTCATACACTCATTAACAGCTTTCTTTTTAACCCAAACTTTCGGGTATACTTTACATGATCATTATGACATGAAAAATGGTGTATTTCTATAACACTTTCATCTAGACAATTGTTCCCCTAGGCCTTAAGTTTCTAATGACACCAAGATCATATAATTTGGTTCATTATTCTATGAGTTATGCTCAAAATACTACAGACTGAGTACATTTGAAATTTTGGCTAAGGCATGATCATGTATTCAAAGTTGTACAAGCTATATCTCTCAATTCAAATATCCAAAAATTTACAAACTTTATACCAATTGAAAGATAAGAGAATAAGCTACAACTTTTGTGAAGACACCTTTGTTTGATTCAGCCTATATCAATACAATTTATTCAATAACAATAGGATATAATTTCTATCACTGGCAGTGCTATAGCCTAACTCAAGATTCAACTTCAAGCTAAATTTCAAAACCCTTAAGGATAGAATTCAAATTCAATTTCTCTTAAAAATTGTAGCCAAATATCTCTAGTTCAATGTAAATCAAAAATCATCTCATTTGGAGATATACTGATCAAGATATAATAACAATACCGAAGTATATTCAGTGAAAGTTCTCCAGTTCATAACATATATTCAGTGAAAGTTCTCCAGTTCATAACATTCCAGCACATTTCCTCATTTTTCATCCTAAATCCATTAATCAAATCTTTCCCAAATGAATTTAGATGGCTCTAAATTTTCATGTAAAGGAAGAAAAAAATATTAGGATTCTATTGGGTCAAGTTTCAAGTTATTTGGAGGTCAGATGAAAAAGTTATAGCTAAAAGACTCAAAGTTATTCAGTAAAAATACTCTAGTTCATATTCACACTTCAAAAACCAAAATCATACATGCAAACCATCACCTTCTACTTCATCTCTCTACTACAATTTTGGTTTCATGAGTAGTAACAATTCTCAATAGAACCCATATCCTACTTTTAACATTTTTCTGCAGTTAACAACTTCACAAACTTTCATTAAACTCAAAAACTCAAATTTCAAGATTAAACATAAACAACAAAAAACAAAACTCATACACGATTATCACCATTTTCTACTTTCTCTGACTGCTGCAATTTTTTTATAATCAATAACAATCTAAAATCCAAAACAGAACCTATAGTGATATAGTTCTACATCACATTTTTCTGCTATTGTTTCAGTTAAACTCAAATGATCACAAACACCAAAAACAGAATATCATCCATTACTCTCATCACTGAATTGCTTCCTCCTACACAACTCATGCATACATTCATTTATAATGTTAAAACATTAGCAGAAATCACTTACTTGGTTCAACAAGGTTTCCAGCAGTGAAAGTGAATCAAATGCACAGAATAACTAACTTGATGTTGGTATTAGATAAACAAGAAAAGTGTTTTGGTGATAGTGTTTTCGGTGGTGAAGAACAATGAGCTACAAAATATTTCTTCCATACAAAGAACACGACTACATGTATGAATAACACCTCTCCACATGTCACCATGCATGTAAGCCATTTGTCACCTATATAAGTTGCCACATGTCACACTCCCATTTATCTTATATTTTATATGTTTTCCTAGTCCAAAATATCTTAAATTTTTAAAAATTTCCTAAAATTCACCAAAAATTCAGAAATAATAATGACACTCTCCAAATAAATTTTCAACACATATAATCCTTGATTTACATTTTAATCGCATTTATAAATCAATTATACCCGAAAAATGTCAATGAATACATGTATATTTATTTCATGAATATCAACACAATTCACATATTTAAATATGTCATATGATGCATGAAATGCACTTCTAATTTTTCAGTATGCTCTCATTTATACTATTCTGGAGTCCTAGCCCCTAACATAGGATATTGAGATGTTACAGTTCAAATGTGAACAATTTTTCTTGTTCGACGTACGACATCGGAGATGAAGGTGGGTCTAGTGACAATGTATTTGGAAGGGGAAGCTTTTGCCTGGCATGAGCTATACATGAGAAACCATATGACTGGGGACCTTCTATTTGTTAGCCTTGGAGCAACGATTTGGTGAGTTAACTTTTGAGGATCTCATTGGCGAGCTTAAGAAGCTAAAGCAAAGAGGATCAATCAAGGAATATTGTGCGTAATTCGATTTGTTGTCACATAAAGTAGTGATGCCAGAGCCATACTTGGTGAGCACGTTCTTGAAAGGTTTGAAGGTGGAGATTGAATATCCTGTTAAGTTGTGGAGCCCAAGAACTATCCAACAGGCTTATGAGCTAGCTAGAAAACATGAAATGGTAGTGCAACATTCGGGAGGATTGGGAAGAATGCAACCAAATGGGTTGTATCAGGGGGGAATACATTGAGTATGTCGAAGTTTGTAGGACTACGACAACCCTTATACAAGTGAGTTCAAGGAACAAAAGAGAACCAAGGTGGAGTAAAACGACTACGAGCAAGGAGCTTGATGACTGACGAGCCGAAGGTTTATGTTTTTGGAGTGATGAAAAGTTTGGTGGAGTCAAAGAACTCTTTAACAGGCTTATGAGCTAGCTAGAAAACATGAAACGGTAGTGCAACATTCGGGAGGATTGGGAAGAATGCAACCAAAGGGGTTGTATCAGGGAGGAGTGTGTTGAATATGTCAAAGTTTATAGGACTTTGACAACCCCTATACAAGCGAGTTCAAGGAACGACAAAGAACTGAGGTGGAGTAAAATGACAACAAGCAAGGAGCTTGATGACTGACGAGCCAAAGGCTTATGTTGTTGGAGTGATGAAAAGTTTGTGCAGGGCCATAGGTGTAAAAAATGGATGTTGTAAATGAATGTGGTGGAGGAGGAGGAAGAGATGGATGAGATCAACACAAAGGAAGACAATGAAGAATCAAGCATTTCATTATAAGCCATATCAGGTGTCTTTATGGCCAATTACCAACAGATAAAGGTAAAAGGTTGCATTGACGGAATAATGGTTCATATATTAGTTGATGGGGGTAGTACTCATAATTTCGTTGATAAAGAACTAATAAGGAGGTTAGGCAATGAGTTGGAATCGGTGAGAGACTTATCGATTGTGGTTAGAGGGGGTATGAGGTTGTGTTGTAATCAAATTTGTTAAAACTTAAAATGGTAGATGGGTGGAAAGGAGTTTTGTATTGATGCTTTGGTGTTAGACATTAGTGATAATGACATGGTTTTGGGGGTACAATGGTTATCGGGATTTGATGATATTGTTTTCAATCATCAAAAAGGTTGCATGAAATTTTATTAGCTTGGGGATGAAATGGAGTTAATTAGTGCTGACAATTCACGAGTGCAAGAAGTTCTGGAACGAAAAATGGCGTGGTTATGGAGAAATAAGGATATCATCTACTATTTTATAGTGTTATTTCAAGGGGAGGTGTTTAATACTTACTTAGAAAAATAGATAGAGTTATGCACCGTAATGACAGAAGAGCTTGTCGTAAAAACCCGAGCTGAATTTATAGCACAAATACAAGCGTTGTTAAAAACATTTGAAGGAGTTTTTGAAGAGCCTAAAGGGTTACCACCAAAAAGGTCCATGACCATATAATACCTTTGAAGGAGGGTACCAAAGCAGTGAATATCAGACCCTATCGTTATTCAGGTGTGAAGAATAACATTATTGAAGATTTAGTTATATATATGTTACAGTAAGGCATCATACATCAGAGTTTAAGTCCGTTTTCAGCTTCAATAATTTTAATCAAGAAGAAGGATGGTTATGGAGGTTTTGTGTTGACTATAGGTATCTTAACCAGTGTACTATCAAGGGTAAATTTTCAATTCCTTTGGTGGAGGAGCTATTTAACGAATTACATAGGGCTTGCTTTTTTTCAAATTTTAATTTGAGAGTTGGCTACCATCAAATGTGAGTTGATGAGGATGATATCTATAAGACAACTTTCCGTACTCATGAAGGGTATAATTAGTTATGGTGATGCCATTCAAATTGACGAATGCCCCGATAACTTTCCAAAGTCTAAATGAATCATATATTCAAGATGCATTTACGAAGGTTTGTTCTCATTTTTTTATGATATACCGATTTACAGTAGCCCGTATGATTTGCATTTGCACCATTTACAATTGGTATTAGAAATGTTAGAGACTCAACAACTGTATGTTAAGTTGTTGAAATGCTCCTTTGGAGTGTCCAGAGTTGAATATTTTAGCCATTTTATTAGTGGCTAAGGTGTTTCCACGTATCTTATGAAGATTAAGGCGGTGACTGAATGGCCTCAACCTCGGACAGTTAAGCAGTTGAGAGGTTTTATGGGCTTGTGTAGCTATTATAGACGATTCATTCGAGGCTATGTTCAATTGAGTAAACCATTTACCAATCCATTAAATAAGGATTCTTTTAAGTGGAATGAACAGTCGACAATAGCGTTTTTGGCTCTGAAGCATGCATTAACTTCTGTTCCTACTTTAGCATTACCTGATTTCCAAAGGGAGTTTATGGTGGAAGCCGATGCTAGTGGTGAAGAAGTAGGCGCGGTCTTGATGTAGGATAGTTAACAAATTTCTACTCTCTTTCAATAAAGTTGGTTACCCAAGCTTTTGGGTTATTATTTTTCCATATGTTACAAGAAGGGTAGCGACAATTCTGCCAAGGATTCTTTATCCTGAGTGATGAGTACTGAACTTTTTGTTCTATCTATTTCTCATGTTAACATAGAATTGTTGTCAGAGATTAAAGAAAGTTGGAAATTTGATCTTCATGTTAAACAATTAATTCAACAATTGCAATCTAAATAGTATAAAGGCGTCGTGCATGCTTGGATAGATGATATCCTTTGGTGGAAACGGTGCATTGTTGTAGGCAATTCAAGTGTGCTAAGGTGGAAATTGATTGGGATTTCCCACGCCTCTTCACTTGGTGGGCATTCAAGCTGGTTGGGCACATATAAACGAATGAGTGCTTATTTTTTTGGTGCAAACTATAGAAAGATGTTATGGATTTTATTTGTAATCGTGACATATGTCAGTGAAATAAGCATGAAACAGTTGCCTCACCTGGGTTGTTGCAGCCTCTGCCCACTCCACAATAGGTATGGGCTGATTTAAGCATGTATTTTATTTAAAGGTTGTCGATTTTCCATGGTTTTACGATTATCTACTATATCATTGATCATTTAAGCAAGTATGGCCACTTTATTCCTCTTTGTCACCTGTTTATTGCTAAAAAGGTGGCTAAAACCTTCATGGACAATATCTTCAAATTATATGGGATGCCCCAAACTATAGTGAGTGATAGAGATCCTGTTTTTACTAGCCATTTTTGGCGTGAGTTATTCCAGTTGTAGGGTGTTCAACTTCGGTTTTCTACAGCTTTTCATCCTTAGAGTGATGGTTAAACAGAGGTCCTAAACTACAACATTGAAACCTATCTTCGTTTTATGACTTCTGAATGTCCGACTAAGTGGAGTCGTTGGTTATTGCTCGCTGAATGGTGGTATAATATCACTTTTCATTCTTCCAGTAACATTACACCTTTTCAGGTTGTTTATGGTGTTCTCCTCTATACACCTTATTTTATAGGTGATTCTTCAGTTTTATCCATGGACCAAGTTATGATTAATTGAGAGGGCATGTTGAAAATATTATGGTTTCATTTATGATGAGCCAGTCATAAAATGAAACAGATAGCTGATAGACGCCATTCGGAGCACACGTTTGAAGCTGGTGATTTGGTCTTTTTGAAGTTGCAATTTTGCACACAGCAGAGTCTTTAGAAATGCTCATCCCAGAAGTTAGCTACCCTGTTCTATGGTCCCCTCCGCATTTGTCGCAAGGTTGGGTCGGTAGCGTATATGTTGGAGTAGTCAGAGAATTGCCGCATTCACCCCACATTTCATGTTTCCCAGTTAAAACATCGAGTTTCAGATTCTAATGTAGTGTCTACTATGCTGCTAGACTATTTAATGTCCCATGTGACCTATGGATTTAAGTCTCTTAAAAAGCACCCAAGATAATAGTTATTGGGTATTAAATGATGGAACCTAAATGGGTCAAAGACCCTTTCCCTCTCTCTTTCATACCTGAAGCACCATGATGGTTGGTAAATGAGTATATAAGTTTTAGAAAAGAAAACTTAAAGGATATCTGATTCATTCTGAACCATTGAAGAAACACATTAAAGAAAGAAAGGAAGAGAAGGAATAAACTTGTATTAAGAACATCAACATCTTACAAAATAATAATGGATATAGGTATGCCAAACTTAATCAATCCATTAATTGTCTTTCAATTGGTATCAGAGCTACGGTATTGCATGATTTATTTTTTACCGTGTATCATTTGTTTTACTGTTTTTTTTGTAAGGATGGAGTGTTGCATTATTTCTGTTCATGTATGAAGTTGCGATATGTTGCACTTCCATGAAAACAAACCTTCGGTGTTGGTACGAATGGAATGGAAAAGTGATTTTCGTTTTGATGATTTTTTGATGTTAACCAACACATAATGGTTATGGATGGATGGTTTAGATTAAAGGTAATACACAGAAGAGAGAAACGAAAATCAAAAACTGTAAAGTTTTCGTTTTTTTTGAAAAGGAATCATTATGTGATTATGATGGTGTCAAGAGATGCTCTTGGTAAAGCTTGGGGTGGCTTGTGGTATAAAGAGCAACGTAGGAAGAGAATCCAGAGCAACATAGGAAGAGAAAGAAGAATAGTTTTTTTTTAAAATACAAACCTAGAAGCGTCAGAGGAAGACGATGGTGTGCACGCGCTAGATGCTGCTTTGCCCAAACGGATACGTTGGCACGTGCAATGCTGCCTTTGAGCTGGCAAACGCTGGCGTGTGCTCAGCACGCACCAGACGGGCCAAATTATGGATTGATTTTTTGGGTCTTTGGGCCATTAAAGGATAACATTGGGTTAGTAAATAATTATGGACATTAACCGTAAGGAAAAAACAGTTTTTTAAAATAGGACATAATAAATTATTTAATTCATAATTGATTTTTTTCTATGTATAATATAAATTTGAAAATTAGTGCCTTAGTATATGTTTTATTTGGTACTTTGAATATTTTATATTATGCAATGTTTGAAATTAAATTTTCCTATTATATGTTGATTATAATACATTACATAATGTTAATTTAAAATAGTTTGTTAGTCATCAAAGTGACCAAATTAATTAAATTAAATTTTGTCATGTATGATAATTGTCCAATTAAATGTTTATTGCATGGAAAGCTTGTTAGTCACTAAAATGGCCTAGCTTGAAATTATTAACCATTTAATTGTGATTGTTTCAATTGTTCATTATGATATGATGCTAAAATAACATAAAAGTTAAATTAAACAATTGAGATTATTAATTGTAACGCTAGGAGGTCACCCAAAGGTGGACCATTGCTTATAATTAATGATATTAAAGGGACTTTTTTTTAACATATTTGGTTAATATGATTGTATATCCAAAGATAACATGCATGTTGACTAGAATATAATTGATTGTTCATTACAGTAAACTATATATATTCAACATAATAGGTTAATACTATGTATTTAAATTTCACCCAATGGAGAATTTAAATGCATAATCAAAGTGTATTAGTTAGTTCGAATCCATAAAGATATAAGGTGCTACTTCTTCAAGAAACCTGGTCATTTCAATAAAGATTGTCCTAAACGAAAGGCTTGGTTTGAAAAGAAAGGTACATACTATGTTTCAGTATGTTTTGAATCAAATCTTATTGAAGTACCTAAAAATACCTGGTGGTTAAATTCTGGTGTAATTACTTATGTGTCATATGTTAAACAGGGATTCCTTTCAATCCAGACCATAAACATAATTGAAAAGTTATTGTATGTGGGGAACATAATGAAGGCATGGATAGAGGGCATTAGAACGTACATATTGATCTTACACATTGGGTGTTAACTAGATTTAGAAAAGTGTCTTTATGTTCCTGAATGTGTTAGGAATTTAGTTTTTATTGCAAATTTGGATGATGTAGGATTTCAATTTAAGATTAGAAATGGTGTCTTTTTCATTATATAAACATAAGTACTATTACGGTTCTGATACTTTAATTGATTGGTTATATTGTTTCAATCTTGATGTTGATTTTGCTACATCTCTGTTTTATGTTGACCATATTATAGAAAGTAAACGTAGTGCACAAAATAAATGTTGTGCTTTTTTGTGGCTTAAAAGATTAGGTCATATATCTAAAGAAAGGGTACATAGGTTGGTTAAAAATGACATCTTACCTCCATCGGATTTTGTTGACTGGAATATATGTGTGGATTGCATTAAAGGCAAGCAAACCAAACATATATCAAAGCATCCATCCATAGGAAGTATCACATAACTGGAATTAATACACACTGACATCTGTGTTCCTTTCAATGTTCCTTCTTGGAGCGACAAAAAATATTTCATTACCTTTATTAATGACTTCTCATGATATGATTATATTTATTTGTTGCATGAGAAGTCTCAGTCTATAGACATCCTAAAGGTATTCATCAATGAGATAGAAAAGCAGTTATATAGAAAAGTAAAGATAGTGAGGTCAAATAGAGGTGTTAAATATTATGGAAATTTTGATGAAAGTCGACAATGTCCAGGTCCATTTGCAAATTTTCTCGCAAGTTGAGACATATGTGCACAATACATAATACCTGGTACACTCAACAAAATGGTGTAGCTGAAAGACAGAATCGTATTCTTATAGATATGATTAGGAGTATGTTAAGTTATAGTTCTATATCGTTATCATTGTGGATGCATGCGTTAAAGACTGCTGCGTATCTGCTTAATAGGATTCCTAATAAAGCAATTCCTAAGACACCTTGTAAACAGTGGACAGGAAAGAAACCTAGTTTACGACACTTTCACATATGGGGTTGTCTGGTAGAAGTAAGGTTGTATAATCCACATGAAAAGAAGCTTGACGCAAGAACTATTAGTAGTTTTTTCATTGGTTATTCTGAAAAATCCAAGGGGTACAGAATTTATTATCCTAACCATAGTACGAGAATAATTAAGGCTAGTAATGCTCGGTTCATTGAGAATGGTCAAATCAGTAAGAGTAGAGAACTACAAAAAGTGGATATTCACGAGAATCGAGTAGAAACTACTATATCAAATGTGATACCACCGGTTGTTATTCCTCTTGTTGCATCACGAATACGCAATATACTGGAACAACAAATTAATGTTCCAATTCCACAGATTGAACATATTAATGACGAACCAACTAATGATATTCAAGTTACAAATGATCAAGTGATGTCATAAGAAGTAGCATTACGAAGGTCTGTAAGGCAGAGAAGACTAGCTATTTCGAGTGACTATGAAGTTTACTCACTTGAACATGAATGTGACTTGAGCATTGATAAAGATCCAATCTCGTTCAAACAAGCCATATAATGTAACAATTATGAAAAATGGTTCAATGTTATGAAAAAAGAGTTGAAATCAATGGATGATAACAATGTCTGGTAATTAGTTAAGTTGTCGAAAGGTGTGAAACAAGTGGGCTGTAAATGGGTCTTTAAGACCAAACATGACTCAAAAGGCAACATTGAATGGTATAAAGCCAGACTTATTGCCAAAGGTTACACTCAAAAGGATGGTATTGACTATAATGAGACCTTCTCTCCAGTTTCAAAGAAGGACTCTTTAAGAATTGTTATGGCATTGATGGCTCATTATGATTTAGAGCTTTACCAAATGGATGTAAAAACAACTTTTCTAAATAGTGACTTGGAAGAAGAAGTTATATGTTGACGACATCCTTCTTGCTGTGAATAATATGGTTTTGTTACATGATGTCAAGAATTTTCTTTCTAATAATTTTGAAATGAAAGATATGGGTGAGACATCATATGTGATAAGAATAGAAATATTATGGGATAGATCACAAAGATTGTTAAGATTGTCTCATAAAGGTTATATAGAGAAAGTATTATAAAGATTTCAAATGGAAAAAATGCTCCGTAGGGATAGTTCCAATTCAGAAAGGGGACAAATTTAATCTAATGCAATGTCCACGAAACGATCCTGAACGTAAGTACATGGAGTCTATTCCTTATGCGTCAATAGTTGGGAGCTTAATGTATGCTCAAACATGCACTAGGCTAGATATCAGTTTTGCTGTTGGAATGCTAAGCAATATCAAAGCAATCCTGGAATGGACCACTGGAAAGCTGCAAAGAAAGTCCTTAGATACTTACAAGGCACTAAGGACTATATGCTCACATATAGAAAATTAACTCATCTTGAAGCGATAGGTTACTTGGATTCAGATTATATCGGTTGTGTAGACTCATGGAAATCTACATTCGGTTATATGTTCCTATTAGCTGGAGGAACAGTTTCATAGAAAAGTGGAAAGCAATTCGTCATTACTACTTCCACTATAAAGGATGAATTTGTGGCGTGCTTTGAGGCCACAGTTCATGGATTGTGGTTGGGTAACTTTATCTTAGTTCTTATTCTTGTCGACAGTATTACCAAACCGTTACGAATTTATTATGATAATTCTACAGTCGTATTCTTCTCTAAGAATGACAAATATTCAAAGGGTGCAAAACATATGGATTTGAAGTATTTGTCTGTGAAGAAGAAGTGCAAAAACATAAAGTGTCAATTGAGCATATTAGTACCGATCTCATGATAGCGGATCTGTTAACAAAAGGCTTACCGCCCAAAACATTTATTGGTCATGTTGAACGGATGGGCCTTATATATAAGTCCTTGTTAGCATAGCGTTTTGACATGTATATATACATATAATTGTCTTGCTTGAATTCATATGACACTTGTGAATTCAATTACAGTCATATGTTTTTGCTCACTTACTGATTATCCATATTAAGTTGTATACAATAATTATTATTTGTGAGATAACAATTACAGGATTACCTACTTAAAGTTTGTTGAGTTGAGTTGATTATATGATACATGGAAGGAATCATGTTATATAACTTGTGACTGTCATGATCCCGTCAGCTTAATTCAATTAAGGATGACTTGATCGATTTCATGTATTGTGTGCACTTAAAGTTTTATTGTTGGATCACCAAGTCGTAATATGGGCCAAATGGGGAACTGTTAGACTATTTAATGTCCCATGTGACTTATAGATTTGAGTCAATTGAAAAGCACCCAAGATAATGTTTATTGGGTATTAAATGATGGAACTCAAATGGATCGAAGACTCTTTCTCTCTCTCTTTCATACCTGAAGCATCATGATGGTTGGTGAACCAACATGATGGTTGGTAAATGAGTATATAAGTTTAAAAAAAAACTTATAAAGGATATCTAGTTAAAAAAACTTATGAAGGATATCTGAATCATTATGAACCATTGAAGAAACACATTAAAGAAAGAAAGGAAGAGAGCGAATAAACTTGTATTAAGAACATCAACATCTTACAAAATAGTTATGAATACAGGTATGCCAAACTTAATCGATCCATTAATTGTCTTTCATGTGCTGCCACCATCCTTGTCGCTGGTCCTGTGTGTTCCAGTCACAATGTTGGACTGATGTTTGGTCAATCGACATAATTAACCAGCTGTAAATATTGGTGGAATGGTCATCTTCAAAACCCAATGATATTTCATGGGAGTTTTTGTACGACATCAGCAACGATTTCCGAACGTGAATCTATTGGACAAGGTTCTTGAGGGAGAGGGTATTGATAGGAGTACAAGTTGCTGAAGTAACATGAAGTAAGTGACGCTGTGGAAAGAAGAAGATGACTGAAGTCATATGTCCAAAACGAGGTCGTGGAAGTTAGGAACGGTGACTATAAATAGATACGTCGTCGTATAGATTAATTGATAGATATGTAGTCGTATGGTGTAATATATGGACATTGATGTAATTGATAAATTCTCTAACGATCATACTAGCCATTATTAGATAGTAGTTGAGATGAAGAAGGGTAACAACGAAAGTGATAGAATTCTTCTCACTTCTTTGTTCCCTCTCTCTTCTGAAAATCCTTTGTATTATTCTCTTAACTCAAATTTTCTAAACCTAAAATCCCAAAAAATCACAATCACATAAATAACCTTAACGCACAATTTTTGAAAAATTGCACGTTAAGGTATTTTTCAATTGGTAAAAAAAGTTGCTTTTTGTGATGAAAAGGGTCGCGATTCACGGAACAGACCCTCGCGCTTGTGCAACGGGCTATGTTGTATTTGCTGTTATTTACACATTAAAGAAAACGAAATTAGGGCCTCATACGTGATAGTACAGGCACTTGGCTGTGAGGCTTTAGCCAGAATCTGGGTTGGTGCTCATCTGTATCTGCGGAATTCTGGGGAGTATTTTCTTGGCTCACACTTGCTTAGAATAAGGGTTATCGGTGGATCGAACTAGAAGTGAACTCCACAGTGGTGCTGAATCCCCTGTCTTCTTCGACTACTCGATCAAGGGCTCTCAATTCTCTCATCATGGCCATCAATGAATTATTCACTTGGAACTGAACTGTTGTACATTGATATATCTATCGAGAGAGCAACAGATGTGCAGATTGGCTTGCGAATTTTGCAGAACGTTTTGACTTCGAAATCAGGATTTTTAATACTACACCTATTGGGAGTCATTATATCCTTTTAGAGGATATGTTGAGGGTCTATTCTCTTAGACTCTATGTTTTAAAACCCGGACCGGACCGGTCGGTCCGACCGGTATTGGGAGTCATTATATCCTTTTAGAGGATATGTTGAGGGTCTATTCTCTTAGACTCTATGTTTTAAAACCCGGACCGGACCGGTCGGTCCGACCGGTATTGGGAGTCATTATATCCTTTTAGAGGATATGTTGAGGGTCTATTCTCTTAGACTCTATGTTTTAAAACCCGGACCGGACCGGTCGGTCCGACCGGTATTGGGAGTCATTATATCCTTTTAGAGGATATGTTGAGGGTCTATTCTCTTAGACTCTATGTTTTAAAACCCGGAC
>JANIPM010000001.1:27277721-27297909 GCA_027478405.1 Erythroxylum cassinoides
ACTAAGGTTGTGTGTAATCTACAGTGAGCACTATATGGACTGAAACAATCACCTTGAGCATGGTTTAGTCTTGCGATGAAAAAATATGGATTTCAACAAAGCAATTCAGACCATACACTTTTTCTAAAGCATTAACAAGGGAAGCTGATATCCTTGGTAATATATGTAGATGACATGATTATCACAGGGAATGACTTAAAAGAAATAGCAATACTTCAAAAGCAATTGGCAACTGAGTTTGAAATGAAGAATTTAGGGGGGCTCAATTATTTTCTAGGAATTGAAGTTACGAGATCAAGGCAAGGTATATTTTTATCTTAACGAAAATACACCTTAGATTTACTATCTGAGGTGGGATAATAAGAGTGCAAGCTGGTAAAAACACCAATTATTCAAAACCATAAACTTGGAGAATACCTAGACCAAGTACCTACTGATAAGGAGAGATATCAAAGGCTGGTTGCTAAACTTATTTACCAATCACATACTCTCCCTGATATCGCTTATGCTGTAAGCGTAGTGAGTCAATTCATGCATTGCCCGAGCGAAGATCACATGGATGTTGTGATACGAATTCTTCACTACTTAAAGTCCTCACCTGGGAAAGGACTTATGTTTTCAAAGAATAATCATCTAAAGATTGAGGGCTATACAGACACAGATTGGGCTGTGAATATCTAGAATAGAAAATCTACTTCAGTGTACTTTACATTTGTTGGTGGAAATCTTGTTACATGGAGAAGTAAAAAACAAAAAGTTGTGGCCTTATCAAGTGCCAAAGCTGAGTTTCGAGGAGTGGCTAAAGGTCTTTGCCAACTTCTTTAGCTTAGAAGATGAATGGCTGAAATTGGTTTCTCTCCAACCTCTGAGATGGATTTATTCTATGATAACGAGGCTGCCATTGAGATCTTGCATAATCCTATCCAACATGATCGAACAAAGCATATGGAGGTAGATCGACATTTTATCAAACAAAATCTCGAAGAGGAAATCATTCAGTTTCCTTTTGTTAAGTCTGAGTATCAGTTGGCAGATATATTTACAAAAGCTGTAGCTAGCAAAAACTTCTACAACTCACTTGGCAAGTTGGGCATCCAAGATTTGTACGCACCAACGTGAAGGGGAGTATTGGCGTGAGCTGTCAAACTAGAAAGATTATAGGATATTGATCTCTTAATTAATGTAAATCCCTTGATTCAAGGGTCAATTCTTATCATAGTCATAGTTTGTGTATAGCCGAAAATAGAATAGAACCTGTATATATATCTGTACTTACTCTTAGTAAAAAGGACACAAAAAATAGAGAAAACTCTTTCTTCTACACGAGTTATCACTGGCATCTCTAATCATCATATCGGAATTTTTTATTTAGATTTGTGTATTTGAGCCTATTAATAGAAGTATTGTTCAATTTTGTATTCTTTATGTATTGTTGGGCATGTAACAATATCTTGTCAATAAATCAATCTAAAACTCATTATACCCCTAATCATTTACAAAATTGAAGATCACAAAATAGGAAAATTAGTCCATTTTGTTTCTCCTAAACATGGGGAATTAAGAGAAAGAGAGAGCTCTCGTATAAAAGAAACAAAACGAAAACCTTATAATAAATTGAATATTTGTCTTATAATAAGTATCTTTAGCTATTCTTGAAAGTGTAGGAGTAACTAAACCTGAGATTAGTTATTCTGTATGTTATTTTTTAACCAAACAAAAGGAATAATTATTCATTAGGAATACATCAATAATAGAATAGCTATTTCAGTCAACCAAACATGTCATAAGTGAATTCTTTTTAGTTGAACTTCTGGCCCTCACCGTGATCCTTCTCCTTCTTTGAGTATTTATATTTGCACTTATGTTTACGTTTACACCTATGTTTATGTCTATATGTATGTTTGTGTATAAAAAAACTTAAACTATATCATCATTATTGTTTGGAGGTTCAAAAACTTGAAATTGTCTTTTACTTATTTGTTAAACATCATGAACATAAAGTACAATGTTGGTATAAAAAATGCATTGTCATAATTTAAATAGACCTAATATAATCGTTTCTAGTATGATTACAAGCAGAAATAATTAATTCAAGTAACAAACCTTAAAATAAAGTTTGCCACCGATTTCTTTAAATATTAATCCATCTTTTTAAGGTGCCAATCAAAAATTTAAAAGTTATTAAGTTAAACAACTTAATGCTATTTAGGAAAATAAATATCAATATTCACGCATAACTCTCTTCTTCCTTTCCAATATAATTGATTTGACTTTAAACCTGTAGATAATGTTGTTCTAGGTCTTCTTGGTTATGTAGGAAAGATCCATGTATTAGATGGTTTACAATTTGCAAATACATGATTTGTTGGTAGCCTACCTCTTTTCTATTATATAATATAATTTTTTAATAAACAATTTGACAGTTTAAACAATATTAAAATTAGTGTACTAAAAATAAGTATACAATTACTTTGTTAATTTAAGGTGCATTTTGTTAATTTAAGATTGCGTCGATGATTAATCTTTATTTTTGCATCCTCTTTTATTATGATTGACTTTATAATAATGATGACATCTCATGACAACTCCTACCTTACTCATTTTATCTGGGTGAAGTGGTTCTCCATCTTTATCGCTTCATCTAGCTTTCTTCAACCTCCTAAGAATTTTCTTTATTAAATGAGACAATATAGGCTACAAATTGTTAGTCTTTCGCTAAAATTTAAGATCACTTATACACTTGTAGTATCGACTCGCATACATATTGATATCTTCCCTTAATACAATATACAAGGTACTACATACTTACATGAGATCCATATTAAATCCTAAAGCTTACATTAACAAGTTCACACTTGTAAGTCAACAATGAACTTATTTGTAAAATAAGTGACTTCAAACTTTAATTTACATTAGTTTTGTTGATACACTATGTTGCATCTCATTATGCAACCTCTATCCTTTTTCTCATCCTCTGGCATATTTCATCTTTGAACCTGATCATCGTATCCCTTATTTCATGAATCTGGGTCATTAAGGCAACTTAATTATCATCTAACATATTAATCAAGCTTTTGTGTTTGCTTTATAAATGAATCCATTGAAGGCTTCTTTAATGTTATTCTAAACAATTTCACAATTTACTCTTGTTCTCACAAATGCCTTCACAAAACCCTCAATGTCCTTTTACTTTAAAGCTGTCATATGCCTTATATGATAAAATTTTTAATTGCTCAATTATTTTTATCAAATTTGACTTATGTCGTGTAGCTCACCACTTATCAAAATAAACTATTATATGTGTGAATTTTTATGTATTTGGACAAATTGACATAGATCTTTTGAATACATTTTCTATGCTCAGTTTATAAGAAGAAATTCTCCAATACATCTATTAGAAACTAATTATATAAAATGAAAGGCTACATAACAAAAAGTAAACAACAACGTAATGACCAAATTCAAAATGAAACAATGTTAATAACAGCTAACAAAACAATGTAAACTATGAATACTTATATTATCATAACGTAAATATTGTAATCACATATAAGAATGAGCATAAATAGGACTCACGTTAAATGAATCATGTTATATACATAAATAAGAAATACTCACCTTTTTTTGATCATTTATCAAAGTCCATACATTCTCACTTGATATTCATTGAGTAGATTCAAAAGCTAATGTTAAGATTGGTAATTATCTTCTTCAATTATAACATAAGCTATATGAAAATTTTAACTATTTTCATCATAAACAGTTATAACTGATAAAGTATTTTCAAGAAATGTCTTTAAAAAACACCCACCTAACTTGAGTATAAATTCATTTGCCATCTGTTTCCTGTGCTTGCTTGTAACATTATATTTTCTTGCAATTACGTTGTTTTCTAATATCTTGACATCAAATGTTTTTTTTTTTAATCCAGCCAATATATCGTAAAAGGACAATGTAGATCGTAAACAACCTCTATTCTTACATCATTTCTCGCAATTTTCATATTATATTCTACTTGCAACTATATAATTTGTAATTTCTTCTTTAAATTGCTTCTCGTCTTTAAACTTCATAACAATTTCAAATATAAAATACTTTACATCCGATTTTATATTAAATATAAGTGTTTCTTCTTCGTAATAGATGTGTTTCATCATCCTTCATCCCTAGACACTAGTGACTGAATCTTAATATCTACGTCCTCATAGTCACTAATCAAACCATGTATACTTCCTTCTTGCCTTAGCAATTTGTTTAATAAGTTGTTGCTTCATTGCAATCTTTCACACTGCTTCCAACTCCATTGACAATATTTTCGCATTCAAATCCTTTAGTTACCTTATTTCCATAGTTTTCTTACTATTTCTCATATTAAAATATTCTTCAATATTTGTTGCATAAAGTGCATCCTTAAAGAATTTCTTTAAGATTCATTCATCTCTATAACAAAGAAGTCTTCATTATGTTATTCTACCTTAACTTGAAACAATCCTTCCTTATTAACACTAATATTTTGTTGTTTATTAGTTGTGTCCCTATGATCAATATCAAATCAAGTTATCCATCATTTGTTGCAATATCTTCATATCTATACTCGTAATAGACTTGAATATTATGGTCGGTCAATTCTAGATATATACAAATTAGAACATGTTGTTTCTTGTGCCAAATGAAGTGTTATTAGTGAAGCATCTTTCATTAAATTACTTAATTTCATCGTTAATGCATGTTCAGTTGATATTCACTTTATAGGATTATAGAGTTTTTAATCTTAACATTAGTCTCAACATAAAACCATCATCTATAGTACTAAGGCATTTTACTACATAAATTAGAAGGGTTAATTATGAAAAAAAATTTCAACTTTTACTCAATTTTACAATTATAATTTGAACTCTAAAAGTGACCGTTAAATATTAAAACTTTTATTTTTTAAATTTAACTTAATGTTAATATCTCTATTAACGTTATTTGCGTAGTAAGCCACATTAGACACAAATAAAATGTCTTTTTCTTTCTCACCGTCAATTCCTTTATTTTCTTTCGACTCCGTAAATTATCATTATCATCACACTCAGTTTAAAGTTCTGCAATAAAGCAAAGTCTTGGGAGGTTTGATAGTACGTAGCCTTATCCCTACATAGTAGAGAGGCTATTTACAGTAAACCTACATACAGATGTGACAATAAAAGAATAATAAGAGTTAAAGAGTAAATAAATAAAACTAGCAAGCTAAATTATTATGTAAATAAAATTATAATAAATACATACATAAATAAATAAATAATACAATATAACCAAAAGATATATATGATAATGTTTAGATCTGCTAGTGCCTAATAAGCTGCAAAATCCGGCTCTTCTTATCTCTAATTAAGCTAGGAGTCATTACTAAAAAGCCTTGAAAGTATGACAATCCTACAGTTTTAGACGGAATTGCGAAATCTTTCCCCGTTCGCCTGTTCGAAAAGATATACCTGATGTTGTTTATTTTCTTTCGTCTCCGTAAATATACGAACAAAATGTTTTGCACGGTAGACACCACCTTGACGCAGCCAAACGAGTCATTATACACCAAAAAAACCTTTGATCACGTTCATGGCCAAAAGGGCAATCTTGCAAATCCCTCTGGTCAGAGAAGACAAAGATGAAACAAAGTCAAAGTTTTCAGTTTGTCATTTCATCGAAAAGTTAAAAGATGAAAATAATGGTGAATCTATAAGAAACTCGTTGATTCCCACAACCTTACATCAGAGATGAAAAGATACACAGAATCAAGTTCGTTAGTTAGCAACTCATTCAAAAGGAAAGCTTAGTTTTTATGCCCATAAACTTCATTCCACGTCCAAAAAGAAACATTATTTTAATGTTTTGAATCAAACCCACGTTAAAAAAATACTTCCTTTTCTCCTGAAGAACACAAAAGTATCCAAAATCTTGGTGTCAATTCAAAACTTCCATCTTTTTCAAAGCAATGGAAGAGAAAGAGAAACACTTGGTGAACGTGCAAAAACTTCAGGAGAGTAAACAAAGATCTGTTGAAATTTAGACTTTAAGTTTTGGAACCGAACCGCAACTTCTTCAAGTTAAGACCCATCTTCTTAAACAACGTCTAAAGAAGAGTAAATTGGGATTGGTTCATCTTTATGCTTCGTCATCTCACTTCCTTTGTTTATTTTCACTTCTCTGTACAAATTTTGGAACGTAATATTTTGTTTTTAAATTTATATCTAACGTGACTTGTCATGTCAACAACGTTTAGTTTATATTAATTTAGAAAAAAATTAAAAATTTAGACGACCAATTCATCGACAAATCACACTTCATTATGCATTTTCTACAAATAGGATTTTAATTTATTTGTTCTGATTTATTTATTGTCTGAGGAATAAGAATTTATAAATCAAGAAAGTAAATGAAACAGAAGAAATATCAAACATACATTATTCGACGATGAAATACCAAACTTGAATGGCCGCCCACCATAAGTCCAACATTGGACTTCTTAAAAAAAAAAAAAATCTAACCTACAAAACCAAAAACCAACAAAGATACATTTGCACTCTTCTCCATACCTAATCCTTATACTTCATCTCAGACATGAGAAAGCCAGGCATGTCAAAGCAGGAAGAGAACTTCTCGACGTCAGCCTTAAGCGCCTCAATGTCTTTGTTGTTCACCAACCCCTTGTTGAAGTCCTTCAAGAGCTTTCCATGTTCTTTCTGGATGCTCAGAGTGATTGTCACAGCACGGTGAAGGAACTCTCCAATCTGCTCGAAGTCCTTCTCAACCAGACCTCTGGAGGTCATAGCCGGAGCGCCTGCCAACATAAGCTTCAGTCAGTAACTTATTACCGATAAAGGAAGACTGTCTTCTGATCCAAATGATAAACTCAAGGTATAAATTCATACCTATTCTTACTCCTCCAGGAGCCAAAGCGCTACTATCACCAAACACAGCGTTCTTGTTCAAGGTGATGTTGCAAAGGTCACACAGCTTTTCAACCTTGTTGCCTGGCGAAGGATTATAATAGGAAAAAAAAAAAAGGCAACGTACAAAATCGATGAGCGATGGTTGTAATTACTGAATCCAAGAAAAATCAACTTCTTTTACCTGTCAAACCGAGAGGTCGAAGATCCCACAAAACAAGGTGGTTCTCAGTTCCTCCGGTCACCATTTTGTATCCCTTACTCATCAAAAAGTTTCCAAGTGAAACAGCATTGGCCTTTACTTGTTTAGCATATGCCTTGAACCCAGGGCTCGTAGCCTGCTTCAGTGCAACAGCCAAGGCACCAATCTGGTGATTGTGAGGACCACCCTGAAGTGCGGGGAAAACCGAGAAATTGATCTTATCTTCGAAGTCATAAACTGCATCCTCTGGTTGGCCCTTCTTTGCTGGTTTAGGCCCCTTCCTGTAGAAGATCATACCAGCCCTAGGACCCCTCAAGCTTTTATGAGTAGTGGTTGTTACAATATCACAGAACTCGAAGGGGTTGGCAGCTTCCTACAGATAAATTGTATTTAGACCGAACCCAGATCTTAACGTTTTTTATGATGGAAATGAAGTGAGAAATGAATACGATAAAGGGCAGTTCCAGTTTCGTTACTTCACAGTTGAAAACGAATTCCGAAGCATCAAATGATGTCTTAACACAGATAATCATCGAGCAAACAAGAGTGTACAAAATCCGAGTTCTAGATCTACCAATACTAGTGTGAAATACCATACCAAGAAACATAAGCATATGGATCAGACCTAATTCACATCTATCAAGAACTGAAAGTACAAAATGACGCAAAATAAACAACGAAAACAGAACCACAAACAGAAACAGAGATTCGCTCAAAAGGAAAATGAGCAACAATCAGATTCAACTCAATTGCATGCTTGAACAGCTCAACAAAATCAAAAGGTTGGAAAATACAATGCCCTGTGAACAAGAAAAAATAGACTAACATTTAGTCCACACATCAACGAACTTGTCAACAAAGATAGATCTTTTGATGGATCAGATCCTACGGAACAAAAAAGAGATCAAGTAATATCATCGGAAACACTAAGCATCCAGACAACGATCTGTTCACCCAATGATCCAAGGATTCAAACTATTGAGTTTTACTTTCACATATCATACATGTAAGCTGAGAAAATCGCAAAACGAAGACAGTTTGCAAATGAAAATACAATCTTTTCCACTTCAGCCTCCTCAACAGATCCCGAAAAAAAAAACAGAAAAGACAAAAAAGAAATGACATGTAAGATCAAAACAAAAACGATACCTGAGCAGCAACGAGGCCACTAATGTGAGCCATATCACAAAGCAACAGAGCACCACATTTATCAGCAACAGCCCTAAACTTGGCATAATCCCAATCCCTCGGGTATGCACTACCACCACAAATAATCAGCTTAGGCCTGAAATCCAAGGCCTTTTCCTCCAACTTCTCATAATCAAGATACCCAGTTTGTGAATTCACCTTATAAGGTAAACTCTCAAAGTAAATCGAAGTCGCCGAGATCTTCTTCCCACCGGAGGTATAATAACCATGAGTCAAATGTCCACCGGAAGGCAGGTCCAATCCCATGATCCGGTCATGGGGCTGAAGCACTGCCGTGTAGGCGGCGAAGTTGGCCGGAGAGCCGGAGTAGGGCTGGACATTAACGCCCCACTTGGTGGGGTCGAGGTGGAAGGCCTGGAGAGCGCGGGAGCGGCAGAGATTTTCGATCTCGTCGATGAACTCGTTGCCTCCGTAGTAGCGGTTGCCGGGCATGCCCTCGGAGTACTTATTAGTCAGGGCGCTACCGAGGGCTTCGATGACGGCGAAGGAGGTGAAGTTCTCGGAGGCGATGAGCTCGATTCCTCTGCATTGTCGGCGTTTCTCCTTCTCGATGAGGTCGTGGATTTCGGGGTCCACGGTTTGAAGTGGCTTGTTGCCCCACTCTGTCACTGGCTCCATATTTTTAGAGAGAGAAGGTGAGAGACCGAGAAAGAGAGAGTATGCAAACGGTGGAATGAAACGGTGGGATCGTGAGGTGGCTTTAAAGAGAAATAGTTGGTGTGAGCGACCAGAAAATTATGTGCCTGCTTTTCTCATTTTCTCTTAAATTTTTCGGTTGAATTTAGTTGGTGATGGGTGTCTAGTTGGTGTGCCTGTGCCATTCATTTTGATAAAATTTTATATGAGATTAACGGATTTACTTTGTTGAACATGTTTATTTATTTTTTAAAACTGTTATATATAACCAAACTCTAGGAGAAAGGAGATAGAGTTTTTTTGTAGTTTACTTGGAAATAATTTATCTTTCTTTTTATTTTCTATTTTAATTATAATTAAATAATTTATTGTTCTTTTATTTCCTATTTTAATTATAATTTATCTAAATAAATTAAAATCTGTCAATTTAATTATTTATGATATTTATCAATTATAATTTTAGGTGTAGTTTTAATTCAAAAGCTACCCAAGTCTAGATCGTCCTAAGGTCCATCGTCTTAGCTTGAGTTGCCCAGATCTAGGCCCAATTGACAACATCTAAGCGAGGGCGTAATTGTTACCCCTAATTATTTAAAAAGTATTTGTTTAGAAGTGAAAAAAGGAAAAAAAAAAGAGAAAATGAGTAAAATAGTTAATCTCCTAAAAAGGAGTTGTCGAACAAATTTTGTTTAAAAAGTGACTTTTCTTGTGAGAATTATGAGAAATTATGTGATTATAATTTTGAACAATATAATAAAAATTTAAGTAACAGAGATTTATATTCATAAGAATGTTAGCAATTTTGAGTAAGTATAAACATTTATCAAATTCGTCTAATTTAGAAAATTTAAGAGAATAAGAGTAACTAATTTCTTTGTTGAATATTTATGATCTTAAAAATTCAGATAATCTCGACAATAAAATAAGAAATATTTTAATTAAAAAAGACCTATCAAGAAATTAAATCTTGTATTTTTTTTAGACAATACATATTTACATATTGTTGATTCATTGGGATCCTTTTTACTTTATCGTGCATAGACGGAGCTAGTTGAGGCCCAATGGTGCACTGGGCCTTTCAAAAATTAAATATTATATATATATATATATACAAGGATGTAGTTATTTGGAATCTAGTAGTTCACTGAGCTCCTCAATATTTTAAAAAATTAAATATTTGGACCCTCTTATCTTAAATTTCTGACTCCATCACTGTTATCGTGACCCTATAAAATGAAGAGAACGACTCTAATTATATTATCTTTTTATTAGAAACATTCTCACATCCATTTCAACTTATTATATATAAAATTAATGGGATTTACTTAGTTTAAATACTATATTTAATTTTTTATTAGGACCATTCGCACTTCCATGCTAAATTTTTATAATACTAATTCTCTTTTGAATATACGGTTGGCTAACCATTTAATTTTAATTCATTTATCGAAGTAGTAACTTGTTATAAGTAAAAGCTATATTTAGTATTAATATGATCCTAAATACCTAAGGTAAAATTCCTTTATCAAAATACTAACCTGTTATTAGTAAAAGCTATATACATTTAGTGTTAACATGATTCTTATGCACATTTTGGAAAATATAAGTATAGAAGCGACTATGCACTTAACTCATAGGGAAGTGGGTGTGAAGGCAATGACGTGAATTTCAACTTGTAAATTTGCATGCTTTGGTTTATTGGTTAGGTTTAGTGAAGTACCAAGTTTTTGACTAGCCCTTCGATAAGATAAAGCAAATCTTTATATTGTAGCTTTTCATGAGCACAAGGTAATGTACGCAGAACGTCGTTGTCAAGGTAGGTTTAGGTTCTGAGCCATTTTGGCGTAGAAAATAAAAAAGTGTTGAATGTATTGTGGAGTTGGTGAGGACGAGAATTGGTGAGGACGATTCAGATCAGATCACACTAATTTCTTTCTTCATACATTAGACAATTCCCATCCTCACCAACCCTGAAATGGATATCACGATCGACTTGTTTTTTTTAACAAAGTCAATTTTACACTTTATTTATTGACAAATATGAAATAGCTGTATCGATCATCGCCAACCTCAACTTGTAGTTTCCTACCAACTTTCGAGGAAGATTTGGACTCTTTGTTCAAGTAAATAAAACATTTTGGACAGTTCTTTTTGACTTTGTTGCAGGTAGGTAAGTTATTTTGGTGTAGTGGTCGCACGTTTTATTTCTAGCGCTTATAATGTATAAACTTATACTTTATAATTCTTCTCATCTATAAGTATTTTTTGCATCTAAGAGTATTTAGGTTGTTAAAAAAATTCTCACTGTGATTGAAGACGGTCACAAGATGCTGTTTGACCCAGCACCAGGCAATAACTGATAACCAACTCGAGCGAGTTAGGTGCCAAAATTACCAACTCCAAATAAACTTCAATCTTCATGGTCGCATTACAACTGTGTGTCCCAAAACTTCTGTGTTGATCGAAGAAAAGTCCCCTTGTCCAAGAAATTGCTTTTCTTATCACCGATTGTCATAAATAACAGTATAAAAAAATACATTAAAAAAAGGTCTAATAATATACAACCTTATTTTACTTAAGTTATTTTTAATTTAGTACGGACATTCCATGTGCCCGTTTTATGTGATTGTGCTAAATTTTATGCCCAAATCAATATCAATTTAACCCCTAAAAAAGTGAAACAATTAAGGATAAGTTATAAAAGAATATGCAAATATGTAAGATTAAGGATTTTAATATGAATATAGTAAACCCTTTAGAAATTCTTTTCGTAATCTTTGGAGCTGTTGGCGGGCTAATAATGAAAATATGTTTGAATTTATTATTTAGTTATAAAATTATTAACTTATTAAATAACTTCATTAAAACAAATAATTTATAAATTATTATATACATTTAAAAAATTTGTATGACAAAAATAGTAATAATTTAATTCTTGATCTTTCATTTTTTCCTTTTTATTTTATGTAAGGTTAAGATTTATGGTGTTTCAGGTTTCAGCCCTCTGGCGCTGGAACTTCATATGTTGGTAAAAGTTTGGTTTGTATACAATTTTACAATAGTCCACTTTCGTTCATACTGTTCAGCTAGGTATGGTCCGGACCAGAACCACTTGGCCACTTCAACCCCATCACATGTTTTATATGAATGCCATTAAATATTTTAATTAATATCTAAATATATATTTCCGCAACCACCGCCGACGAAGCCTTAGATCTCAGACCGTGCAGCTAATACATGGGCCCACACTTTAGGTCGCGCCAAACGCCAAGCATACAAACCAATTTATGCCAGTCTCATTGGCTTACATTCTTCGTCAAATATAAAAGTGAATTAGTAAGCTGCTTTTTTGTTTTTTTTTTTTAATCTTAAGCGAGGTTACAAGTTTAAATCGTTTTTGTCTTTATGTATGCAGCTGTTTAAAATTTGAAATTAGAGCTTTACTTTTTATAAGAGACTTACCTGACTCAAACAAAGATTAGTCTGATTGTGGTTGGTTTAAAAGTGCCTTTCTATAATTAAAACTCTTCTAAAATATCTCGTGGATAAAATAAAAAATTATTATAAATTAATCGCTAATAAAATTATTAGAAAGTGGGTTGGTAGTTGATAATTAACATCTTTGATTACCTTAAGGACGCCACACCAACCCCATCTCCTACTACGACTATGACTTTATTGCGTAACTATGTCAACATTATTGTTAGTACATGTTGAAATCCTGAATTGATTACTTCTTTGAATCAATTAAAATTTGGACTTTACACAATGTCTAAAATATTTTTCAAGATAAGATATTAACTTAATTATATTAATCCTTTTTTTTAAATAATTTTTACTTTATTTAAAAATTTATATTATATTTCATATAATATTATTAAATTAATATCTCAAAATATTTAAGTGGGTAGGTAAGGAAACCGTCCAATGCTCATGTCACATTGACCTTACTTTTGCCCATTTAGTGATTGGTTGCTCCAACAAAATCATAAGTTTAATTCATTTAAGGAATAGATTATGCGACAATCCCAAGTCAACCAAAAAATTACTAGTGACACTCTATTAATAGTCTAATGCCACCTCTTAAACTACTTGCCAACTTATTAGGGTCTTAGTTACAGCAGTTTGTGGACTCAAATCTCACAAGACCTTAAAAATTAAAAATGAAATATTAAACTGAAATTTTGTGGTGGAAGCTCAGATCAAGTCATTTCCATGCTTCACTCTATACGTTTTCCATTTACCAAATCTACCGACCCTAAATTCAAAAAAGATGACCAAATGTGAGCCGTCCATTTCACCCACTACCTATTTATACACCCTCGCTTCACTATAACTCTCGCTCCCAACTGCCCACTCTTCATACTAAAACTTGTCTTGAAGAGAGTGCGTTGCAGTTAGTGTCGTTACGGTATCCCACAATGGCTTTGTTGGTCGAGAAAACCACGTCAGGCCGTGAGTACAAGGTGAAGGACATGTCTCAGGCCGACTTCGGTCGCCTCGAGATCGAGCTAGCCGAGGTAGAAATGCCCGGTCTGATGGCTTGCAGAACCGAGTTCGGTCCGGCTCAGCCCTTCAAAGGCGCGAAGATCACCGGATCTCTCCACATGACCATCCAAACCGCCGTCCTCATCGAGACCCTGACCGCTCTCGGCGCCGAGGTCAGATGGTGCTCGTGCAATATCTTCAGCACACAGGACCACGCCGCCGCCGCCATCGCCAGAGACTCCGCCGCTGTGTTCGCCTGGAAAGGAGAGACTCTCCAGGAGTACTGGTGGTGCACGGAGCGCGCGCTCGACTGGGGCCCCGACGGTGGGCCGGATCTGATCGTCGACGACGGCGGTGACGCTACTCTGTTGATCCACGAGGGTGTTAAAGCTGAGGAAGCTTATGAGAAGACCGGTCAGCTTCCTGACCCGGCTTCAACTGATAACGCGGAGTTTCAGATCGTTTTGGCGATTATTAGAGACGGTTTGAAGTCTGATCCCAAGAAGTATCATAAGATGAAGGAGAGATTGGTTGGTGTATCCGAGGAGACTACCACTGGTGTTAAGAGGTTGTATCAGATGCAAGCTAATGGAACTCTGTTGTTCCCCGCTATTAATGTCAATGATTCTGTTACCAAGAGCAAGGTATTGATTTCTTTTTTCTTTTTATAGATCTGGTTCGCTTTCGATTTTGTTCATAATGTTTTAGTAATGATAGATCTGGTTTATTGTTATTTGTGATCTAAAAGTGATTGCTTGAATGATTCTAACATCTGGTGTTACTGTCTGTGATGGCAGTTCGATAACTTGTACGGATGCCGTCATTCCCTTCCGGATGGGTTGATGAGGGCGACCGATGTTATGATTGCTGGGAAGGTTGCTGTTGTGTGTGGCTATGGTGATGTTGGCAAGGGCTGTGCTTCTGCCTTGAAGCAGGCTGGAGCTCGTGTCATCGTGACTGAAATTGATCCAATTTGCGCCCTTCAGGCTCTTATGGAAGGTCTCCAGGTCCTGACCCTTGAAGATGTTGTGGCCGATGCTGATATCTTTGTGACAACCACTGGCAACAAGGACATCATCATGGTCAGCCACATGAGGCAGATGAAGAACAATGCCATTGTCTGCAACATTGGCCACTTCGATAACGAGATTGACATGCTTGGACTCGAAACTTACCCTGGTGTGAAGCGCATCACCATCAAGCCTCAAACCGATAGGTGGGTCTTCCCAGATACGAAGAGCGGCATCATTGTGTTAGCCGAGGGGCGTCTCATGAACTTGGGTTGTGCGACTGGTCACCCCAGCTTCGTGATGTCCTGCTCATTCACCAACCAGGTGATTGCACAGCTTGAGCTATGGAAGGAGAAGGCAACTGGCAAGTACGAGAAGAAGGTTTACGTCCTGCCTAAGCACCTTGATGAGAAGGTTGCTGCTCTTCACCTTGGAAAGCTCGGAGCTAGGCTCACCAAGCTCAGCAAGGACCAGGCTGACTACATCAGCGTGCCAATTGAGGGTCCATACAAGCCTCCTCACTACAGATACTAAGAGGCAGATGGAGAAAACCATGTACTTGGAGGGTTTGAAAGAACTTTTTTTTTTTTTACAATCTGATTATGAATTGCAATAGTAGGATATCAAATTTTCATTTTTTTCAAGGATTTGTGTTTTAATGGGAAAGTTTTGGGAGGGAGGGAATGGATTGGTCTCGCCTGAAGAAGACCTCATGGAATTTAATAAGGATTTGGATGGTTTTGTGTGGGATATATAGTATTCGAGTTTTGCTGAATTAACTCACTAGCGCGCTTCCAGTATTTTCCTTATCCTTCTTGTAGTCGATTAAATGAAGCTAGATAGACACAGATTTTTATCAATAAGCGAAAACATGAAGCTATAAGAGTTGAACAAGATGGTGTAGAGCTTACCAATGACACCATTGTCTTAACTTTTTTGAAAAAAAATGAAACTTGATGCCATCAGGCCTGGCCTGGCCTGGGCTCAAATAATGTTCATCTATAACCTAATCCTTTGCATCCCTAGCCAACTTCCACTTTCCTTGGTGTTAACAATTATAATTATTTTGCTTCCAGCAATCCTTATTACACAATAAAGTAAAAGCTTTAGAACTGTTCTTGTAATTTGCATGTCGCTAAATTATGCAAAAGGTCTATAAGTAGGCACTTATCATCATAATTTCTTTTCTACTTTAATATAAATATATGTTTATGAAATTAAAAAGGTTAAAAGTACAAATTAAAATTTTAAGGTTTTTATCAAATTGTAACATGACCTCTAACATTTTAGAATGTTTAAGTTCAGTTATAACACTTTCAAAACATTCAAAATGGACTCTCAATGAATGAAAAGTTTAATGAGATTAGATTTTAGTTAATTAAATGTCATGAAATCAGTAATGTAGCAAGTATTATATTTTAAAGAATTTGTTGGTGACCCCGTTGTCACGTGTAGGTCAAATAATATAGTGAACTCTACTAATAAATTAAAAATAATAATTTATTCTTAAAAATCTATTGTTGGTTACCACATGATATAGTGTGGTCTATACGTGACACTAAGATTCTCCAAGAAGCTTTAAAAAATATAATAAAGAAATATTATGTTAGTAAAGATGTGATATTTGTTTAACCTTGTTAAAATTTTCATCTAATGAAGTCTAATTAGAATGTTTAAAGAATGTTAGGGTTGAACTTGAATGTTATGACACGTTAATATTTAAATTGTATTATGATGGAAAACTTAAATTTTAAATTAAAGTCATAGTGGCAATAAACTGACAATAAAAGTGTTAAAAAATCTTTCTATTTATTAACATTTTGAGCATATATAATTTATTCTCATAATGCTTGATGCTCCAACTTTTTTTAAGGGTTTGCTTGTTTTTACAAAGAAAAATGAACTCCTTCAATTTCTTAACACTTATGTTTGCTTACTTTTATGAGAATAATTAACTACTCAAATTGTTAATCTAAAATCCTTTTCAAGTGAGAAAAGGGGTCAAAAATTAGAGGAGAAACTTCTATCACAAGGGCTGCTGCTCTTAATAGACTGACATAAGTATTAAACTGCCTGGTGAAATTGAAGAAGTTGCACTTAACATAAGGTAGGAATGAGAAGCTAAGCGAATTCTACTCCATATAGCATCTTGTCTTATCAGATGTCTTTAACATGAAGGAATTAAGTCTTATTAACATTTAAGAAAATTAAACAAAAAAGAAAAGAGAAGGGTGGGCTAAGGTGTTTTGGTCGAATCTTACATAAAAATCAATTGTATTAGTTTTGTGAATATATTTGAGTATATATGGGCATACACATATAAGTATTTGATCTCTTCTATACTTCTATCTATACATTAGGAATTCAAAATTCAAAATAGGAATTGATCACTAGCATCTCAGACAACTATGTGAATGAACCTTATCACCAACACCACCTTAAGCCTAAAGGCGCTTGTCGCAGTCGAAGCTTGTTGCGTAATGACAAAAAATGTGGTGAACCAAGTGACCTGGTCATGACATCTGCAATTTGATCTGCTGAAGGCAAGAATCAAACTTGGAGGAGGCCACATGCATCTCACTCTCTTATATAGTGATAGTCTACTTCTACATGCTTGGTCCGGGCATGAAAGACTGGATTTGTAGTAAGAAATGTAACTTTTAGATTATCACACCAAAGTACTAGAGATCGAGGAATTCTAACACGCAATTCAGACAAAAGTGATCTTAACCAACTCAACTCTGTAGAAAATAGTATTGGTGCCCTATACTCAGCCTTTGTACTTGATCTTGACATAACCAACTAGTTCTTTGATGATCACGAGATTAAGTTTGATATAAAAAAACACAAAAGCTACTGGTGGATCTTCGATCAACTGGATACCCGGTGCAATCAACATCGAAGAAGCCCATCAAGTCCATGTTTTTAGAAGCTGAAATAAAAATCCTAAGATCCTTTGTACCTTGTAGAAAGCGCAAGAGTTGCTTTATTGCTTTCCAATGTATAGCGGTTGGATTGTGCATAAACTGGCTAAGTTTGCTCATCGTAAAAGCCAAATCAAGCCTATTGAGAGATATTGGAGACTACCTACAACACTTTTGTATAATTCAATATCATCAAAGGGATCTCCATCAAAATTTGAGAGTTGTACACTCCCAGCCATTGGTGTTCTTTGTGGTTTCGATTTCTCCATTTTGGCACGTGTCAGAATATCAGACACATATTTTGCTTGACTCAAATAAAGTCCTTCTTGACTTCAAATATCTTCCAAACTAAGAAAATAGTTCAAGTCTCCTAGGTGTTTAATTGCAAACTCATGGATCAAACTTATGATGAGAGAATTGATCATTGAAACATTGTTCCCCGTAACCAAAATATCGTCAACATACATAAGTATTAGAATTACCATTCTGTCTCGATAAAAGATAAATAAGGATGTATCACTCATTGATGCGCTGAAGCCAAGAGACAATAACTTTGAGCTGAGACGACGAAACCATGCCCGAGATGTAACACCCCACTCTCACAAGACACGTACCCAACGTCCTGAGTGACATCCGAATAGGTACGCGGCGAGAGTGGCATGTTAGAGCACTCACATCACTAATTTAGTCATGGCATCATCATTTAATACGTAAATGTCATAATATTTTAAAACCGAATGCCTCATTTTATTTCATAAAAACCAAATATGTATATTGTAATTTTACAAAATCATCCAAATATGTACATTATCAAACTAAACACAATACACGTTGCATGTATGAGGACTTATACAAAAATTGCTATTTAATCCTTCAGTTTCAGCTGACCGACTTTTGAGCCATTTCATCTTTCCAAAAGTACAAGAACTATGCTTCTTGTAGAGTTTCTTTATCATTAGTATCCTCTCTCGGTCCTGAAATGGCAACGTTGTAATTTTGGTGAGTTTTGCGAACTCAATGAGCTAACCATCCTCGATGATTCACTCAATTTATACAACATATCAACATATCTAGTCACATAACTCACATCATTTTAGTTATCATCATGTAGTATCACATGTCACTTTGTTCACAATTTTCAAGTTCTCATTCAAATACAAGTCAACAGTATATTGCAATCATTCGAATATACATATTAAATGTATGTGCAATATACATCAGACTCACTTTCATTTATTTCTTTGTTATGACCAAGTGCCTTTTTATTAGCCCATATCTCTTGTGGATACCGAGCTTGTATCAGATAATGTCCCATATCCCTTAGTAGATACCGAGTACAATAACATCTGAGCTAGAGGCTCTTATCATATTCTGAGCTTTAAGTTCTTTTTACTGACGACTTCAGTCACAATTGCTTTTATCATTCATTCATTCATGTAATGAAATGTATCACATTCACATTCACATTTATCTTTAGACTTTGGTCCATCATTCAACATATGTGTTGAGAATCATTTATTTCATCATATTCACATAAAAGGAGCACTTCCAATATCACATTCATGCGTTAAATGTCTCGAGCATTCAATGTCCAGAATCAACACAATTGAGTTCACATTCATAAGATAATTCATAACATAATTTAAAACAAACAATTAATTGAGTGAGATCATCTAGGTTACTCCAGAAAGCTATTGCCTCGAATTCCCGATAACGTCTGGATGTGGTCACTCAAATTGCTCTTCTATATCATGGAATATACATTTACACATATCAAAATTTATACGATTATGTAATACTCCTTCATACACATATGTATATATGAATCATGTACTATGCATGCTCAATGACAATCCTGGGTATTTTTCCATTATTCTCATCACATGATCATTAACATATAAAAACTTATATAAGTATAATTTGAACTTAAGGTTTGCACCTTAATAAAACAAATTGAATCTAAGTTCAAAACTCAATTGATCATTCCAATTTTTTCTAAAAACAAATTTTTGGGTCCATTTTGTATGGTCATTAAGACAAAGAAAATGAAGTATTTAGGCATCACCTTCTTCCAAAAGAATGTTCCTATATATCTTAAGTTTCTAATGACACTAAGTTCTCACAATTTGGTTTAGTATTCTATAAGTTATTCACAAAATATTTCAGAACATACTCAAACTGCAATAATACTCTATACTCAACTTCAAGCCAGATTTTGAAATTCTTAGAGACAGAATTAAAATTTGATTCCTTTATGAAATTTATAACCATATGTCTCTAGTTTAATAAAAATAAAAATAATCTCATTTAGATATCTACAAATCAAGATATGGACAAAATACCGATGTCTATTTAGTGAAAATGCCCATTTAACAATAGTCCAACGTACTTCATCATTTTCATCCTAAACTCATCAATCAATCCTTTCTTAATAAATTTAGATGGCCATAAATTTTGGTGGAGAGGAAGAACAATGCGTGAGGAGTTTTTGTTTCAAATGTTGAAGTGAATCACATGTTAGTATATGATATACAAAGTGCACAAGAAGGGGGGTTGAATTGTGTATTCGAATTTTTTAATACAATCCCCTTTTTTAAAAAATTTGCCTTCTCAAAACTATTGACAAAAAATATTAAAAAGTATTTATGTCAGCAATAGAAACAGGATTTAAAAGTTGAGAGAGAATCGACACAGCAATTTTATACTGGTTCACCCCAAACCGTGGGCTACGTCCAATCCTCAAAATCCCTTCTGAGATTTCACTATACTTCACAAAAGTACAAGTATTCT
>JANIPM010000001.1:27660870-27679238 GCA_027478405.1 Erythroxylum cassinoides
TGGATGTGAGAATTGGAAGATATGAAATTGTGAAGTTTGGATGTGGTTTAGGATGACCATTTATTTGGCAGAAACTTACCTACTTTAAACTTAACCAAATATCTAACCCAATCCTTAGGATGTTATGTTACGTCTTATTAATGAAATTCCTATGTTGATGTAGCTTCTTTCAATTTTTAAATGAAAAGAAAATGAAAGAAACAAAAAGAAAAAAAAGAGAAGCAAAAGAAAAAGAAAATAAAAAGGAAAAGAAAAAGAAAAAAAATGTTTAAATAAAAGTATCTAGGAGCAAAGATAATTGTTTTGCAAAGTTATTTATGATTAATGTCTCTTTCTAAAGTTGTATGAATGGGTAACTTGAATGTGATGCACATGAGGTAGATGTAGCTTTAATGGATCATTCCTTGTAGTTTCAATATATTATCATCAATTGTATAAGTGATTCCTTCTAATTAGCTATGCTTCATGTGATTTGTGGTATGAGAGCTTGAATTTAAGCTAAGAAATATAGTTTTTGCATTCATCATAATTGATGTACACAATTGTGAGTGAATTTTGGCTTTTGCGCTTGATGGTATATTGAATGTTTTTCTTGTTTTATTAGCTTTGATGAACACTACATTATCTAAATACATCTCACCTTACCCTTGCCCACATTATAACCTTAAAAAGTCCTTTGATTCATGATTATGCATGTGAATCTTAGTGGTGGAGAAATGAAATGATATGCAAAGTTATTGAATATCAAGATCATGAATGGTTTTTTAATGTACCTATGAATATATCTTATTTAAAAACATTTTCTCCAAGTCTACCTATAGATTGCTTAGTTTTTAAAAGTGATGAATGTTGATTGGTTATGAGTAAAAGCGTTGAAAGTTAAGTTCTTGTTACGATTTTTGAAGGTTATTCATTTTTGTTTATAACTATATATTCTTGGGAAATATGGGAAATGAGTAAATGTTTTTAGATCTATGATTTTGATTATCATATTTTTCCAGAGTACGGTCAAAAGCTAAGTGTGGGGGAAATTGATATGTGCTTAATTGATTATACGTTTATTTTATAACACTTAGTGATTAATGATATGAAATACTTAAGACATTCACTTTAGTTCTTATTTGATTTTAGGTACAATTCAGAAGTGAAAAAGCTAAAGTTGGTTGAAAGCACTATATTTAAGTCATCTTTTTAAGAATCACAATCACTTGTCTTTATAGAGCAAGAATAAGAAGGATCAGAGCAAGAGAAGACGAGAAAATGCCAAAAAAATTAAAGAAGCAAATTGTCATGCCATGAGATAAGTCTCACGACCATGACAATTTAGTCATGGTCGTGAGAGTGTGTCATGAGCGTGACACACCAAGTCATGCCCATGAAACACACTCATGGGCATGACAATATCATGCATGCTCCTAAGAAATGGCCAGCTCACCAAATCCTAATTTTTATTATAAAAACATTGTGTTGCCATAAAAAAACATACATGTTTTCCTTTGGGGCTTTTGTTTTGTGTGTGAGCTCTCAGTTTTGAAGAAGAAAAGGGCCAAAGCTCCATTCCTTTGGAAACCTATAGAGGGCTAGCTTCCTAAAGCCAATTTTGAGGTGATATCAACGTCGAAGAACCAGTGTTGTGTAAGAATGATTGAATACTCTATTTGATTGTTTTTATGTAGGAACCCATTTCTAGAATTTCAATATAATCTATAGTTATTATGTTGAGATTCATTTATGGCAACTAAAGGTTTTTAATCATTAGGGATAACATAACCTAGGTTAAATGACTTGAGCTTAGATGGTTGTTGTCTTGATTAATCTATTTTTCCTAAATCATAATGTGACTGCCCAATTAAATTTAAAGAGCTTATTTTAGGTTGTTTGATAGCTAGGTTTAATTAACAAGCTCTTCTGAATTAAACATGACCTAAGGAAAAAATCAGGTAACAGAGCTTATTTTTAACCTACAATTAATAGTTGACAGGAGAGGTATGAGAATAATAATTCAACGAAGTACGATTAATTGTGTGTAGGTCGAGATTGAACTGATGGTCGAGTCCCTAACGTATTCATCATTTTTAATGTTTTCTTTAATTTGTGCTTGTTAGTTAGTTTAGTTTTATTTTCTTATTTGAAATCAAATGCCCTAAACCTAAACACCAATTCTTTTCATAACAAAAGCAAACTGAACACTCTCTGTGGGATTGATCTAGACTCATCAATGCTATAGTTGTAAGTCTAGTTATTTTGAGTAGTGTTATGACGTGCTACTATCTACTTTTTTGAAATATATTATAATTTCAGTTATAATAATTTTTACTACCAATTTATTATCCAATAAAACTCTTTAAGCTAGTTTTTAGTCGATATGAGACTAAAGTTCTTATATACTACGTCATAACATAAACTGGCTTTGCTAACACCATCATTTTAGGAATTCTTGGTCCTATTACCAATACTAACATCCTGAATCCTCCTTTCTGATCAAGGGTTTTTCTCTTCTTTTTCATTAGATTTTCTAAATGAAGGTAGGAGATTTATAGATGAAACAATACATAAACTTTATATACGAATTTCCCTAATTGTAACGAACTCATTGGAGTCCTTTTCTTTGCTCCCAAAGAGAGCTGACTTCTTATGGAATCTAAGATTCACTTATGTATTATCTCGTTCTTTATTGATGACTTCTACCTTCCCTTTTTAATGTTAGCGTCCATAGTGCTTTCTTTAGAGAAAATAGGTTTCACACGAAATGACTTTCTTAAGGTTGGATCCTCCGTTAATACTAATTTATTTTTTCAACCTTGGCAGTGGATCTCTATTGCTGAAGCTATCTTTTCTTAGTTTGGGTTTATAGTATCAAATCCTTCGGATGTTTTACTTATTGCCATTATCAAAAAGATGGTTCCACAAATCTAGGTTAACCACATTGATTGTAGCACCCCTTTACCGTAGGGTATACACCGGGACACCCGTAGGTCATTCCGATGCATAACCTAAAATAAGGGTGCACTACGGACGATCACTACAATACTTCACATGGCATCATAACATAAAGCATCAGTACTGAAAATCACTAATCTTTGAAACCAAAATACTTTCTCATTTCATTGAAACCATAAATGTACAACTGTCATTGATCATTGCCTGTACATAACTCCGAAAGAAATCTAACACAAAAGCCTAACTAGGTCATCCCCACAAAAATCCCAGTTGACCCACCCGTGAGCCATAACTTCTCTTGCCAATGCGATCTACACAACAGGAAAAATATCTCTGGAGCTAGGAGTCTAATCTCTCGATCCTGAAAAATATTTGCAATGTTGGGTGAGTTTGCGAACTCAGTGAGAAACCATCATCTATGGTTCACTCAACTCATGCATATACAAACAATTCACAGAATATCACACAGTAGAATATCCAGAAATACCACATGCATTATCATTTCACAAATATAAGGCGTTTCGCCTTTCACTTTGTCCATATTCAATCATATGTATATGCAATGCACATGTGACACTTCCCATTTTATTACGGTGTTGTGACCGTGCGCTTGAACTGTCCCAAAAATGGGCTCATTGAATGGTGAGCTTGAGGCTCTGAAATACGGTGGGCTCGAAGCCTTGATACGTTGAGCTTTAAGCTCTCGGTGGCTGCACCGGTCACAACTTTCATTATCTGAACATGCCTTGATGCATGAATGCATATGTCTCAATTAAGTAGTAATTACATCGCCAACTATACCACATGGCCCAAATCACACTAGAACCAAGTAATTACAATTTACACACAAATAACACTTCAATATCAAGTTTCCGATACTTCGGACACCTATGGTCTGGCACCAATCATTCAAACACACATAAGCCCTCCATTCATCTCCGCATGGTATAATTGCGAAAATTTAAACACATAAAGATTGGGGAACCAACTAGGTTACTCACCAATTAACTTCCGAGCTAATGCTGGGAAGTCTCAGCCACGTCGGTAGATCGACGCTCCAATTGTGCCTCTAAAACAATCAGAATACACAAACATTACCAATAGCACAATTTACAATACTCAATATGCACAAGAAGCAATTAGAAATGCGTATAATACATGTTCATGACATTTCCGGTACCATTCCCAAATCTTTCCATCTCAACTCTTTTTCTCTAAAGGATAGAAATTCAAAGACATCATAACTCATTTCACTAAGTTCAGAACTCCGAAAGTCAAACTCCAAGACATGGGGACTATCTTTATATCGAAATCATATTTACTACTCAATTGCCATCCAAATTCGAGAACTTTCGAAATCGATTCAGAACTTCCATTCTTATAAATTTGCAGTTCTTAGTCTCTAAATTGCAATCAATCAAGAACCAATTCATTAGGACTTAAACATCACAACTTATAATCAGAGAACCAGAACACTCCCAAAAAAGAAGAAGTCCTCGTCGCGGCGCAAGGTTGCTCGCCGCGGCGTATGCCCTGGCGCGCACCGGGGTGTGCCCGCTTACGCTCGCCGCGGAGTGCGTCTTCACACTCGCTGCGGCGTGGCGGAAAGAGAATTGCGCGCTGCGGCGTGCAATGAGCACGTTGCGACGTGCAATCCCAGAAACACGCCCGAAACCTAGATTTTCTTCTTCTGTCAAATTTTAATCCTTCTAACTTAGTTCAAAACACTTCAAAACAACTTCAACATACTCTAAAACTCATCCATCAACTTCTAAACCAACAATAATCAATTATCTGTAAACTCCCAAATACAAAGACAAGATAAATCAAGAATTCATATCATCCGAAACTTATACATATCTCAACCATCAAAAACTCTAATTAATCATCAAATCAAACCACCTATAACATAAAAGAGCAAGAACTTACTTGATTTAACCTTGGAATCCTTCAAAATATTCAAAATACTCCAATCCCCTAACTTTAGCAACTCCCACGGTTATCACCCATTTTCACACCCATCATCATCTTCAACCTCACAAAGCTTAAGGATAGTTTATAGGTGAAG
Source organism: Erythroxylum cassinoides (assembly GCA_027478405.1). Taxonomy (NCBI): domain Eukaryota; kingdom Viridiplantae; phylum Streptophyta; class Magnoliopsida; order Malpighiales; family Erythroxylaceae; genus Erythroxylum; species Erythroxylum cassinoides. The sequence goes on from JANIPM010000001.1 coordinate 27,665,879, forward strand.
AAGGAAGCAATTAAGCAAGAAAAAAAATGAAAGAAAGTGAGCAAGGAAGGAGATCCACGAAGGAGAGAAGAGAAGAAAAGCCAATGTTCTTTCAAAGGAGGAGCAAGCATCGTGGAAGGCAAATCCAATAGGGAATAGGTTTGATCAAACATTAAGAGGGCTTAAGGCATGTTTGGCAAGTGACCCAATCCATAAAGCCTAAATCCAATTCTTATTCTAATTTCCTCTCAAATTCTAATGGCTCTAGGCAAAAATTCCTAAAATTATGACTCTAATTTTTCGGTGCCATTGGCCAGTCAATTTCGGAACTGGAAATCCAATTTATCACCCAATTGGTCATTTTTTTGGTCCGGACCCATTACTCCAAAAATTTCAGAAAAATTTCTAAAAATCCTCATAAATATAAAACACATGATCATACACTCCAATTCTATATTTCAAACCCCTAGATCTCATTTTTCACTCCAATTCAATATTCAAAACACAATCTACACAATTATCACAGAATTTACAATATACACAAATATACCGAGAATATGTCATACATGCATGTACACTCATATGCTTGTGTAATAATTACCAACTATCCAAATGTATAGAGGCTAAATAATGCATGAACATGCCGAATTATGAATGCACAAGCCTAACCCATTCCAAATTACCACTATACCCATCCCATCAGTGACGGGATGTTACAGGAAACTTAAACTCAAACAGTCACTTTGCTAAGGTAAAATGGTCATAATTATGCAAAAGGAAAGATGAAGGGGGATTAGGATTGATCCCTATTGCCACTTTTAATAGATCAGCATTAATCAAAAACCTATGGAATATCCCATTGGAGAAGAAATCTCTTTGGATCGATGGTTCCATAGCTATATCCTGAAAGGATCTAGCCTTTGGTCTATTCCTATAAAACCTTCCTTCTCTTGGCCCTTGATTCAACTCTTAAAGCTAAGACCCATTAAAAAACCTTTGGTGTTTTGTAAGGTTGGAAATTGTGAAAAGGCCTATTTATGGTTTGATAATTGGACAGGTAAAGGCCCCCTATTTAGATCTTCTCAAGCTCTTCAATTTTGTAACGAATTTCCTATCGACTCGAAAGTTAATTCCATCATGCTAAGGGGCTAATGGAACATTCCATCGCAGTACCTCACTCCTAACTACCAACCAAACTTAGATAGAGAGGACATATTCCAATGTTTCAATCTACCTTAAAACACCTTCAACATTGCAAGATTTAGAAAGTGGTAGAATTAGAACAACTCAAGGCATATATGGTTTCCTATCATTTGGCATAAGTCACTCATGCCTAGCTACTCCATTCTTCTACGGCTTACTGTGCTTAATAAGCTAAGCACAATGGACATAACACATTTCATTACTTCTAATTCTATTTGTGTTCTCAGTGAGATAGAGGAAGAATCAAAGGATCACCTTTCCTTTCGCTGCCCCTTTTCCTAGTTTATATGGAAGAAGATTTAGGAGTTGTTTCTTATTTCTAATGCAGGTACAACCTTCACAGAAGCTCTTGATTGGCTCTTGAAGCTGAACCATACTCCTAGCTATAATGAACATATTTATGCCATCTCCTTTGCCTCTCTATCAAGGAGATTTGGCGAGAAAGAAACAACAGACATTTTTGGAACATTGCATGTTCTAGAAATGAGGTTCTCTACTACTTAATTGGTAGAACCATAGAGAAATTACTTTATTCTATTAGGTCAACAAGAGTTTGCCCTAATCTAGCCTTTTTATGGAGAATCAATTAATTAATTTGTAGAAAGGGCTAACTAATGCTTGAAAGAGTAGATCGAAAACTTTGCATGTATACCTGGAAAAGTGGAGTCCTTCCCTTTTAGATGTGTCCATTAGCTTTGAACACTCCATGTGAATAGCTTCGATCCTTGAGGTGGAAAGGCGTTTAAGAGGTGACCTTGGAATCATCCGTTGATTGAAGCTCCTCTTTCGAATTCAGAGATTGCCAATCACCTAATCCCTAATTTGGTAGGGTTGGGTGAATGGGGTCAGACGCAATCTGTGCTTACCCCATTTTTGTCAAACGCTCCGTATGCTTTATGTTTTAACATTTTATCTGAAGAAGTTGAGATTTGTTGAAATGTTGTCCTTGATACTTGCTTAAACATTGTCGTAGCCTTTCATTTGTTTGTTTTGTAAGCTCTATGGGCGGACTTCTTATTCTTAATTCCATTCTTTACTTTAAAAAAAAGAATATTGGAGTTAACTCTTGCTTGGACCGGTATTTGGAGTAGCAAATGCCGAAGTTCATTCCTGTTGATTAGCGGGCTCATCTCATACTAATTATCAAACCAAAACTATGTTGATTCACCATTCCCAACTTGTTTCTTCATCAAATGGTTGATTTGCGGTCTCAATCTCAACATTTTCTTAAAGTACCATAAGTTTTCATGGGTTTGCACTAATTGTCAAAAACTTTTCTCCTTCTTAATTATAGTATACATTTATCCATTTGGACCATAAAGCTTCCTTATCCTTTAATAACTTCTATATCACTTTCATGATCATTACTTTCTGCATCAACTAAAGAGGAGTGATCCTAGACCTCCCTCAGCCTTAGAGAGACACAATTCATCCCACCTAACCTTGGCATCTGTTGCATTACTAATTTTACCAGCCCATATAGAAATTGCTTTATATACTTCCCAATCTCCTTAACAATCTTCTTAGGAAATACTATGCACAATTTTGTATTTGAATCTTGTATTAAAGAAGATTTTTATAAATGTTTATAAAAAAAGGTTTTTAAAATTGTAAGGTACTTTGATAATTAATTTACATATGCCTTCTTAAATAACATTATTCCTTTTCCATTGTTTTATTAAATTTTTTATGTAAATTTTTTATAATGAGACTTATTTCATTTTCTGTTCTAAACTCAAATAATTTTTATATTATGAAATCTCATAATTACACACAAAAGCACTCAAAAAATCCTTTTTAGATTCAAATATAATATAAAATAATGAGCAATTTGAAATCATTATTTAACCACTCCATTATCATAATTAATAGAAAAAAGCATAGTTAGTTCCACATTATTAAAGAAAAGTACTAAATTAATTTTCAAACTTTAAATGAAAGATCAAATATATAATTTAGTTCTGACTTTTCTTTCGTCAAGAGTTAAAGTCAATCTAAGCATTTCTCACAAAACATGATGTGAGTAAATAATATTACTATTACCCGCTTCTTCTTCGCTACTGCAACTGAAACAAAAAGAACCGATGTCGACGTTTCGGTTGTTTCCCTCTTCTGGAGGGTTAGGGTTTATGGATACTTCTGCAGACCCTCCGCTTCCTCCTCCACCTCCTCCCATCGAAGTTCTTGCCTCACAGGTATTCACTCTTTTCTTAAGAGGAACCGGCAACACCTGTATTCATTCTTTTTTACTTCCAATTATTTTCTTTTGTGTTAATTTGATTTGGAAACTTACGTGATTGTTTGTGTGCTTGGTTTCAGGTTTCGTCTACGGTGAACTGCTCTATGGAGCCACTCTACTTGGACGGACTCACTTTGCTCAAAGTCTGTTCTTCTATATGTTTGCTATTCTATTGTGCCGTTTCTTCTTTTTTGTTTTTTTTTCTGGAGGGGTGGGGGATGGGGAGAGAAATGAATTTGACAATCTGTAAGCTTTCAAGCTTTACATGGTACCTCTTATTAAGATAAAACTATTTTTCTTTGTGAAATACATGTTTTGGAACTCAATTTCCGATTCTTGAATATATGAGAGGCGTTAAAATTGTATGTTTATTGAAGGAGATTAATTTTGTACTTCTTGCAATTTTAGGGCCGGGTTAATACGAAGGAGGTTTTTGGGCTGCCTAATTCCGATTTTGTGCCTGGTGTTTATGAAGGTGCACCAGCTTTTTCTTTGTTGTTCTTTATATGATGCCTGGTCTTTTATGGTTTGTGTTAATAGTTACTTTTGAGGGCAGTCACTGAGGCGCTTCGATTGTGATGAGTATAGGTGGATTGAAGCTCTGGGAAGGTTCATTAGACCTTATTAAAGCTCTTCGATCTGAGGTTCAAAATGGGCACTTATCATTTACAGGAAAGCGAGTTTTAGAGGAAAGGTTTAGGATATTTATTTCTCTCCCTTATCTTCGATCTGGATTACATGCTAGAATATTTAAGTTTATTTGGGAATTGGAAACAATTGATACTGGTGCAGCATGAGGAAAGGTTTAAGAGGCTATCCAATTACCAAGTATTTGAGCTTACGAAAATTTTTAAACCCTTCTGCTATATTAATCGTGCCTTCTAATTCCTTTTATTCATTTGTCGTATGAAAATTATTTCCTGCCTCCACAAAGGCTATTTTTGAAGTTAAATTCTTTTTTGAAAAGTTGAAGTTTAAATTATTACTGCAAAGAACTATTGTATCAACCTCAGGTGAAGGATATCAAATTTGGGAAAGATATAAAAAAGTTGTTTTACATAATTTATAGCATTCACAGTCACATTTTGACTAACTCCACAAGCCTAGTTGTGTACTTCTAAATATTCTAAATAGAGCATTGGTGCTGAAACATTGCAGTGTATAGAAGATGAGGGATTTCTAAATAGAGCATTGGTGCTGAAACATTGCAGTGTATAGAAGATGAGGGACTTACATATGGAATTATGGCTATCATGAGAATTACCTTTTACATTCTGAAGTATTGTATATCAGCGCTCCTGTTGTTTTCTGATTGGCTTATCTGATATGGATATGGCATTACAAGTTATTACTTCTACATTATCATTATATCCTTGCTATATCATTCGGAGTTAATATGCTCGGTTTTCAGCTTTATCATTTTGTCTTAATTACTCCATATTGAGTTAATGCGTCGATTTTCAGCTTGGATGCGGTCATGGACTTCCTGGGGTCTTTGCATGCCTTGAGGTACAGGAGTCCAATTTTACCTGACAAAGTGCTGAATCCTGAAGATTCAATGGCTTTATTAATGTTCTGTTTTTTATCAGGGTGCAACTGCTGTACATTTCCAGGATTTCAATGCAGAAGTTTTGCAATGTCTCACCATCTCAAATGGGAAGGCGAATCTTAGAAAACAATTTCAAGCTACTGTTTCAGATGAGGCAAATTCTGATTCTGGAACAGAACTCCGTTTTTTCGCTGGTGACTGGAGTCAAATCCATCAAATTCTCCCCTTTGTAAATGAAAAAGAGATGAATAGCTCAACAGAGGATTCGTTTTCAGGTTATGATATTATTTTGATGGCAGAGACAATTTACTCTGTCTCTGCTCAACAAAGTCTATATGGACTGATAAAGAAGGTATGCCTTGCTGAATAGCTGGCTATTTGTCTCTTCTGATGCAGAGTAAGAGTTCGCCGGACCTAAATACTTTCTTGTTTTCAGTGCATCAGTTGCCCCCATGGAGTTGTATATCTTGCAGCCAAAAAACATTATTTTGGAGTTGGCGGTGGAACGCGACAATTCCTTTCTATGGTAGAGAAAGATGGTAAACTTTATTTGTAATATTGTGTACCAACTTTATATTGCTTTCTTGTTTTATTGGCCATCTCCGGCATTTTGTGTTCTCTGATGACTGAATATACCACGGACTCGTGAACATGGACTCATATTTTGGATGAGTCACCTCTTACAAACTGATATGCACCTAGGGTCTATTGCATAGGACTTATAAATATATCCCGAAATATACGAGATTTGCATATATTCTTGGTTTTATTTTTTCATGAGGGCTCTTATGTTTCCATTATGTGTTTGCTAGAAAGCTACAAGAGATCATCTTTTTGAGATGCAAGTGGTGGAGTTGTAAACAGTATCTATTCTCTTCTGCAGGTCTAATGGCGTCAACTCTAGTTGCTGAAGTTGCAGATGGCTCTTCTAACGTGCGAGAGGTTTGGAAGCTTTGGATAAAGTAGATTTTTTTGGGATGGAAATCCTAGCTTTCCATGCAGAAGTGGCCTCTTGGCATTTGTGAGGTGAAAATCAACAAATTCAACAACTGTACTCAATATGGATGTGTGCATTTATTAGATGAAAATGCAGTTTATCCTTGGCACTAAAGTCTTTTGTGTTCTATTTATGTGCCAAATTTCAGATTGGCTTGTCGGTGTTCGAACTAGATGGAAATGTGGTCCACTAAATATTGTCAGGAACATGCTCACTCTGATAATTTAAATGAAATGGAGTTTTCTAGACTGGACTTCTTGTTTTCATGGTTCACATTTTACCCTCATTTTCTTTGAACATCCTCATAGCATTCCCTTTCGCAAATCTCGTAGAATTGAATATATGTTAATTTAATGGCTTTGGAAATGACGAAAGAGATATTTTTGTGTATATATGTATGCAAGAGCCTTAGAGATGTTGGATTGACAATCAATAGCCCCAGTTACACGTTCTCTTTTCATTTAAATTGATCTCTATCATGTTATGTGGTTCAAAGCTTGAGAATGACAATAAACTACATTTAAGGTGATTAGGGGGTTCTCGACGAGTCTACTTTTTATGTTAATATCTTCTACCCACTTAATATTTTAACGCGTCGTACCTCAAGTGAGTGTTCAAGTTCCAGATTAGAACCCACTTACGGATGCGTTGAGTGTATGAAATAATTCTAAATATACACGAAATGTGTATATGAGAATAGGAATACAGAACGGCTGCAAGTGGATAAGGAACTGTTTTCCAAGTGGGTGCCAGTAAACTTGTTTTTAATTTGTACAAGATGTTAACCTTTTGAGTGATTACTTCTCATTTGGTCTGCTAGCAAGTCAAACTCATCCAGTTTCATTGACAAATTGTAATTCTGCGTGGTCTTTGCATAGTAAAGCAGGTTTCTATCGAGGCATTTTGAAGAATCTGCTTTACTATCCTTGTAAAACTTATCTATAGCATCGTTGGCATGAAATAACTTCAGCTAATTATTCACAAAGTTGCCTAAACTGGAGAGCCTTATTTCTCCCTCAAAAGATCAACTCGATAGGATTAACAGAAATTAACTGGAAGATTAAAGGTAAAAGAAAAGTATATATAGACAATTAGACATGAAGATTGAGATCTGTTGATTGAAAAGACTAACGGTCAAAAGATAAACAAGAAAAGGATATTGATCAGTCATCGGACCTACAACGATAGATCTTAGAACAACCACGACTTTCATGGTTTGCTGGAGGTGGCAGACAGCTGCTACTGTAAGACTGGCCGCTAGGTCCACCGTTGCATGCAGGTTTGTTCTTATTTAGAGCACCTGGAGATATGTACTTGGTCTGCTCAAGAAACCTCCTGCTGGTTTCTGTTGCCATAAGCTCCTCAAGCTCTTCGAGGTTGCATTCTGCTATTGAACCATCACAGGCCCTTCTTGCCCTTGAAATATTACTGCTTTTAATGACACAAAGAAAGCCAAGAACTAGAAGGAAGCAGAGCTTCAGAGACCATTGTAGTCTCATTTTATTGTTCTTTTAAGACATCTTTAATGTTCTTTGTCTCAGGGTTTTTATAGAACGTAGCGAAGTGGAATTCTTTCTCTGTGCTTTGTGTAAATAAAGGTGGTAGTGGAATCCCCATTAGCAGGACCGCACTTCACCAAACCAATGATAGCGGCGGTGCTTATCGATTCTGCTGCTTTTTGTTTCTTAATTACTGTTTATTGATTGATTACATCCCACTTTGTGCAGAGACTTCATAGTTTTATGTTCATGAGATCAAGATGGGATCAGATTGGTTGAGCCTTTACTTAGCTAGCAACTATTTTCAGCAATTGCTGTTGCCCAAGAAGCCATCATAAGAGACTATGTAAGTTTTGAGCTTCAATCTTAAAAGAATCCAATTCAGAGGTAATTAAGGCTGCGATCCAATATATTTATCCAAGGGCTGGAGTTCGACTTACCTCGCGGGTCAATACATTAACGAGCAGTCCCAAATCTTAAACTGCTTAATTAAAATTTGTAAGTTGTTTGATTGTGATCTCATCATAAAAATGTTGAACAAAAAGACCTTTTAAAGAAATTCTGACATGTATGTAATTTTATAAACCTGTTTGTATATTTGTTTTGATAATTAGAATACTTAGTAACAAAAAAATTGTAATTGTTCTCTTGTATATGGATAAATTGAATTTATTTTTTCATATAAAATTTATTTTAAACATGGTAATGATATAGTTTAAATCCTTTAAAAAACCATTTAAGTTTGAAAATATTTTAGTAAATGAAGATTAAATTAAATTTAACATGATGAAATCTCAAACTAAAAAAAGATTTGGACAAGATAAATTTAATATGATATAAGTCTCGTCTTTTTTAGTTCATTTGCAAAATACAGTGCTACAATTAAGGTACATATTTTGTAATATTACTTCTTTGTGACCGAAAGATCATGAGTTAAATGATGACCCTTAATTAATAGCCTTTTTATACCCTTACTAACTAATAAAGATTTTAGAATTTCTGTCGTTAGGTTCAACAGAAGACTGTTCTTGGCCACAAAAATGTGATGAATGAACTCAGACATGTCACCGACCCATTTAGTTTGTTGGTTGCTTTATTGCCAGGAAAACGATAGTTTATAGGACCAGCTCTGTGATATTTTCTCAGGAATTTAGAATCTCATTCTATACTTCTTCTGTCATGATTGCATTGTTCAAGAAAATACAACAACATAACAATTTACTGAACAACAGCTCATGATGTCTTTAGATGGAATGTAACTAGGCATCAACATTTTGTGATGAACAAAACTCACTGCTGCTACATCTAACTTCTGAACCTGTTTGAAGGTGGAAACAAGCTTCACTGTAGGGACGAGTTCTCGAAACTTTGCATAATTTAGGGGTTAGCTCTTCCCTCATGAATTCTCCGGAAACTATAGATCTCAGATCAACATTTCTACTTCTCTTGTTCAAATTCCACAACTGAACCTCCACAGCTGCCTCCACCTTGGCTTCCACCAATTTGTATGCGAAGAACTAAGAAGTGCAAGCACCTCGAAAGCATTCTACCATGCATCTTTTATTTTGCTTATGAGTTCTCTTTACTAGATATGCATCCCATATGACAAGTGGGGCTGAAATATAAAAGAACTAAAACAAATAAATGCACATACGTCAGAGCCTCTAACCCTCTCCATTGAAACAAAGACACAATCTCCTTAAATGACACATTCATGTCCACATTCTTTCACTTCTCCTTTTCTTCTCCTTAATCTAGGTTGTTTTGATAAAAGGTTGGAGTCTATCCAAACAACTTCAAGCATAATCCAGAGATGAGTAGCTAAACGAGATCTTGTTGAAGGAAAGAGGAAAGCAGCAACTAAGATGAGATTTGAGTTGAGGATGATTCTTCTAGTTTTTCTTTACCCAGATAAATGATAGAAGAAACAAAAACCAAAACTTGGGGGCTTTCTCAAGCACTTCAGTCTCTTCGTCTTCTTCTATTGATAGAAGAAACAAAAACCAAAACTTGGTGACTTTCTCAAGCACTTCAGTCTCTTCGTCTTCTTCTTCCTTCTGCTTTCTTTTTATGATAACCTGACGGATATGCTTTACGTTTCAGGTCATGTGAACAAGTTCCAGTTATTCGTATCATATGAATTACAGTAATAAGTTCCAAGTCACTTGAATTGCGATAACTATGACTATAACTTCCACCACCAAAAAGCTGATGATTCATCTGCAGTAACAAACAGAGGTAGCAAACCCTTATTACAGGACTCCAGTGATGTACTTTACGTGGCACAACTTCAGTAGAGATTGTTGGCATTGCCATCAACATCGGGAGGGCATAATAGAGGGATCAGGAGGATGTTTCGAATAATCCTAGTGGTGGTGGGTTTGGTGGTGTTAGGAGTGGAGGTCCTTTAAGGAAGAGGTTTAAAAGAAAATTTACACTATAACAGAAGGAGAAAATGTTAGGTTTTATAGAGGTTGAGAAGGACAAAAGAGTACGCCTGAGCCAGACGTGAAGCCAGATGTTCTAGGACTGAAAATATATATTTTTTGAGCTCCTTTTGTCGTGTATGATACACATATCGCAACTGAATCTATAAGAAAGAATTAAAAATGTAAGGTAGTATTTTTTTAATAGAGAGTTGACGAAGATATTATGTTGGGATTCTTTTTAAACATTTTTAAATGTTTGAGTTGAAAATAAATTTTGGTAAAAATATTAGCTTTATTCTAACTCTTTTTTTCAAATTAGAATTGTTTTGTCGCTAAGGCTGGACTTATAATGTCGTAGTTATAACAACAATTATTGACCGGACAGTTATTTTAGTAAAATAGCTTTTTTATTAGTTAAAAATAACGGCAGGATGAAATCGCCTAAATCTTGGATCAAATTTAATTCAAATGGTACAGTTAAGTATGGCTCGAATCTTGTCACTGCGGGTGGCTTAATTAGGAACCGTTAAGGGAGATGGTGCGGTGGGTTTCTATACCACATCGACAGGGATTTTTCTGTAACTGCAGAATTATGGAGAGTCCACTCAAGCCTTAACTTATAATAGATGTTTGGGTATCGACGCGTGATTATTAAAATGGACTCCTTGGAGTTAGTTAACATTCACTCCTCTTCCATTATAGTTTTATGAAGATAACTTTTTGGTGATAGGTACCTGTGACCTTCTACACTCAACCTGGGAAGTGCAGCTACAAAACGTGAGTCGTGAAAGGAACTAATGTGCCGATCAACTAGCCTCTATCGCAGTGATGTTCAGTCCAAGTTTTCATATGCTTCAAGAGCCTACGATGACGGTTGTGAAATTACTTCATTGAGATCAGCAAGGCGTCAAATACCGCAGAACTCTGCGTTAGGTAGGGTGTCTTTTGTTTGTTTTTTATTTTCTTTCCCTTATAGCAAAAGTAAACAAATAAATAAAGATATGTATTATAGTAGGATTTTTATTATTATTATTTTGATTACAATTAAAATAATAATAATAATAATAACATCAACTCAAAAAAAGTCTCATTGTAATACAAATCTTTACCTTTATGTCAATTCATCTTGCTTGGACCAGACAATAATCATTAACTATCTAGTGCAATTTTTGGATTAAGACACAACTCCTACTAGTTTGAGATATAATTGCATGTGACTTCTTTCAAGTATTGCTTGTATTATCATTAAATAGTATACTTTGCTTGTATTTTTTATCTTCCGCATAAATAAAGGTTTCACTTTTATTATCTTTTGTCTTATATATTCATCATTCCCAAAAAATTTACTTAAGATATGGAAAAACAAACAAAGATGTTTTTTTTGGTTGGAGAAACGGGGCGTAAGCCTAGAAAAGAAAATTATAGAACAGTGACACGGGGTAAAGCAACTCCAATTGCATCGGCAAACAGAAGCAAAGATATCCCCTGAATAACCTCACTAAACCAGTATACTCTGATAGGCAGACAAATGCTATAGTTAGCGAGCTAATCCGCATAACGATTCCTTCCCGAAAGACATGACTTACACGTACGATCCAATGTCTGAACAACAACTCTTGGATGGCCAAAATCAGTATATTAACTACCGGATGTTGGTCACTAATGAGACTGGCCACAACAATGACAGAATCAATAGTCAGTTCTACATGGGAATAACTAGAAAACCACGCAAGATGCAGTCCATGATAGACAACCCATAATTTCGCCTGCCATAAGGAACAGAAACCCAAATTTGCGCCAAATCTAACCAGCCAATGGCCACAAACAAAGATGTTTGATATAAAGATGCTTCGAAGGTGTTTGACAAATTGACATCGAGAGCTTAAGTGACGAAACTCAGTTGGAACATAACAAAATTTTGTGTGGATCTTAACCTCAAAATAACCCAAATTGAGAGTTGGCATTAGAGCATGTTAAAAGCCATTTGTTGTGTCGAATGATTAGTGCGAAAAACTTGGAGATAATTCAAGAAAGCCTTCTTTGTTTTTAAGAGCATGGCTTGGGTCCCATTTAGGAAGATGACGCTATATAACTTATAATGCATCTAGTTCATATTAATCGTGCCATTATAGGCATCCAACGTTCTTTCGATGACATTTTTAGTGACAAAAAGAGGAGAGTGGGTCCGATAAAAGATGTTTTGGCTCTTTCGCGATTATTGGTCCAAGTGTAGAACAAAATAGTTTCATCTAAAAGGCTCTTTCGCGATTATTGGTCCAAGTGTAGAACAAAATAGTTTCATCTAAAAGCTATTGATCTAAAGTATTGTGAAGGTGCTCAAGATATGCTAAGGTAATGAAAACTTTCTTCTAGACACATAATAGTACCTCCATGCTAAAAGTAAACTGATAAAGTCATGCCAAGTTTGCAAAAAGTGATTTAAACAACAAACAAAAGAGTGTAATTATAATATAATTATAATTACACTCTTTTTTGTTGTTTAAATCACTTTATAATTACACTTTTTTGTTGTTTAAATCACTTTTTGCAAATTATAATTATCACTACCTTCTTATTAAGACAATATAATTCATAACGTTACAAGTTTTGTTTAGGTAATAAAATAAAACATGTTGCTTTAAATTTTGAGAACACATTAATTTCAAATTATAGCAACAATGTTAAATATATATTGCAATACTTTTAAGTCTTTATAAGGCAACAAAGTGAACCATTTTAGGCAACAATTTATTCTTTTGCTACCAATATTATTTAACATAAAATCAAATTCTTGTTATTGTGTAAGTAATATCCATAGATACATTAAAAGAAATATATTGATATTAATGTACGCCTTAATTGCATACTTACGATCAAATGTAAACAACAACAAAATTGTGTTTATATATAATATAGTTCATAAGGACATGTCAAATTAAATCTTTTAACATATTCAAAATACAAAAGCAAAAAAAATCATTAGCTAAGGGCCCGTTTGGTTCCGTTTTTTATTTCTGTTTTTTGTTGTGGTTTTCAAAAAAAGAAAAACAAATCGTTAAAACATGTTTGGATGAGGATTGTTGTGGTTTCTTGTTTTTAAAAATAAAAAAACTGCAACAGATTTATAAAAACGTAAAAATAACGTTTTCATGATTTTTGAAAACAGGTTTCCATAAACTTTTTTCTCCCAAAAACATAACATATTCAAGTTTTTCTCTTTTCTGTGTCGACTTCGTATTTTGAATCTTCAACACCTTCAAGCTTGTTTTTTTACTTATCTATTGCTTCTGTAATTTTTATCGTTCATAACATCAAAACCATAACAAAATACAAAAACTAGGCGTGATAGAAGATATGAAAATCATGAAAAGAAAAAGAGACGTAGCCGTACTTACTAAAAGCAACATATAAAACTTTTGCTTTGAGAATAACATCTGCAATTTTTTGTAAAGATAAAGAAGATGA
>JANIPM010000001.1:27746494-27757896 GCA_027478405.1 Erythroxylum cassinoides
GTAAGTTACACCATTTTTTCATAAGAAGAATTCTCCTCTCCCAAATATTCTTACATTTTAGTTTCGATTTTATAACAAACTTTTAATTTTTTAGTAAAAATAGTTCAATATCAAACTCTCTTATAATGTAGATGATGTAACAAATTATATTAAATTAATATTTTTATTACATGATTACAATTTATGTCCCGTATAAATTTAATGTTTAACAAATTAAAATATCAAAAATCTTAAAATAATTATACATTTTATTTCATAACTAGAATTTTAATACATCGAACTACTTAAAAGTTATTAACATTTTAATGCCGCTTTCAAAATTTGAGTTAATACTATAAAATTAAATATTTATTTTACAATCAACCCTATTATTATTTAGTTATATTAGCAATTTTACTTTTAGAATTATTAAACTATCATAAAATTGTTGCATATTTAAAAACTCGTGTCACTTGTGCATTTTCGCAGAGCTCTTAGATTGCATCTCCTATGGTATTTTTCTTCTTTTCTTTCTTTGAATCAAAAGTAATGTTAATATGTGATTAAAGAGTATAAACAACTTCATGATGACGCCCTCAAATCCTCTGTGCCATTTATCCTGTCTCAATCCTGTCCTACATAAATAGATGGTTGAGATGAAATAGGACAGATTGGGACAAGATAAATGGCACAGAAAATCATGTCCGCATGACGACAATTTCCTACATGCTAAACAACCATTTATATTTGATATAATTACAATTTTTAGTTTCTAAAGAACATCGGATACAGAAATCATTAGGCAGGTGAGAGAGATATACGCAAATCGAAAACCAAGTTGAACCAGGAGTACTTTTCTTTTTGTTTCTCTATTATGCCTGAACCAGAGAATCATTTCCATACTTATTACCACCTTAGGGGGCAAGGAAAACCTTATTTGTGTCACAGTGCAGTATTTATTTGTACCTGTGACTGTCTATTTACTTGTATTGAAGAGATTCTCTATCTCCTTCTTGAACTTGTTTATAACTCTGTCCCTTCTAATTTTCATGGTTGGGGTCATCAAGCCACTTTCGATCTGGATAAAGTGGCAAAGAGTGAGCTCAAGTACTTGAATGTTACTTAAAGAGAAAAGCAGGCATCAAATACGTACTGTGAAAGGTTCCTCCAGAACAAGAATTGGACCAATTTGAAACGAACAGCCTGACATCCTGCATGTAAAAGCATTGTCTTCACAGATGGTACTATGCTGCAGATTGTCGCACAATTTCTCTAAGGTTGAATTAGTTATTACTGTTTTTTTGGATAAAATCAACTTTGGAGGATCGAAGTGCAACTTCACGATAAATAGTTGTGGCAGGTAAAAGTGACAATAAGGTCAGGCCCTCCTTGATTCTATCCAAGTTTTAACAGCATATACAGCAATAAAAAACAGGAGGAAAATTTAAGACCCTAAGGTTGGAGAAGGCAGTCACTCGGATTAAACTTTCTGTAATCCATTTTCATGCACAAAGTTTCAGGTGTTTGGGCATTACCAGTGTCTCAAATCTTCGTACAGCAAGTTGGTCATCTGTTCCCTGCTCAACTCAGGGCCACTGGGATCCACAACAGCCGACTTTTTTGCTTTCAAGAGTACCTCTTCTTTGTTTGGAACAACTATAGCTCCAAGACGACGTTGATCCTTTAAAAGGAAACAAAGTCACTTAGTAGAGAATCAAAATGTAATATAAAATTAAAAGGATAGAAATTTGACGCCAAAGGTTGTCAAAGTAAGCGTGCCTGGCCGATAACAACGATCTGTTGAATTAGGCTACTCTTTAAAGCTGCTTCTTCAAGCTCTGAGGGCTCAACGTTTTCACCTGTTTTCTCAGACAAAACTTAAATTAATAAAAGATATGGGGCAAGTTAAGAGGAATTGTCACATATTGTCTCTGCAAATTGAGTTCAACTTGATATGACAAATAATTCTAGTTTTGGAAGATTTCATAGTAAATATGTGAGGTGAGAATCATCTTTAACATAGCTAGCAAGTAAACTCAAACATTGCAAAGCAGGCACAAGGTTAAAACTCACTTCAACCAAGGTTCCAGTTACTTTGACATCCATAATGCAGTTTTGATTTTGAATAATATATAAAAGAATGGAGGTATAAGAGGCCTGAATAAATCCCAAGAAAACCTACATGCTTCTAACATACCTGTGGAAAGAACAATAGTATCCTTGGCACGTCCTTCAAGAACGATGAACCCACCGCAAGAACGGCTTCTTCCTCTTGAATGTTGAGGAACTATCCAACCTATATCACCACTGTTTAGCCAACCTTCTTCATCCACGGCTTGCTTTGTTGCCAATTCATTCTGTCAACCAAAGTCAAAAGTCCGTTACTAATAATCAATTCATCACTAACATTGTCAGGCAGCTACATGATTCACTGATTAAGATTGACTTTTGTACAGAAAGCTTTAGAAGCAAACTACCCAAGAAAACCAACAAATTGCCTGGAGAAACTAATTTCACAGACAATTGGAGATAATCAGCAAAAACACCTAAGTTCAAATATATAATTATAATGCCAGCACATTTTCCACATTCAGGGGCATAATAAGAGGCTGAAGGGCAAAAAGTAAACTCAGCTTATTTGGTTTTAAAAAATCCAAATATGGAGAAAAAACAATGTAAAACCTTCAATATTTAAAATAGGAATTTCCAAAAAAAATATATTTAAGAATAGGACAAAATGGCACTAAAGGTAACTTTTGATATATTAAGAATAGATAACAATTCATTTTGTAGTTCCACATTTTTTAATCAGCGACTACCTATCTTTAGTTTATTTATAATTATATAGTTCAGATTGACACTAGTTCGACCTTAAGTTGACCCCTTGACCTTTCCCCTGCCCAAGTCAATAACTCAGGCCAAGTCTCAAAACATGAGTTTTAGTTTAAGAAAAGAAAAAGAGAAGAAACAACAGCACATGTATTATAACAGAATTAAAAGCGACTAAAACAACTGAAAAGAAATGGTCTGTAAAGGTCAAATCATTACCTTGTAGTAGCCTTTCATGACTTGTGGGCCCCTAACTTTTACAATCCCCTTTGAACCTACTGGAACAGCTTCATTTGTTTCAGCATCTACAATTTTGAATTCTGTATGTGGAATAGGGGGTCCAATTGAGCCAAGAACCTTCAAATTTTAAAATCTATTACATTGTCAATTGACTTACCAGTCCATTCAGAAATCTAACATGAAGAATAAATCCTTCAAAATAGATTAATAACAAGAAAGAATTAAAAAGTGTCAACTTCTGATGTTAGGATGATACATATGCATAGCATTTTAAAGGTTTTCTTAATCATCTAACAGATATAAGCAATTGAAACCTCATGTATCCTCAACGCAATGAAAGATAGATGGGACATGTTAAATAAGGAAACAAATTGACATTACAACAGAATAATGATATTTTAGGTTTTCAAGGGGTGCTCATAGGTAGGTTATGGATTATTAAAGTAAACATTCTGGAGAAAAGAGTGCCTGACTTACTCTAATATGAGCAAATGACTTTTGCAACCGAGAATTTCTGAAGTTATAATATAACTGGTGCATATCTTACATTGCAAGTCGGTCGTCGTGCAGCAGTAACTGGTGATGACTCCGTCATACCATAGCCATTTTGTACTGTAACCTCAATTGCCTGCACTCACACCGTGCATAAATAAGAGAATAACATTTAACGTCTTATTTATCCAAGCAACTGAAACAGATTTCAACCTCAAAGAATTTATCCACATATGAAGGAAGACTACCGCCTCCACTAATGCCAGCCTGCAGGATACCATAGGCACATAAAAACTCTTAATTAGTAGGAAAAGTACGAGTTCAAATCTAAATAAGAAGACATAAAATGATTGAGATCTTATGATGGAAAAGATACCATGGCCTTTACAGAAAACTCAAAGAATAACTTTGGTTCCTTTTATTTTATTACTTTTGTAGTACATTATTACATTTTGACCCATGAGCACTTTGTTCCTCTTTTACTTGTGTTTTCAGAGAAGTTGCAGGATGGAAATATTGCATATGAGTAGCAATTACAGGGCTTTGTGAATAAGGTCAAAACCAATGTATGAATCGTTTACTTAAAAGATTTAAGTTACATTTTCAATACCTTATACGGACTTTCAAACTCAACAAATTGCTTTGCAAATGAAAAGGCATAAAGGATTCAAACTATTTTAACAACTTTTCGAGAGTGCAGGTTCCTTATACATGCAACATCTGAATTCTCACTCGCTAAAAAATCAAATGAACACCTTACCATAAAAAGCAGGCATTAACAAAGACCATCAAATAAAGTAACCGAGAAAAACCAAAACCTTTCTTATTCCAATGGCAGAGTGGATTTTGCTGTACACAAGCTTTTTAGCCAACAAGTGCATTGGCAATAATATTGCAGCAACAAATCTTGCACATAACCAATCCAACATTGCATAAAGATGCGATGGTTGATTCTGGTTCTTGGTCAGACAAGTCCCCTGAATGGAGTTCAACACAAGAGAAATTGGTCAATTCAACTGTAAGTTGATGAGCTCTTGGATCAGGAAAGCAAGTTACCCATCTGTTAGTAACCAAACTTTTATCACCATATTCGGTAAAAAAAAAAAAGTGTTTCTGAGAACAGCATAACAAAACAACCAATAGGATAGTACTCTTATATGTTTCACAGAAGTATTCTTTTTTCATATTTTGAAGACTTCATATCAAATAAGGAATGATCAAGCACATTAAAAGAGGTTAAAAAGAAGAAAAGTTTGAGCTCAGACCTCGTAAATTCTCTTTGCCTCCATATATGCCAGGCTTATTCTGATGAATGTAAGTGCCAGAAACTTTCGAAGGGTTGAGCTTGTAGAAATCTGCTTTTGTATCCCACTACATAGACATCACATACTATTGATCATGCATAGATATAATTCTTAGTTGTCATTGAATTTCAAGATATGAAAAGGAAATAGAAAAAAGAAAAGATATTAGAGATATACACCAGGGTCTCTAAGTAAACAAGAATGAATAAACTTGATATCTAAGAAGACAGCAGAGTAATAGTACTTCGACTGTCAGAAGGGTTACTCTTTGACTTAGTAGTGGAAAAACTATAGAGCTTCGTGAAACAACAACAATGACTTTCCACCAGCCCCTGACAGATAAAGCAATGGCACAAACAATCACATGTATTATGCTTTAGGATAGCATGTTCTTTAGTTTTAAAACAATTAAATACTGATTTCAGTGAGAGGAAAGATTCTGCTGAGTGCTGTCGTACCAAAAAGTGATGCAGAATAGCTTATATGGCAGGGTTTAAACAAAGAATCACCATTTCCAGTAGATGTTCAGGAAGTCTTCTTCATTTATGATTCAAGTAGATGGAACACAAAAACTTTCGGAAACAGAAACACAGTTGAATTGATAAAGTCAACCGGCTATGACATACCTGTATAGTGTCTCATATACCAAAGGAACGGAGATCATGTAGTGTGGTTGATAACGCCGCAAATCATCCTGTAGAAAAAGATTTTGAAAATCACATGGGCCAGTATAACAGCATGCGATGCAAGTCCTCAACCAAATAAGAAAACTTTGAATATGAAGTCAGTGGACAATTAAGAAGATCAGAAAGCTGTACCTTTAAGTTTTTCACAGTGGTGTATACTTGCTCAACTCCCAATGTAAATATGAAATATTCACAAGCTCGCTCATAAGCATGCCAAGGTGGAAGCATACTTAGAAATCTATCCCGAGGTTCAGCCGGTACAATTTCGTAAAAATTATTTATCTGAAAGAAGTAGAAGAAGAAAAATATAAAGAAGGTATTTCCTAAGAAATAAGGAAATGATAATAAACAAAAATAAAGAAGCATTAAAAAGTTTACACCAAAAGAGAACCAACAATTTCATTAAGAACCTAGATAAATGCAACCATTAGAAAAATCCTGAAGCTGATTCAAATTAAAGAGACCAAAGAAACAATTATATCCCAACTTTAAAGGGAAGGGCAAATTTCTAGAAGGAGCTGATGTCCCTTGGAAAGTTGCTTAATGAAATAGAATGAAATACTGTGATCACAAAACAAATAGAAAGAAAGCTGCAAAGATCTGTTCACAAGAACTTCAGAAGTCTATGCACTGAGACGCTTGTCATATGTTTTTGAAATACAATTAGCCTCAATTGTTTTGCTATCTCATTTCCCCTTTAGCAAGCCTTGATACATAATAATATGGCACAGAAGTTTACATCATCAGATAGTAATAAGTCACAGTAAACAATATTGTTAGTTATGCCAAACTTTTTAGAAGATTGCCAACTCATAATGGAACAAAATGGCTATAGAGCCAAAAAAATAAAAAAAAGAAGTATATAGCATACGTTCCTGCTAAGTAGGTCAATAGAGACTTGCATCAAAAGCATAACATCGGTGAATTTTTTGTTTAGCTTATAAAATGACCATTTCCTTTTCATAGAAAAAGCGCTACAACAGGAGGTAAAGGAAAGCATACATGGTGAAACTTTATGCAATTAGATGTTAATCAGTTAAATATGATGCATTACACTGATTTGTCAGAAGTGTTGATAAAACCACATGGCTAGTGATACAATTTCATTGAAATTTCCAGGTAAAAATTACTAGAAGAAGAAAAGAATAAACGAACCTGGTGCAACAGATTCTTATGTGTGAGCATAACACCTTTTGGATTTCCGGTGGTTCCACTAGTATAAACAAGCGTAGCAACATCGTTAGAGTTGATTGTTTGAAATACACAGTTTCTCCCTGTAATCATCAGAATTAGCCAAGTACGTGGTATAAGCTTCTGCAACATCAGCGGTAAGTTTGTGTGCTACTATTGTTCATCTTCAATCAGGGAAAGATACCGAATTTAGGCCGTCAATTTTTTTGGTAACGTGCTCCAAATTACTGATTTCCACAAATCTGTGGCCAGAAGATAAATAACCCAGAAATTCTTTTCTCTCAGAGAAATGAGACTTAAACTTAACTGTTATAAAGTATTTAGCATGAAGTTTCAAATTAATCTTAGCATTTATTGTCTAAGCTCATGCTACAGGGCCTGAGGAGTAAAACGTATTGGTTTATAAAATAATGTGCAGGTCATCAAGAAATAGGTTAAAGGGATCTCCCAGGAAGAACTGGCTCAGGAATCTAAGGAAATATATGATCAAAGTGATCACTTACTAGCATCACCAGAATCAAGCAAAGCACTACGGCTTTCTTGTCCCAACTCTATAATCTCCTCGTAAGTGAAAACAGGTATCTCCTTTTTATCAATTGTCAGGCATGATTTGTCTCCCCATAGTAGAACGACAAATCTCAAATTTGCATTGGAACAAAATATTTCTCCAATTCGATTGAATAATTCAGGATTGTCGACCGCAAGGGCAACACTGTGGCAACCAAAACATATCAGCAGCTTTGTTGATTGGGACAAAATCAAGTGTCCATGTAATAAAGGGAGTCAAAGTTGTAGAAGCCTTATACTATCAAGTTAAAAGTGCTCTCATATCTATACAATTTCCAGCGAGTATATAAGTAATTCAGAAAAATTAAAAATAAATATGGTTTTAAATAGCAAGTCGTGGATGCCAGCACTGCCACTGCAACATTGGGGTAAAGACACATAATGCAAACATGACTGAAGAAATTGCAGTCCATAAACTATTACCAAAACCACAATTGAAGTAGCTGACAGAACTCCACAATCTCCACTGTTTTTAGGTACTTTTTGATCATCTTGGTTTTGTTCATAATTTCGATCAAAGTTTTATTTTCTGTAAAAGTAGCTCAAATTACTTTTACACTCTATGGCCAATCTCCCAGAAGTTTAACCCATGTCCCAGCAGATTCAGTCCCTAAAATCTAAGTTTAATGTTTCTTGGCCTGGTTTTATAACCCAGTAACAAAGTATTGAACTATACTTGACATACAGCTTCAGTTTCAAGCAAACATTGAAACAATTAGATGTAAGAAATCAATTCTGTTTTGATACTTGCGATAGTAAAGGAACATTTTATAAGAGAACTTCTCTGCCCACCTCTCAGAGTGATTGTATATATCCAACAGCTCATCAACTGATGATCTTGATCCCCTGACAACATTAATTGCACCCATGGCCATCATACCTACAGGAAACAACACAAGAAAGTAAATTTTATATTCAATACAGATGATATAGTTAGTCCCAATGGTATATCATGAACAAGGTAAATCAAGAATGTAAAAATGTAAAAATGTCACCTAACTTCAAGATTAGATGGAGAAAACAAAGAGAAGGCATCCATTTCCTCTTTTAAAGAGATGTGAATGTTTGAAAATATTGAAAGATATGGCTAAACCAATTACTCCAGTAATGATCAAAAATGATGAGATGAAGTTGAATTCAGGAAAAGAAGAACCAGAATCCCACAATCACAACCACACACATGAGCCCAAGGTTAGTAATATGATGTATAACATAAATCATACAAGAATAAGGAAATTTACTGCTGAATTTTAAAGATTTTGACCTGCTATTTACCTTGATCTGCAACAAGCCATCTACATGAATTATCAGCAAAAAGTGCAAGTTTCTCATCTGACTTTACTCCAATAACTCTCAGCCCTTCAGAAAAAGCTAAAATTTCCTGTTCCAACTACAATTTTCAAGAGGAAGGAAAAGGTTTAATTGGAAAATACAGTGAAAACTTGAAGCCAACGTTCTATTCTGCATTAGGCAGCTATGCTAAATGTGGATTAAGAAATTTTGTTATACGTCAATCTTAAGAGTAATTAGAAATATGCAAATTTTTTAAAGTTTGTCTTGAGAGCACTAAATTCATATGCGGCCTTCTATATATCTTTTTTTTTAATACAAGCCTTTAAAATGGCACAACCTCCCTTGATCCCATTGTGGTAATGACATGAGTGGAAAGAAGTATTAACTGAGTTGGTATGGTGGCAACAGTGGCAGTAGAAATGAAACAGAAAAACGTGGCAACAGAAAAATGTGGCTGCAGCAAAACCGCATCCTAACAAAATGAGCAATGCAGTTGTTGGAGAGGCAATGGCGATCTATAATGACAATGCTAATATTTGTTACAGAGATTTTTCTTATTTGTAATTACAATCCAATACAAAGCAGTGCAGCAATAATACCTGACAGGAACATGAAATGTGTACTAGAATTACAGGAACCATGTAAAACAGTTAGGTACTTATAGCGTCCAAGTGTAAAATGGTTAATAGTAAATATCAATATCATTAAGATCCAAATTCTCCAACATGAAAAGTGAAACACGCCCTATCAGCACTTATAAGGGAAGAAAACAAGGTGCTGCACCACAGCTAACAGATCTCTTTATAAACTTCATAGCAACAACCAAATAAAGAAAGAAATTTAATGAGTAATGCCAAACATGTGAACCGGAAGTTACCTGTTTATAAGTCATATTGGTTGGTGGGTCATGATATGGATCCACTAGTGCAACCTGATCACCATATTTCTCTGCTGACGACCTCCAAATATCCGGAACTGTCCTCCATTCATCAGAAGCTAGGGCCCCGTTGCTTGAAAGTAGTGCACTTTCTAGGTAAGGAGGGCACCTTCTTATACTGGTTTCCAATGCCTATGAAAGAAAAAATGAAAAAAGGACATTATACTACTCCCAGTCATGTGTCTTGGATAAATATGTGAACGTTAACACAAAAGCAAACGTGAAGAACTTGGATGCCTTCCCACATTAAGAAAAAGCAATGGACAATCATGCATGGCCTTTATAAAGTAAACTTTAGGAAAGATGAAAATTTTAGTTGTGTGAATTCACAATTTTGCTTTCAAAATATCAACCTACATCAAATAGAGGACATTAATACGCCTCAAGTGGAAATTTGAGAGAACTCCAAAGAATTAAAGATAAAAAGGCACATAAATTCATGAACGCGTTCACATTGTCTACTGGTATTGAAACATGAAAAAACACATCTGGGACCAGCTTTCGTAATGGGTTTGTGCAAGCTAGATAAATGATGCATTGACACATAGGAAGCCAACCGAAATGCTCATAACTTCATCTAATTATGCAGCACCTAAAACTGAAAGCAGCAAAAACCCCATATGTCACTATCGCAATAAATATAGAACGTGTAAAACTTGAGAACTCAAACTTATGAATGACTACACTGCTCATGCTTTCTTTGGGGACCCTAGCAAGTTCTACGGTCCCATCCTAGACCTTCACCTATCAAACAAACCTTAATCAGCGCAAAGTAAAACAAAAAAGGATTTTTTAAAAAAAGGACAGAGGTTCCTCTGTTTTCATCAAAAATAGTAACTCATTTAACCAAAATTGTTCAATCAGATCATCAGCAACATATGTGATTTCCAGAACTTGTCCAAACAATTAACAATCAAGAAAACAAGAGCACCGCCAATATAAAAAAAAAATCAATGAACTCAACAACGCAGAACCATCGCACAAAAGCATATTTCCACGCATAGCAACGTTACATTGACCAAGCAAGAACAAAGAGAGAAAAGAAATGGTAATTGAAGATAAACCTTGGGTTCGCAACAAAGTCGAAACCGGCCAACAGAAGAGAGACGGTGACAGTGTGCAGAGAAGACTGGTCGGCGAGAGAAAGACGTTAAGTAAAGCGCACGTCTAGGGTCAAAAGTGCCCAACAGAAAGTGAGTCGTGGAAGAAGCAACAGCCATGCTATTGGCAGAAACTGGGCGTGGTGGATTCAGCAAAGCTGCCATGAGTATATCCTCTGATTCATCTATATAAAGAATCAAGCAACCAAAAGAAGGTCTAGCGAGAGAGGAAGCGCAGAGAGGACAAACAGAATGAGTATACGGGTGATATAAAAGTAAATATGTAAGTTAATAGATTGGATTTTTTATCCTAACGTGGACGCGGGTGGGAACGGGAGCGAAGAGGAAGACTACTTGTGAGTTATGTATGTTTTGTCAAACAGCAGGAGCAGCTGTAACCGAACCGACGAGGCTGTTCATTGGGACATGTGTCCGTTGACGATAACATTGATTTGCTTCATTGCCTGGAAGATATCAATTATAGCTTGTATTATTATTATTTTACTTTTCGGATTGTCTGTATAGGCTTTTCAATTTTATCGTACCCAAAGAAACAACGGAATGCATTATTTGTTTGGTAGAAATATTCGGTAAATTTGATTATTTAGAATTAGTTATTTATGTCTAAAATAATTTATTATGACATAATTTTAAAAAATATTATAAAAGTTTAAATATTATATATCTTAATATTTTATTGAATATTTTTATAAGATTTTAAATTTTAAATAAGTCTTATTCACTTATACTGTTTTCATTATTTATGAAAAATTTATATAACTCT
>JANIPM010000001.1:27851121-27871336 GCA_027478405.1 Erythroxylum cassinoides
AAGCATGAGTGGATTCGCAAGTTCAGACATGTACTGGGAAAAAGTAGTGAAAACAAACACTTGAGTAATGGTTTAGATTTGAGGAAGTTGAATATACATCCACGGGAACATTGAAAGTCGTCAAAAGGTGTGCAATAGATAACATGCCAGAAGTATTCTTGAGTACTCTCGCATTAACTGAAAAAGAAACAACTTGCTGAAGATACCTTGTGCATACTTTATCACAACAAACAAAATTTATCTGTATTCTAAAGATATGTCAACGCTAACACACAGCAATCAAAATAGCCGCCAACTCTCAATGAAGATGTAAAACTACGCTAGTATTGCAAACTTCAAAAGGACCTCACTCAAGGGCCCAAGAGCTAAGGGATGCATTCGCTAATAAGAACAATTTCTTCAAAATACAGCCAAGTTGGACTAATGCAGGATGAAAATGCCGTATAACAGCATAGATGCGGAAGGTACAAAATGGCTATCTAACACATTTCTGTCATCATCTCACAGACAACCTCAATAGATGCTATATGTCAAATGCCGAATCGGTTCTAATCATCTACTCCTTTATGAATGACATGAAACAGCCCATGCATACAGTTTGTCACATTACAAGTTCTCATAATGATTTCTCAATAGATTCAAATGACATAATGTAATCAAGGCAAGTGAATAGAAATATCTAAAACGAGTTTACGAACTCAATTTGCGAGAGAAGTAATGAATTTCGCAGACTGCGATTCGTTTTGATTTTATACTTCTTATTATTATTTTAAATGCTAAAGTTATCAGAAATGCAATACAATTCTGCACTTCGACCCTAATTCTGTACATAAAACATCAAGAAATACAATAGCTCTTCTTTTAAATTATATGGTATCATAGCAAGGTTCTGTCCAGTGACAACAGAACGAACTATTGTTGTCTGTCTCAGTTTCGTCATTAAGCAGAAGAGAAATCGTTATATTTTTTGGTGACTGGCCTCATCACTGAGCAGTAGGGATGTTAATCACCGGTGAGTCACCCCCAGAAGTCCGACCCTTAGAAGATTTGTGCACGAATCCAACGCGTCGATGATGGATTTTGCTCCCCAATCACTAGTAAAAATATTGCCGTTAACTTTATATATAATTCACTTAATCCTTATGTCTCTTTTCGACTTGCGAGTATTTTACTTTGAATTTTCAATATTTCTACTTCACAGGCACATTCTAAAATTCTAACGAAAGTAACCGGAGTTTAAAGCAACGAGGGGTTTGTTCAAATATGAAACTTTTACCTCAGTCTTGTTTCATATTTTCAATAATTATTCTACAGTAATTTCAAAAGTAGGTTTTGAAATTACTGTAGCTAAAGGCATTAGCTTTACTCTCAGTCTTGTTTGATTTTTCACAAGTTTAGCATGATATTATCCTAACATTGACCTCTAAACTTTGAAGTCAAGTAAACCTTAGCCCATTGTCAAACTTTTAAAGATGAAAACACGAGTAATTATAAGCAGATAGATAATTGAGAAGAGGTTCTGTGAAATACTTCTAATCATGAATTCCAACAGTGGAGAATTACAACAAATGTAGCATTAGCATCAAGCTAAACAACATGAAGGACTCTTTTCTGAACAAAAGTGAACATAGACTGGCTACTAAAGTCAAGCCTTGTAATTTTCAATTACAAAAGAACAGACATGGTTGTTAGCGTTCTAAAACCCATAAGCAACACCAGCACCACCAACAACGGTAGTAAAAATAGGATGATAAACTGTACAAGCATTGCACATACAGTACACCAATAATTGCAATTTCTTCGGCTTGATTGCAGCCAGTCCCATAAGAACTGTTTATTGAACTTATCCAGCTTTTCATCATCAAAGGAACAACAACAATAACAACCATATTGGTAAGCACAAAGAGGATATACTGTACCAATACCTGCAATTACTTCATCTTGATTGCTGCAAGTCCCATAAGATTTGTTCATCAAACTTACTCAGCTTCTCATCATCCAGGCGCTTCCAGGTCCTGATCCTCCCCACTCCCATCCATGAATTCTCACCCTTTCCAAGCTCTGCTAAAATGATTCTTGCTCTCCTTGACCACCCAGCCCTTCCATACCCGTGGTATCCAAAGCCTCCACCATAGCAAAACCATATACCATCCAAGTTCCCACAGAAGTCATTAGAGTGATCATGGCCCATAAATACAGCCTTCACATCTCCCATGGATACAAAGGTCTGTAAGACTCCAGAGTTAATAGATGAACAAGCCACAGCTTCCTGAAACTGGCCTATAATCTTTTTGTTGTAGAGTAGTCGAATTTCTGGTATTGGGATATGGAAAAAGGCCAGTGCAGGAGCAAACATTTCCGGTGAAGACCCTTCAAGGTGATTAAGCACCTGGTTTTTGCCCTGTTAGTTTGTGACCTGCAAAATGTTAATGGAATCTGAATCTAGAAGACATCCCATATGGGAACTGAATAACCTATAATTAGTAAGACATCATAAGAGATTGCTTAATGCAAACTGTAGGTTCTGCATTCTCACCAAAAGATACAAGAATAACCTTGGCATAGCAAAAAGGGGAGAAAACAATTTGGTTAGACAAATAAAGGCAGGAAGAACAACCCCTCCTCCCTACTTCCTTTTTTTATCTTAAAAGAGTGTTCTCTTCTCATGGCAGGTATATTAGTTGGTAATGAATTAGATTTAGCAAAACATGCAGTTGTATGAAAATGAGATTCATAAACATTAGTTAATACCTGGAATCCTTTAGAAACATCACGAAGCCAATGCAGTTGAGATTCTTTAATATATCCATAAGTTCGTACACCTTGCATAACCTCCCTGTCTCCACTGTCAAGGAAGTAAAGATTGAGGATACTGCTGTTCGCCAAATATGAACCTGGAGCACCATAAACTCTGAGATTATAGTTTCCAAAGCCATCAATATCTCTTATCATGTGTTCTCCGGCCTCACTTGAGGCATCTTCAGTAGATGGATAGGTTTGTGATAATGAATAATCCATCAAGGATATGAAAGACATCAATTCTTCACGAGTCATGGTAGATTCTTGGTCATGATTTCCTAAGACTGCAGCCCATGGAACTCCAGATTCCATTGCTGGACCAAAGGCACGAATTAAAGATTCAGCAGCATCGCCAGTGCTCGTTCCAAAAATATTATCTCCTAGTTAAAAGAACCACCAATTAGTCAAAACTAGAGAGAGAGAGAGAGAGGAAGGGGATGAGGGGTAGGGTAAACAGGAAATTCCTCCCTTCACTGTGTTTTTCTGTTTCAGTTGAAACAAAAGGTCAATATTAGGCCTATTAACTTAGAAAGAATGGAGTCAGGAAATGTAGGGAAATATGATTCTTCGTAAAAGAAGCTGCAATTCATCATACATGGAGGTATTGCTATGTCATATCCAAAGAAGGCAACATTTTGTTAGTTCACTAAAGTGTTAATTAAGAAAATGCATCGCTTTAGCAGCTTTCTACTAAAACAACAATCCCAAATGAGAGGTATAAGGAACCGTTCACAAGAACTAATATAAAATGCAGGTCATTTATGCGCTAGTTTTATGCAAGTCCAGTGCAGTGTTAATTTTTCAGTCAAGACACAAGAAGGGTGTTGTTTCCAACTCTGTATATCAGAAAATAAACTTAGATTGAGTCATCACTGTATCATATCTTGCACAGAGAGCCCAAAAACGAAATTTATATGCTATCGATAAGAAAGAAATGATAAGGGACACCTGTAAAAGCAATAAAATCAGGTTTCTCATGCTGGATAATCCTTTTAAGAAAACGAGTGGTGTTGAGATCGGAGCAGAAATCAAACTCCGAATCCAAAACGTCTCTGCACCGAGTCACCAACCCGGTTCCATAATGCATGTCAGCAACCTGTAGAAGCAAAAAGACGATCGCTTTCGAACCCAAAACGCAAACAACTCCGACAACATAAAACGAATAATACAAGGATCTTGTCAAAGCAAAAACATTCGAAGATTTCAATGTCAACTTAAACAACCAACTCCAAGTAGTGACCTGAAGGATTTTGAAGGTGCCATCAGAGCGGAAACGAAGTGGGAGATCTGGAGACGATCTCTTGACATGAAGCTTGTGGTGTCCAACCAGCAAGTTGGATGCGATCTGGTTGTGAAAAATGAAGAGAACAGAGAGAATTAAAGTGAGGTGGAGCAGAGAGTGTCCCCAATTCCGTTTGACTGTAACAGACTCCATTTGCTTTTGGTCAACGCCAATCAGAGTATTTAAAACCTTCGGCTACAGAACGAGACACGTCGGGCTCACAATTTATAGGGCTCCATCCAAAAGTTGTAAGGGTGAGGGTTGTGAATTAATTGGATCTGTCGGTCGGGTTGGACCTCTATCATTATCATAAAAAGTAAATAATTTCAACGTCGTCATTAAATTTTGTTTAAATATTATTTTATAAACAAATATTAAATATTAATTTATAAACAAAAATTAAAGATTTAATTAAAATTGACTAAAATGATAAATTGAACACTATTTTTATATCCTTTTGAGACATTACTTTATACTCTCATTATAGTGAAAAATAACATTTATATTCATTTCTAGTATTTATTATAATATGAACCGCGTAACGCTTAGGACTCCTAATTATATAGAATGACTGAGAAGAGTGAATATGAGAAAACTAGACGTGTGAGATGATAAATAGGTCCAAACTTTGCGTTATGGTTAGATATAGAAATGGAATATGGTATTGTGATTTTTGTAAAACAAAACATTATTTTAATGTTAAAAAGACTTAAGACTTTAGATTAATTAAGTAATGCAATAATTATTGTTAACAACTTTTAATCTCAATGGCAAGTAATCCTAATTGTGAATTAAGTGTTACTCATTCAAGCATGATTGGCATCAGTAATGTCAAGCATTTGCTTTTGGTAAAGAGCCTCAACTACTTCCTTGTTTCCAACATGAATTTGGATACATGGAGTACAAGTAACCAATTGGATCAAGTTAAGCAAACATTTATATGATCTAACTAAATCATTGTCAAGATAATGGTCTATTCTGTAATCATACAATCGTAAAATTGAGGAAACCGGGAGCGTCTGCCATTTAATTGGTGGTGGCCCTTGCTAATGTGACAGCCACGTGATTTTAACAACTTAAGTGAAGTGAAAGATGATCTTAAGCACTCGGCGCACGTTAGTCACCAGCGGCAAAGTTCCAACCCCCGAGCGCTCCACTGCGATGAGAAGTGTACTTTCGGTCACAAAATTGCCCTCAACAATAGCTGGAAAAGTCCAAACCCCTTCAACATAACTCAGCATTGGCCATTCGAGTTTAATCATGGGACTGCACGCAGGGGATAAATTAACGGCAGTACTGTAACGTAGTTAAGACAGTCACAAGACAGTCACTGTGATTGTTACAGGACTCAAGAACTCTCTATTTAGTCTTTGGAGCCCCAGAGTCAAAGCTTTGAGCTTTGTGTTTTGTGCTTATCTCTCAAGTGTCTGGCTTTGTTTTGGGTTTCCGAATCTTTACCTTTTTCGCTTTGTCTTTTCTGCTCGTAGTTTACGTAAATCTCTATCTTTTCTTTCTTTTGGTTGGTATGTATAACCAAGATCAGAGTAAACCTCATACTTCAGGTTGGTTCAAGTTTGGTCTTTTCATTTCATTTGGCTTCTACAATTTGTGGGTTTGACTTGAACTTTCGTCTTCTTTTTGTCTTGATCTACGTACCTTTTTGTTTTTTTTTTCCCCTTTCCTTTTCTTTTATCTCCCTTGTACTGTTTATGTTGTGATACGGTTTATTCATGTTTTACACAAGTAAAAGGAGGTTGCAGGTACGTGTTCTTTGATGAAACCATGTCAAAACGGAATTCTTTGTGCTTTCTGGTAGTTTATGATTTTGTCTGTAGAATGATTTTTCAACTCTATGTGTGAATGTTTCTTTTTCCTTTGAATATACGGTAATGGGTTTATTGTTGAATTTGCAGGGCATGAGGGTCACGGAGTTCATGTTTGTCAGAAATGTGGGTGGCCCTTTCCAAATCCACATCCAAGTGCGAAGCATAGGCGTGCACACAAGAAGATTTGTGGAACTATCGAAGGGTATAAGTTAGATGGCTCGCAGGGGGCTCCGCATTTGACAATTTCTGATGATGAACACTCGGATACAGATCACAAATCCCATAGTGAGCAACTAATAGTATTTAATATCTTTTTGTGTTATCGAAAGAACCGAAGTTACGAACATTGGATCTTGAAATATTTCTCTCCCACTGAGTAATCCTTTGTGGATAAAAAGAAAGAAACATAATGTGCATTGTCCTGCTATAACTACTTTATAGATGTATGGAAAGACCAGAAGTTTTCAATGCTGGATCTTGATTTTCTTTTTCTCTTCCCCTAGTTAATTCTTTGTGTAGAGAAGCAATGGATTGTACTCATGAATTAATTTTTGCTGAATTTGATCGTACAAGGTCCTAAAATTCTGGAGAGAAATTATAATGAGAAGGGTAGTGGTGCAATCGGGGAAAGTTCTAGTAGATCAGAATATGACGTATTTTCAGATGCTGCTGCAGAATTCTCTGATATTGCTTCTAGTCCAGGGATTGAAGAGAGCCCCGAAAATCTTAAGAATTCTGGGAGCCATGTGAAAAATATTGCTGAGAATGATGGAATAACCATTCAATCTGATGAGGATGGTGTGATTCAAGATGACTTTCAAGGTGATAATGAATTGTTCTTAAACAGTAGCTTGATGGTGACTTTAATTAGGTAGCAACAACATCGAATTATTGTTATTTTATCCTAACATTACTGTTAAAATAAAGAATGTAACTTTCAGTTGACTTGGAAAATTAGTATATTGAAGTCATCTAGTGATGTTGATACATATTTCACCTTTCTTTTGTTTGGGTGGTAAATGTTTAAGCTTGAAGTTTTGTGGATTGCATCTCTGGAATTTACTTTTTGTGTGTAATGTTGGTTGTTTATGTTTCATTATGCAGTTATTGCTTCTCTTCCAAGCAAATCAGATGACAACACTGAAGTCAAGAGTAGTGAAGTGCCATTAAAAAAGCTGTCTGGAAGTGCAGAAGCTACTGAAAATCATATCTCAACTGCTGTCATTGACTTGGTGGAAAGACCTTTAACAGATAGTAGAAGTGAGGCATCTGCCTGTGAAGGTTGTACTGATGAAGGAGGATCTGTATCTGACTCAAACTTCATAAAGTCAGAAATTCAAACAATTAAAAAGAGTGAGAAGAGTGACACCGGTGAGGATTTGACTGAAAATGTTCTAAATCAGAATGAAGATGCCAATTCGGACGTTAAAGTACTAGAGGTTATAGTGTTGCCCGTAGAATATGGAGAGGAAGCTCCAGATCTAGTTTCTGGAATGGAGAAGACACAGCATACTATCTCAAATAATGCACATACCATGGACATCATTCAATTGGAGAAAGAAAAAACAGAAGAATCTAAGTCAACTTCCTATAATCAGTGCCCTGAAGTTAAATGTGTTGACTTTGTGGAAGAATCTGTTGCTACCACTCAGATCAAGGTTGATGTTGGTGAAGGAGCTGACTCAATTAATTCAAGCAACTCAATTGACGCTTGCAATGTAAAGGGAGAAGCAAACGAAAACATGCATGTTTTTTCAGTTCCTGTTGATCTACCTGTAGACAATGCTAGTCTCATGAATGAAGGTCTAAAAGACCATAAAGAAGAAAGTGTACCCCAGGTTCTGATTGTAGACTCATCTGCCGTGGGCAATGATATCAAGAACTCTATTCCTGAAGGTAATTCTTCCCCTCCCATCTCTAACCTCTTAACAGAAGGCACTGATATCTATATCTTGGACTTGGATATTAAGGACAAGCAAGAAGATAAAGGACAGATAGAGAAGCCTATGCTTGAAGTATTGCCTAGCGAAGGGGCAAGTGAGGTGCCACAGGTTGCTCCAAAAATAAATGAAAACAACCAACCAATTGCTTCTAAGACAGTTGAGACTGAGAGTACTATTGTTCAACCACCTTGTGAAAATGAGATTGATTTGTCTGTCATGAGTTTAAAGGAAAATATGGTGAAGGACTTATCCAGTGTTAACCCTGAGGCTAAGCCAACGGATCCTGATGTCAGGCGAACAGCAAATTTAGTTGGGAATGATCCATGTGAGTATGAAAAGACTACAAATGAAAAACATGATTCAGCTGGAAACAATGACAGCCAAAGAAGTACAGAAAACATAATAACTCCTGAAGTTAATGCATCGGCCATCCTACTTGGAATGGGAAATGCTACTTCTTGTGAGGAAAATCAAATTGAAAGACATGACGTACCCATTATTGCAACAGGGGAAAATGACTATAAACTGGGATTGTCAGTGGGGACTCTTGCAAAGACAACAGTTATAGCTAAATCTGCCAGTGATCATCACGAAACATGTATTCATGAAGAAAATCCTAGTGATAAATCTGGGCTAAAGCCATCTGAGTCTGAAGGCAAGTGTATCATTGCAGTTCAAGATGCTCAGGAAAGCACAAAGGAATTTGAAAGCAATGCTAATGACAAAATTGAGCTGGAGAATCCTGTTGGCATTAGTGCAGTCGCTGGTTCTGATAATGGTGAGGATGTTGAGGCACTGGAAAAATCTTCAGAAGATTGTATGACAAAAGAACCCCTAATTTCTGGTTCAGATACTTCAGTGTCCATCCATAATGCTGCCAATATTGACAATAAACCTTCTAGACAGGTTGCGTCTGAAACACCCAAGTCTCTACCTGGCGAAGGTGATAATAATTTAGATACTAATTCTGTTCCCCGACAACTTGGTTCATCTGCAGTTGATTTATCAGTTGACTCGAGTAGTCAAACAGACAGCTTGGAGGGTCACTGGGGTTCTGTTTCAGGTGCATGTTAATTCAATCCTTACATTTCCACTAAGTGATCTGATGATTATTGCTTCACTTACCTTCTTTCTGATCTTGAACCTATTTATCTGTGTGATCACAAGTGATTTGGGCGATGCTCAAGATGCTTCTCATTAATTTATGCAGTTAATAGAACAAGTGACTTTGTTTCTTGATTTAATTTTTCTGGATCTCTTGGTCACCATATTTAAGAACGGAACCATGTCTGTGGGTACATGTGATGGAGCGATGAACCTCAGATAAATTAATGTCATTCAACCATATTCACTGTCATCTTTCTAGTAAAAATGGAACAGCCTTTAAACATCATAAATCTAGTATTGGTAGTGTATTTGATTTCTACCAATAAGTGTTTAATGTTAAAACATTTTTACCATTTACTTTTGGTGCATACTCAGTGCTTTCTACTCAATCGGATATACCGGCGGCTGTGGATACTGAACCATTCCCATTGAACAACTCCCAAGCATCAACTTTTACAGATGAATCCAGCTTTAAAAAGTCAGGAGCTGCACCTGAGGGACAACAAAATGATAAATCAGAGGTCTTTGAGCCACCATCTTTTATGACATTGGTTGAACCTAGACCTGATACAAAAGCTACTACTGATTCTGAAATCCAAACTACTCGGCAGGCAAAAGTTGCTAACGTGCAAGCTGGTTGGTTTCCTTCTCTTACTCATGTGGTGAATGAATCACAAGGGAGAAAGAAGAATGAAGAGATTATTGCAAAAGTTGCAAACTGGAGTTATGGTAAGCAACATGCTCCTTTGAAGAGTCTTCTGAACGAGGCAACTGTTGAATCCAAGTCTAAGCTACCAAATACGAAGGAAAATCCATCTACAACAATTCAAAACGGTGGAACCTTGGCCAAGGATAATAGTGCTTCACCCACTAGTTTACCTTCTGATGCACCCAATGCCAACTCCAGTAAGAATGAAGCTGAGAAGGAATGGAACTCTCCGGCAAGATATCCTGCAAACATAAAGAGAGAGAGGAGAAAAGTCAAGGGTAGACCATATTGGGCACAGTTCATGTGCTGTTCATCTGTTAATTAAACTTGTGTGGTGGTTTGTGTTTCCACATATAGTTACATTCAAAATTTATATGTTTCAATTCCTATCATCGGCACAAAAGTATATTGTGTGATACATTCTAGCTTTAGTATTGAATGTTAGATGACTGCGAAAGTAAATATATCCCTTATTCTTTATGTACTTGTTCTCCTGACATGTTACTGTGTCCCAAAGCTCTTGGAACACATGAAACATTTCAAATTCTTGTGTTCAATCATTGTTAGTGTTGCACTTGGAGTCTTGTAAAAGAATCGGATTGGAATGAAAGCAATTATTATAATGAAGGGCTATGTACATAAGCAAGTAGCATTCAAATGATGATTACACATGCATGTTTGATTAAGAAACAGGTCATTAAAGAGCTAGATGATAGATATTAAACATATTTCATGGATTTGTTTTTGTACGGGTTGACCAAATTGCCAATGTTGATAAATATCAACTAGGATTGATTGATCAAACGCCTTACATTTTGTGAAGATTGTTCAAAATCTTTTGTATCTTGGGCATTCTGTTCTGTCCGAAACTAAACCCAGGCCAGATTCCCCAGCTTACGCTTTGTTGGGGCCGAACCTGCGTCAGCCTCATGAGCAAGTCTGAGGCAGAGTTCCCGGCGGAAGCTCAGGTCAGTCTCCGAGAAACTGAGAAGGTTCAAACATAAGATGATGCTGTAGTGGAATCCCAAACTCTCAATAAATGGCTACCGTACATACTCTGCCTCTGCAGTATAATTTCCCGTTAACGGTTGGATGGCCATGGAAAACCGTCACTAAGCTTAACAAAACCCTCTTCTCCAAAACCCAAATCCCAAAACCTATCGCCACCTTCTGCTCTCTCTCGTTTCACCAACCTTCATCTCCTCCTCAGGATGCTTCGTCCACAAAGCATACAACCCTTCTCGTTGAGACCTACTACGAACACCAGAGTCTCAGGGCCTTGCTACACAAACTCAACAAGAAGGGTTCTTTACCTCTGCGAATTCTTCGAGATGATGGGGATTGGTCCAAAGATCACTTCTGGACTGTCATCAAGTTTCTTAAACGTTCCACACGATGCAACGAGATTCTTCAGGTGTTATACCTCTCTCTTTACTCTTAGGATCTGAGTTTCTGAAATAGATTTTTGAAAAGTTTGAATCTTTTGGCAGGTTTTTGATGTGTGGAAGGAGAAAGAGAAATCTCGAATTAACGAATTAAACTATGAGAAGATTATAGAGTTGTTAGGTGAAGATGGTCTGATGGAAGAGGCCGTTTCAGCATTTGTAGAGATGAAAAGTTATGGTCTTACCCCTTCTCTGCGGATGTACAATTCCTTGATTCATGGTTTTGCAAGAGATGGTAAGTTTGATTGTGTGTTTTTCTACCTTAACGAAATGAAAGAAATGAATTTGGCTCCTGAAAGTGATACTTATGATGGCTTGATTAAAGCATATGGGAAGTATGAAATGTATGACGAGCTGGGTATGTGCTTGAAGAGGATGGAAATCGATGGCTGTTCACCTGATCAGGTTACATATAATTTGCTTATCACTGAGTTTGCACGAGGGGGGTTGCTTTCGCGAATGGAAAAGGTTTATCATGCTATGCGTTCTAAGAAGTTGGATTTGCAATCTTCTACACAAATTGCAATGTTGGATGCTTATGTAAACTTTGGCATTTTGGAAAAGATGGAGAAGATGTTAAAGAGTGTGAGGCATTCAAAAGCGTCATTAGATGAAGAATTGGTTAGGAAAATAGCTGGGGTATATATTGAAAATTACATGTTTTCACGGTTAAATGACTTAGCAGACGATCTTGCTTCTCAAACTGGTAGATCTGCCATTATATGGTGCCTGCGCCTGCTCTCTCATGCTTGTCTTTTGAGTAGAAAAGGCATGGATTCTGTAATTAAGGAGATGGAGGAAGCAAGGGTTTCTTGGAGTGTGACAGTTGCAAATATTGTCTTGCTTTCCTACTTGAAAGTGAAAGATTTCACCCACATGAGAATCTTACTTTCCAGGTTACCAAGCTATCGGGTGAAACCTGATATAGTTACTATTGGAGTTCTGTTTGATGCTAATAGCATGGGATTTGATGGGGCCAGGACATTAGAGACATGGAAAAGGATGGGCCTTCTTCACAAATCTGCAGAACTGAATACTGATCCTCTGGTTCTTGCTGCATTTGGAAAGGTACAGTTCCTAAGAAACTGTGAGGAGATGTACTCCTCACTTCAACCAAAAGATAGAAACAATAAGAGGTGGACTTATTATGATCTCATTCATTTAGTAACAAAGCACAATGAACAGCACCCTTAGTTGAAGGGCTTTAGATTATTTCAAGTATCAAGATTCGAACATCAAGCTAATTAAGCTTATAACAAGTGAAGCTTATCTCTTTTTTAAGTGATATGAAGAAATGTTCCGATTTCTATTCCGCTGCTAAGGAGCTTAATTGCTACATGTCCGAGTTGTGACAATGGTGCAGCATTTGTCACTAACTGTTATACTCAAGCTCAAATGAACAGAAGTGCATCCACTATTGCTATTATGCAATTCTATGGAAGGAAAGTAACCCAAATCTGGATTCTCTAAATGGCTTATTGAATATGGTGGCATGGACTTTCTGTGCTTTTCCAGATGGATGAAAATGATATTTTGTACTTTCTTTCTTTGAAGAGCCTTGGGTTTTGCAAAGTAGTGGTTAAGTTGATTGATAACTCGGGAACCTTTTCTGATAGTACACGCATATAGTTTTGATGGAGGTCAAGAACCCACAGGTACGTACATAAGAACGGGAACTTCCTATTGAGCTTAAGCTTTATGTTTGTTCTTTGACAACTGTCCATTCTTACTCTTGTCTAAATTCTCAAATCTATTTATATTTTCAACCACCCGTTCAACATGTTCTATGTTTATATTCACACCATTGTCATGGAATATATACTTGACAATATTAATCAATAATCACAGCATGACAGATTAGTGCAGTTTCATTCGAAATGTTTGGAATAACCTAACCTAGTCAGTTGCATCAAGCTTGTGCATGCATTTATATTTTAACTGTTTGTTATAGGATGATATGAACTGACCTACATACATACGTTTGTGTTTTAAAATTGATGCAGTTAGTTTAGGTTTTGCTACAATGGTAACCTCGTAAGAAATGCCAAGAATTATGCTCCAAGGAATATCAGGTCCTAAGTTCCCAACCTATCATCATGCATTGCTCATGTCCTGAAATATTTCTATTTCCTCCAACAATCTCTTCTTTTTAGATCGTAAAGCACCATGTTCAGTGTCTGGGGATGTAATAGATGACATCAAATAAGTAAGATACCCACGAAATTTTCCCAGATCATTTTCCATGCTGTTTCTCATCTCCAGATGATTGTCTTGGCACTCTCTTTGATCATCTTCAACGTAAATGCATCTCCTGCATTCCTGTAGAATTCAGACCTATATGACTATTGGTATCTTATAAGGGGTAATGTATCTTATCGAAAAGGATCATTTAGCAAAAACTTCAATTCCAATTTAATCCAACCTATCAGTTTACAGAGGTAAACAGTCTTTTCAATCGGAAACTATGATGGCTATCCCAGTCATTTGCCTACAATATAGATTGGAATGTAGCTAAAAGCCACAGATGTACAATTGTTTCTCTTTATACTTGCGCTTTTCATTAAGTTCTACGATAGAATCTTTCTTCGTTATAATTATTGCCTACTGGATTCATACTAAGACCAGTAACGCTATGATCAAAATTTGTCATCAGGTAGTATGCAAGGGACCCAAATTGTATTGGACTCCAGATCTTTGTTCTATAACATCCGCAATGTGAAAAAGAAAAATATGAGAAGCAAGAAATAAGTTTAAATAAGCCTCTTTCACGTTATTTTTTACTAGAGTCCAGCTTGACTGCATAGTGGCACATAAAAACCAAAAATCAAGAAGTAAGAGGAAAATTACCTGGAAAACTCGGTTTATGCTAGCTTTGTGTTGGTCAGTAGATAACCCAGATTTGCATAGTTCTTGAAATAAAAGCACCATTTCTATGGTTATATTACTGGTTGCAAGGTTATCGATTATAGAAGAAATACAGATAGTATCAAACACTTCCCTCATCCACGGAGGCGGGTTCCGAAGCTTTAGCAAAGCCACAGATACAAGAATCGCAGGATGGTGTTGTTCAACAAAAGATTTAGACGTTAAACATGGCACTGCTAGAGACATTGCCATTTCTTCAACAATCAGCCTGCACCAAGTATCCTTTGCAATTATTCTCGTCTCCTCCATGTCAAGGTTTTCCCATCCTAATATAATGGATATGCAGATAGCACTGTTCATAGCCACTCTGATGTCAGAGCTATGTACCAGACCTTGTAAAACAGAAATTATGGAAATCAAGTAGCCCTTGGAACATTTCAAATCCTCGTGCTTCTTGTTTCTCTGTTTTGAAAATCTTGCAATGAACTCCAGCAGGCAATGTGAAGCAACAAGCTTTACTGCAGAGGATCCAAAATACATCAGCCTACACAAGTCATCAACGTAGATGCCGATTGTATAAAGTGGCTGCGTCCTGTTTGACGAGTCTAATAAATTTTGCCAATCCACATCCCCAGTGATAACGACCTCTAAACTGCAAAAGCAAGAAGTTGGGTTCAGAGCTTCAAAGTATATAATCAAGATTAACTCTGCAACTTTCTCAAAACTTCATTATCAAACTAAAAGTAACTCTCAGATTACCTTCTCACAGAGAAATAATATAGTAAAAGTACAAAAACCAGATTTTCTCCTAAACTCGTCCTGTCATCATAATCAAGCAAAGCAGGTCCCTTGGAACAGGCTGCCTGGATAACACTGTTGACCATAGTGAACATGGAAGCACTAAAAAGTATCGTTTTTGAAGCTTCCAACAGTGACCTTTTTGTGGAATGGTGCAAGATCAGGGAAAAGATGGCAATTACTCGTAAGCCTTCCTTAGACAAGTTCTCTTCTGCTACTGTTGCGATCAGGCAGTCCATTAACTACAAAATAAGTAAAAGGTCCAGTCCATCTTCTAAAATTTCGAGCACATAGAAATCATGCCGAGTTAAGATTAGCACCTTCAAAGTAATTGCAATCCAAGGTTCCTCATCAGAAAGTGCTTCTGGTTGAACTGAACACAGAACATCAAATATTAAAAGTGAGAGCACATCGAACAAAGGAGGCGAAGAAGAAATGTTTCGACTAAAACAAAGAGTACGAATTGCATTGCTCAGTCCATCCAAACATAACTTGTGTGTTGCAGCTGGGAAAATGTTTATGACAGTTGTCAATAGATCTAGTAGTGATACAATGTCATGCTCTTGGCCTTCATCCTCCACAAGCTGTATCAATAAGTTCACTAAAATTCTGGCCATGTAGTTGTCTCCTGATGAAGTCAACTCTCCGATCACTTGCACACTAAGAGTATGTTCTTCAGGAACTTTATCATTTGACCAATTGCTTCGGCAGAATTTTATCATTTGACAAGAAAACGTCCTACTGATTTTCTCTTGTTGGAACAACCATTTCAGTGAAGTAATGTGAACTCTAGAAGAAGGCAAATCAAATTCATTTTCATTTATTATATGAAAAAAGATCCTCTCGGCTTCTGGGCTGTATGGGACTTGGTAGGTCATCTTGGCAAAACCACGACAACAGCCATAAAGATTTACCAGTTGCATCATTTTGAATGAATCAGTGGACCCACATAGGAAATCACCACCATTGACAAGTATATACTGATCAAGCGAAGCTAAGATGGACCTCTCATCTGCAAGCCTGAGAATAAACATCAAGAACACGAAGGCAATGGAACTCAGCAAACTTATTAGACTGGGAGAGCAGTTGGAACAGGGATCGGGGGCTTACTCACCTGTCATCGTATAGGGAAATGGCATGCAAAATCAGAAAAATAGCAGATTGACAAGTAGATAATAATTTGTCTTTCGAACTCTTCTGCCCAAGGAGAACCAGCAAATCCATAGGATCAGTTGGAAGATGCGAAGCAGCATCTCTAATAGGTGTCCCAGGATCATTTAACAGAATTTCTACCAGAGAACTTAGCAGTTGGTAAACTCTCCACTTCATCTTCTCTGTCGGGAATAGACCTAGGTATCCAAATGACAAACTGAACCAAGCAGACTTAACCAGCATTTTCGCAAATCTTGTGGTTTGGTCACTAGAATCATGAAGCAGTATGTGATGAAAAGTTTCAAGTATCCCCAGGATAATTTCCTCATCCACATCGTTCATTGATGTAATTATCCAGGGTAACAAATTAGATGTGCATATATCTATAATGCAAGTTTGCAATTCATTGACACATGAGTCATCTGAAGATATATATTTGAGGCTATAACTATATGCCTCTTTGAGCAGATACAAAGCATGTAAAAGATCACTATAGTCCTTTCCAGATGGATCCAGGCAAGCTGAAATTGCATACTCTGCTGCTTCTTCAACAAGTTTAATAAGATTAGAAGTTCCATGAAATGGAGACTCTAACAAAGCTACAAAAATTGAACAAAGTAATTTGAACGACTCTGGAGACATCGCCACTTTGCCATCAGTATGCCTCTTAAACATCCTTGTCAAAATCAGAACAATCTCCTCAATATGGGAAGTTGATATTATTCCAGGGCAGTCAGAAATGCCTTTCCATACGAGCTCCAGGGTTGGATGCTGCGCAGGATGGAAAGGAAGTTCAGCCACATGACGCAGCGCTGGGATCAGAGTTGAATATCCAAAAACAAGCCTTTCTATAAAGCCCTTCTCAGCCCTCAAAAAAAGTTGAAGAACCAGAATGCACGAACTCACAATAGGATCTTTACATTCTGCCATATGTAGTGGAAATGAGCTTAGCAACCATATTTAGCAGCATAAGAAGTTTCACTTTTCAGCATAGACAAAGATTGTTGTCATAAGGTAAAAATTTCTGTACAATGTTTGTGTGATTAAAGGCTACCGTACAATGCAAAGAGTTTGAGCAAATATAAAACTAGTGGAGTGGTATTTAGCAGACTTGCTAGAAAAAGAAAAATCTCAGTAAATCAAATTAGATTGTTGCAATTATTCTAATGCTGTAATATCTAGCTAATAATGCAATGAGGACATTATTATTTACCTAAGATAAAGACTTTTACCTGAAAGTCTTAGAATTTCAAATATATAATCCACAATATTTTGTTGGATTAATAGTTGAGACCTTTTAATTGAAGCTCGATCCCCTAACAAATAGTGGTAAATAAGGTCTAGAGTACTGATTTGAATCTGCCTATCTGCTGAAAGAAGTGGCCCTTTAATGGCCTCAGAAAATAAGAAACAGAGTGGCGTCCCATCTTGTCCATCATCTGGTATATGCATGATGCTGTCTACTTCATCGCAGCTCATTCTGTTCACGCCATTCATGTTTACATCCTCAAAAAAACCTTTCCGAGTGAGAGTAGCCAAAAGAGCTAGGCAAAATGAGAAAAAAAAGGAAAGAGAAGTTCATTAGTTTAGAGAAATTAGAATTGATGATGAGGTGCATCAAATGAAATTCCCATGGTAGGATATGGCAGGACTTTTTATACACTAGAGTGGGACCTTCGAGTCCATATCCATAAAACTAGTTAA
This sequence comes from Erythroxylum cassinoides, assembly GCA_027478405.1. Lineage (NCBI taxonomy): Eukaryota > Viridiplantae > Streptophyta > Magnoliopsida > Malpighiales > Erythroxylaceae > Erythroxylum > Erythroxylum cassinoides. Next base: position 27,868,752 of record JANIPM010000001.1, read on the forward strand.
GAAGGATACTGCATGAATCACTTTCACCAGCCAATATGACTGATTTCCTTTGGGGGAGTGGTAGTAATAAAAGATGGCAAGCACACTCGAAAAGAAGATACAACTGGTAGGTACATTTCACATGTATAGTCAACTTGTTTTTGTACCAATCTTATTATACCCAAGAAAAGATGTTAATTACAATCTCCCATAAAAGCTTTGCCAAATAAAAACGGATGAATGAAGCAATGAAACAAACCTACACAATTCATGCGGACAGTATCATCCTGGGTCTTCAACAGGGCCTCCAACGACAAATGCAAAAGCTTAGGACAATAAGTGAAAAGAGAATCAGCTCCACTGCTGCCGTCATCTGATTGAAGGATCGATATTTTGTACAGCACAAACAGAATCTCTCCCCTGATCTCCTCGCTGCAATCGTGCAGCTCATAGATTATATGTAAAACATAGGATTGAAATTGGGAAATTTCGTGTACTTGATCAATTACCTTGGCAATTGAAGACCAGTAACAAGATTGGAGACCAGACCATCTCTGTCTTTAACCAGAGCATACGGATTGTTCACACAACAATTCAATAGAACGCCAAAGCAGTGAAGCTGAATGAATGCAAACAGCAGCATAGTAAGTAGAAGAAACGATCTGATTGACAATCGCCTAACAATTGAAGAAGATACGTACCATATAAACCTGGCGGCGACTCCATGCCAAGACGCCGGAGGCAATAGAATCCGCCACGTGGCAAACAAACTCGTCGCAGAGGGAGGCGTTACCGAATCCACAAAGAGTGGCGATGAGTCGAACAATCTGACAGGCAATAGGATCGTCATCGAAGAGGGAGAGGGCGGTGATGAGAGGGGAGACGAGGAGGAGAGGGTGAGAGCAGAGGAAGGAGTGGAGGAAGGCGGAGTCTGAGAAGGCGACGGAGAGCTGCGACAGAGCGTAGGAGACGTGGAAGGTTGGGGCGTGAGGGTTGGTGATGAGATTGGAGAAGCAGACAAGGCAGATTGAACCTCCTTGTTCCGTGGCCAGACAGAGGCTCGATCTGTGGCCTTCACTACATTGCAGTGATCTTTCTTCCTCATAGATGTTGTCGTCGCTTTCGTCTCCAATGAGGTCGGGATCGGAGTTCGGGTCCTGTGAGTCAGCGAAGAACATCGCGGAGACTAGACGTGAATTCAAATTTGAGCGCCAGGGATGTCGAAGTTTGAATTTTATTTAAATTTATAGTTTGAGAGGAACAAAATATAGTTCGGAGTAGAAAGAAACAAAATTAATTTGAAATTTGAACTTTGAAAATTTCACTAAATTTTAATTTTAATTTTAACATTTCAATATGTTCAAAAAAAAATAAAATTTTAATATTTTTTATCAATTTTTAATTAAAAAATACAACTAACATTATTTTTTATTTTTGTAGGACTTTTATCCTCCGTGTTATGGTCTGTTTGGTTACCGTTTTCAGCATGCAAAGACAAGACGAGATGAAACAGAACAGGACATGACAGAACAAGAATTGAAGACAGAAAAATGTTTGATTGCGGTGGACAGAACAGAGACAGAAACCAAACATCGCCTTTCTAATCCTCTCTCATTTCACGTTTTCTCCTCTGTTTTTAGTTCAAATCCTTAATCCCTCTTTCATGCGCTGTTGTTGTGATTTTTCCACTAACATTCCTTGACGTTTCATTTGGTTTTGTCTTCTCTGTTCCACCATCATTCCTCAACGTTTGGCTGCTCTCTTCATCTCCCCTAAATAAGTGTGGCGCGGCTTCCATAACAAAGTGTGGTGGAACTTCTCCTCTGACAAAGGTATCCTCCACGCCATCTGGCTTTCTTTACAGGGATGATTAAATACTCATTGGTGTCATGTTTGATTTTATTTTGAGAGATTAATGAATCGAATTGACCTTCATTATTGTTTGTGCAGATTATTTTCTACATCTACTTAACTCTGCCAAATGGAACTATCTCATTTGAATTTTTCTCCACGAGAAACGAATGAATAGTTGCAAGTCAGAATCTATATTGGTGGCAATGCAGATCACCTTTCCCTGCTAATTATTTTTTAAAAATATGGTCTTCTTTAGGGAGGTTAAAGTCAGGTCTATTAGGCTTTAAGCATTGCCTTGTCATACTTAGCTCCTTGCATGTATTAAAGTGGTTATTACATTTCATGACAAGGGAACATCCCCAAATTATGATTCTAAGTTAATTACTTTCCATCTGTGGATCTTTTCATTATACAACTTAAATATGATGAAATGTTTCAATGAGTTTTATCCGATTTTTAAAAATTGACCAGACATCGAACCGGACAAATAAAATATTTAAGGTTTAAAGGTTTATTCAGTATTAAAATGTTATAAAACCGGTTTATAATAAATAAGAAGTAAAAAAATAAAAAAATAAAATATAGTATAAAATAAGATACTTTATTGAAATAAAAAATGCACTAATAATGTCTATTGATATGTAATAAACTAATAATAAATCTAATAATTTAAACTAAGATTGAATATAACATAAAATTTAAAAATTAAAATAATAATAATAATAAAATTATGTTTTTATGTTATCATTTAT
>JANIPM010000001.1:27871436-27884788 GCA_027478405.1 Erythroxylum cassinoides
AATAATAATAAAAATAAAATTATGTTTTTATGTTATCATTTATTTAAAAACTAATAAAAGATGAAGTATATTTAAAGAAAGTGAATAAAAAGACTATAACTTTATTTTAACTTTTTCTAATATCCTTTAAACTTAATTATTTATAGTTTAAATATTATATTTTAACACATTCTTAAATTGTCTTAAGCAAAATTACTTATATATATTAATTAATAATTCAATTTATAAACAAATTTACAATAAAAATAATATTTAGTTTTTAACAACAATAATTTAAATTTTTAATTAAATATAAAGAGATAAATAAAGAACCTAAATTTTGATAAATATAATTTATTAGTGAGATTAAATAAATAAAATAGTAATTTATTTTTTAAAAATAATAAATTTCACTAAAATTATTAATTCAAATATAAAGAGATAAAGAAAAATAAAAATAAAAATAAAAATTTGAAAATATAATTTATTAATTAAATTATATAAAAGAATTGAAAAAAGTGAAAACTTTGGCACAGACAATTTGCAACTCTAAAAAAAGAACAATTTCAATTAATGCACTCCGTGCATTATGAAGCATTAATTGGATTCTTAAGCAATTAATACAAGTTTATAGCATTTATGGGATGACGTGTAAAATTTGTTGGTAGACCCCACATTTTGACATATTTTCAAACCAACGAATCTTTCATGAATCGGTCGATTTTTGTGTTGAGTTTTTCATAACACTGTCCGGTTTATTACTTAACCAATCAGTTTCTTCTTATAAGAGGTTATTAACTTAAACCGTATCAAAAATTAGGCTGGTTCATATTTATTCCGGTTAAATCGGCCCGTTCGGTCTGGTTTTAAAAACATTGGTTCTATCTGTCCAATCATAAAGTGGAAATATTTCAAAATTTGATTTTAAAAAAATTGCACCATATATGGTAAGTGTCTAGATCAGATTATATAGACCATTTATTGGTGTATGGATATGAGACAACTTATTAAGTAGGCAGCAATAGTGGCAGTTAGCAAAATCATTTTTCAGAAGATTCCTTTATTTGACTTGTTGAGAAAGAAGTTTAATTGTAGACTTGTGCATGTCCTTAAAAGGGTTATTTTCTTTGTTATCTTTGAACTAATAATGTTATTGATTGAACATAATAATTAAGGAACTCTTATTATAATTTTGCATATGGAATTCCCAACATCTAACAACTCTAATTATAACAATGTTAACAAAATGGTTTACTTGTTTGGACAAGATGCTTCTTTGAGGTCTATATATAGTGATATTAATTTGGGTATAAGATTTTTGGGATATCCTAATTATCCCGTTGGTAATTTCTAAATTTTTCATTGATATGATAAGCAACTCTTGAAAGAGATATCTATATAATTTAAAAAATGAGAAAAGATATATTTTCACTAAAGAAGACTCTGAAAGAAGAGAAGTATATATAAAACAAAGGAACATGATGAGCAATTGAAAATTATGAAGCAAGACATTGAAACGTTAAATAGAGAGAAAAAGAGAGAGAGTTGAAGTTGATGTTATTTAATAATATTTATAGGGTTTATTTTAGTTTTTGTTTCATTATTCATATTCTATATGGTTTTTAGTATGACTAATATAGATGTACTTATACTTTTTATTATTGAATGGAAATATAAAATTATGCGCCAGACTTTATTTAATAATGTTTTGCTATTGAAAAACAAGTATAGTTGAATGTAATATGCTAAAACACTTAATTAGGTAAAAACAAACATTAGTTAGATAGCCAATATACCTCTAGATCCAAATGACATCATATCTCTTATATATAAGATCTATCATATATACTGACTTGTATTTATCTTTTATATAGCCGACCTCTAGGCAAATTAATAATGTTCATTTAATTTGAGTAGCAAATATATTATTTAATTACAAAATACAATAAATCAATTGCCATAGTTTTAAATACAATGATACACCAAATCAATTGTCTGATTTGTTAACTTATTGGTTGTTAGTCCCAATTGTTGCTTTCCTCTTACTTGCAACTTACCCTTAAACATACGTCCTCTTAGTTCAAATGACAATTTAAAAGATATTGGATTGGCCTGTCAATATTTTCTTTCAGTAGTGTTTATAGAACTAGCAACTTATGAGCCAACCTATTAATGAGCATGCATATGAGTTTAATACTAATGAATTTGCTAATGTACATGCATATGAGTTTAATATTGATTAACTTGCTAATGTACATGCATATAAGTTTAAAATGAGTACAACTTAAATTGATACTTTGTTGACTAGGATGACATTCCTTAGTCCTTGAAATGCTACTTTGAATCTGAGTTTGCTGAACATAATTTAGGTCAATCAAGTAAAACCAGCCTTAAAGTGAATGAATTAGAAAGAACGAAGAAGTAAGGAAATGAGACGACTCCTTCTTGAACTATATCATAAAAAGATCTTCCCCTCCACACCAATCACGCAATCAAGTATTATTGTAATTTGTAAGATATAAGAATCATTAAGTTATCATTGTACGTTTACTTGTGATAATTCTCTAACACAAGGCCCTTCAATTGAAATTGTTTCAACCTGCAAAATAATATGCATGACAATAATATTGATAATTAGATTAAAATTAAAAATGATAAAAATATTAATCACTTATATTAACATGTTGTTTAGTAGGCCTTGTCATATTACATTTTCTATTGTTGTGTCTAGACCATATTTCCTACATTTTGCAGTTGACCTTTTAGGACACCTTCTTTACACTTGGTATTTTCTTTGTTTCTTTTTTTTTAATCTTTCTTACCTGCCTTTTGAACCTCCCTAGCATCATCCTCTTGGCTGGTGGATGTATTTGCTCATAATCATTCAATGGAAAAAAGATCACTCCCATAATAGGCCACAATACTTGATCATACACTTTTAAAGAAGTACTTTTTTTAGCAATCATTCATGCATATTTGCAAGGGTAACCATATAAGTCCTACACTCTACATCTAAAACAAATGTACCTTTTTAGTCCTATAAGATGCTTCCTATCCCCTTTACTAACCTCATATACTCCATAACTATTTCATACAATCCTATATTGCATTGTCTCTTTTTCTTTTCAAGCTTCTTCACAACTACAAGTGCAAAATCTAATTTCATGCATATACATATACCTTACTTTCAGCATGCCTCCTTAACACCACTATTCTTATGGTTTCTAGCATACTAATCATTGGCTTATCTCTCACTCATGTTATTATTAATAATTGGACATTTTGACTTAAATGATTGGTATAACCTAGCCTAATTCTCTTATGGATATTCAAGCAAAAAAGAAACACTCACAAGTCTAATTTTGTCTAATTTCTTCAATTTTCATTAAGCCTTCGATGTACATAGACGATGCACGTGCCCAGACTTGTCTCTTAAATCTTTACCACTCCATTGTCTATGTTAATTATGATAAGTATATTTAACACAAATTCTATGATATGCATTTAAAAGCATTGCCTCAATAACTTTTAGTAATCCATGGTGCATAAATCATAAAATAACAATCAAATAATGAAATATATTATCATATGATATAACAAATAACACAAATTAAAAAACATATGTCTACAAATCTGTACCTTTTGCATGTTAGAAACTATTACGACTCCATTTCATATTCCAACTCAAATCAACTAATAGGAATGACGTGAACCAACTCTATGAATCAATATTTTTAACTTCAATAACTGCCCATACTACAGGATATATACTTCTATATTCATATATACATACCTCCATCTTTGTCCCTTCCAACTACACTAATTAGTTTCCTTTGAAAATTAGTCTTTAAGAAACAATCATCCATTCCAAGTATGAACCTCAAATGCCTCCATCTTTCTTTTATAGCCATAAAACAAATGTACAACCTCTTAATCTACAACAATAAGGTTTCTTGATTCCTTGAAAATTATAGTTTCATTGTTGATCCAGGATTGCTATGTTTCAACTCTTGGATATAAACTTGCAGCTTGGAACATTCACATCTATGTTAAACTTTTCTTACAGTCTTCAATAATCTCTACAGTGGTAATGCTAGGCTAGTCTATAATTATGTCCTATAATTGTCTAGCCAGAAACTTTTTTAAAACCATTTTATATTTGTTTGTTAAGAAATATGTATGGTCAGACCTATATGACTTGATTTTGAAACATTTTTCCTTATCATCATTGGTTGCATATATTTCCCACTTGCATCCTTCAATGCATCTAACTCTAATCCGCTTAAATTCACTTTTTTCCACCAGATATTCATCCTTGTCGTTATTGAATAATATCAACAACTTCTTTAAACTATTTAACATTGCCAAACTTTATACTCAATATCCAAGATAACTTATCTTTTAATTGGTTCAATTATAACACTTGTTAGGTCTTTTAATTGGCTCCCTAAGCTCTCCTCTCCACTAGGGTACTCATCACTGTCAATGAAACTTCCATACTCACTAAAGTTAACCACCATTGGTTACTGGCCATCTTGAATTGAAACATCAAATGTATTATGTACTCCTTCAACTTCATCATCATCTTCACCTTCAACTTCATTATCACCTTTAACTCCGTTCTCACAGGTGACCATATTCTCATTGTTACTACTTCCTTCTTTAATAGCATGTATATTAACTTCATCATCATGAACAACATCCTCATCAAAGCCCAAATCTTTAACATTACCTATTATAGCCAAAATTTCTAGAGCCATAATCGGAACATCAAATTTGTGTGTAAGATACATCTCAATTGTCCCATATATTTTTAAAAGGTTAATTAACCTAATGCAATTTTCATGAGATTCAAGCCCTAAAGACTTATTGAATTTAAAAACAAAAACCCTAATATAAGCTTTGTTAACCTATAAGTATCCAAGTTCTTTACCTATCTCACAAATTTGTCTATACTGATAAAATCAGGATCAACTTTATCAAAATAACTTGATGACCCATCCTCATAACTCAACTTGGGATCTTTCTTAAAGTATCCACTAACTTCATGCTTCTATATTAAGTCATTTTAAACCTACAAATACCAAGTAAATTAAAATTTACGTTTTTAGAAAATACATATAGATACATACACAAGTTACTTTAGCTGAGAATTTCTTATAACAATAGAGTGTCACATAAGATGTTAACTGAGTAGAAAATAAAAGTTGAAAGTTATGTTTTGAGTTAACAATGTTTGGAGTACAACTATTCATTTCATTAGAGCTACTGTCTTGATTACTATACTGACTCAAAGGGTAAGGTTTGTTAATGAACTTTTCAGTTTTCATAAGCAGGGGACACAATGAATTCTAATGATTTACTGATGAAATTCAACTCTAATATGCATGTAGCCATGTAATATCAAATAAAGTTCAAGTAACTCTTGCATTAAATAACATTAAATTTAAGCAACAATGAAATATCAAATAATGTGAGTCATAATAATTTGTAACATGCTTGTCATACATGAAGAGGGCAATGTAATATCTCATTTTTTCAGAATATGATTAGGGTTTAACGCTAGATTAAATATTACATATACATGCATAACATTAGCATTCATATACAAATTGATATTTGTGCACATTACAAGTTAGCATATGCACTCAATTGACTTATTTCGGAGTATGAAAAATGTTAAGTGATCATGATGTGAATTATGTTTTGATATGCCTTAAATTTTGGTATGACTGGATTTCAATTAGAAAATTTGAAATTAAATGTTATGAATTAGAAAATTGATGAATTAAAATGTACATTTGGACTAGGACAAATGCCAAGTGGTAGGATAAATTGATACATGAAAAATTTGGATGATTTAGCCTATAATTGAGTGACATTTGGCATAGTTAAATTGGTGACAAATGTACTAGTAATTAAATGATAATTGGATCAATTAATATGTGATAAATAGACCAATTATTGTGTGACATGTGGACTAATTATAATAAGACATATGGAATGATTAATTGGTGACTAATGGCAGCATAGGAAATGGGCAAATGTATTACATGCCTTAAGACATATGTTGAGTTTAGACGTTGACACTTAGCATATGATGTAGCCAGTTTTTGTAGCTGATTTTTGCTATTTCTTTCCTTTGTTTCTTCACCGAAATTGCTCCATCTCTTTCTCTATACTTTTGCTTGAACCCTAGCCAATTTGTTGCATGCAACTCATACGTATATCCTTCACCAAATTGCCAAAAAACTAGCTGAATGTGATTATAAGTTTGCATTAATTTTTGCTTGCTTGGGAGGACTATTATAATCTAGAGTTTTGAGCTGAATTGGAAGCCTAATAGGTAAGTAACAATCTGAGTTGCCATGCAGAAGATGGGTTATTTTAACGATGGGTTAGAGAGAGTGACTCTTCCTTCTCATAACCAACTCTCCTTGCCATTCAGATCAATCTAATTACCTTCCTCCCTCACTACCTCTTCTTCCATTTTTCTTCATCTGATTGTTTCTTTCCACCATTTTCCTCTTATCCCCCAACAAGCCCTCCATACTCCATCCTCCTTCCTCCTCCATCTGCACTCGTTTCTTAGTCCAGGGGCATTGCTGTCTATTATACCAGCCCACTTTTCATTACCGTTAAAAAACCTATACTCCCTGCACAAATTTCTGAAGCGTTGCTACCTTACCAAAACTAGCACTTTTTTCTTTTTTCTCTTACAATGACTGACACCTCACCCCCTAATCTTTCTGAATCTCCCCTTTTACCCTCGAGTAATTAACCATCTTCCTCATCTACTCCCTCCCTTGCTTTACCGATCCACAACAATACAAACCTTCACGTGAACCCCTACTCCCTTTCGAAATCCTCTTCATCCCATTCTTCCTCCCCACCTCTATCTCCCTCCCTTGCTTTACCGATCCACAACAATACAAACCTTCATGTGAACCCTTACTCCCCTTCCAAATCCTCTTCATCCCATTCTTCCTCCCCACCTCTATCTAAAAATACCTCGCCTTTAACTTTAGAGCTTCCCCTAAGAAAACAGATCCAACAGAAGGAGTCTCTACTATAAGAGCTAGGAAGACATGGAAACAAGTTATGGGAGATAATTCTGATTTTCCTTTGGTTTGTTGAAGGGAAACTAATGGTGGCTCCTAGCCTAGAAATTCTACAGGAAGGAGCTAAAACATGAGATTTAACATCCCATTCTTGTGGGAAGGTTAAAACGGTTTATGTGAGTGATTAATGAGAGTTAGAAATGCATTTCCATATTCGTGCATATTATGTCATACACATACATATGAATAGTGAGGTTGTGGCACATGAAAATAATTGTACATGCATTCATGAATAATTTCGGGTATAATTAGATTGAGTTATGATTTTTGGGGTGTTTTGAGAATTTTGAGTTTATTTATATGGAAAATTCTATTGGTTAGTAAGAATATTGCAATTATGAATTTTGGTGAATTTAGGCATAAATTTCAAAAAATTATACAAATAGGAAAAGTCTTCAAATGAAGATTTGGAGATAGTTGAATAGTAAGGATGAGAGTTAAGGGAGTTAGTTTCAAAGGAAACTAAGTTAGAGCTTCGATATGAGGAAAGTGACTAGTGTCACTTAGGCTGTGTACTTTTGCTAGATGTATGTCTAAGTTCATTCTCCATGTCATCTTCTTCAAGTTTTCTTCCCGCATACAGAGTTTTCCATCTAACCCCTTCTAAGAGATTTCTCTATTTTTCCTTCCTACACCAAACCCACCTTGCTATTTGTGTCTTCTACCCGAAGAAAAAAAACCAGAAGCTGGTCATTGTGCACAGTGAAATATGTAAATTGCATGGAGTTTAGGGCTTGAAGATTTTAGAGTTTCCAACAGGTAAGTAGTGAATAAATCCTTTATAGTTGGTGATTTATGAAAGAAAGTTGGGGAGTTACTGTCATCTGTACGGAAAGTGACATTTAAGTGTATGTTCATAAATACTGGGTGGTTGGGAGGAAATAAATTTGGTTATAGTGTTAAATTAGTTTTTGAAAGATTATTAGGGATTAGGTGATGTAAAAGTGATGTTGGAGTTTAAATAGCAATAACTTAATCTGAAACTTTCGTGAAATTTCTGTACCAATGTAGATAAATTCGACAATGTGGCCTTCTGGAAAGTTATAAAACTTCCTTTTAGTTAATGTTTATGAACTCCTTGTTAGTTTTGTTCCTTCTCAGTTTTTTGTTCCTTCTGAGTTTTGTTTCTTCTGGGTTTTGTTCCTTCTTAGTTTTGTTCCTTCTGGGTTTTGTTCCTTCTGGGTTTTGTTCCTTCTCAGTTTTGTTCTTTCTTAGTTTTGTTCCTTCCTAGTTTTGTTCCTTCTCAGTTTTTGTTCCTTCTAGGTTTTGTTCCTTCTAGGTTTTGTTCCTTCTCAGTTTTGTTCCTTCTTAGTTTTTGTTCCTTCTAGGTTTTGTTCCTTCTGGGTTTTGTTCCTTCTGGGTTTTGTTCCTTCTCAGTTTTGTTCCTTCTTAGTTTTGTTCCTTCTTAGTTTTACTCCTTCTCAGTTTTATTCCTTCTCAGTTTTTGTTCTTTCTGGGTTTTGTTCCTTCTGGGTTTTGTTCCTTCTGTGTTTTGTTCCTTTTTAGTTTTACTCCTTCTCTGTTTTATTCCTTCTCAGTTTTTGTTCCTTCTGGATTTTTTTCCTTCTTAGTTTTGTTCCTCCTCAATTTTGTTCCTTCTTAGTTACTATTCATAAACTTCTTCTGTGTTTCCTCCTGGCCTATCTTCTGTTCCATTTTTTACCTTTCAAACTATAGAATCTGTCTTCGAGGTCTCATGAAAGTTGTAGATCTTGAAGTTCTCTTTCGAACCATTCAAAGAACACCTAAATCCGATATCTGTATAAAAAGTTATACCAATTGTCCCACGATAGGTTCGATACGATTGAGGATAAAACCAGATTGGACTCTTCTGGCTATAACTTCCTTCTAGACACTCAAATGACTTGATTCAAAGAACACCTAAATCTAATATCTCTATAAAAAGTTATACCAATTGTCCCACGATAGGTTCGATACGATTTAGGATAAAACCAGATTGGACTCTTCTGGTTATAACTTCCTCTATAGACACTCAAATGACTTGATTCTTAAACCATTGGACTCGTAAGACATTTCTCTACATCTCCACCAAAAATCGTAGCTATCTGAAATGAAGTAAGAGAGATTGAGTGAAAAAGTGGGACAGGTATAGTGAGTGTGCCCTTAAATTATGAACTGGTTATTCTTACTGAACATACTTCAGTGTTTTCATTTTATCTGGATCTATAAGATTCCAAATGAGTAATGAAGCGTGATTTCAATAGTTTTAGTGAGTCCTAAACCTAAGTATGAATCATACGTAGATTAGTTTGGATATGAGACCAACTTTATGATAAAATTGATGGAAGATGCCTAGGTTGTTATGAACATGCATTGTACATAAGTTATTTCATATACGTGCATCTTTGGATACTTGTGATTGTAGAAATTATGATATTGTGTATATTATTTGTTATAGAGGAGCAACTGGGACGTCAACCTCCAATCATTGCTGGATCTTCTAGACATTAGCTTCGAGAGAAACTTGTGAGTCAACCTAGATGATTTCCTAGGATTAAGTTTCTTAGAATTTATTTGATTCGTTTAGCTTCCAATTATGAATTGTTTGTGACTTGATTGAATTCCGGACTTAAAATTCGAGGAGTTTATTATAGGGATATATGCATTGGTAGTGCTTTGAATTGATGTGAAATCCTATATGATATGAGTTTTCTCAACTAAAGTTGAATGCTGGACTTAGGTCCGATGATAATGAGTTTCTGATTAAACATCACATGTGATTAACTGAAGCATTTCATAAAATGCATGCTTAGATAAAGGTGTTGTGGCTTGAGTAGCCAGTATGAAGCACTACCATGTAGAGCTTAGCTCTGTGACATATGTTCTGGATACAAAGCTATGCTCTGTGATTTTGTTTGACTGAGCCCTATGGGCCAGTATTTGTATAAGTATATGATAGGCACTCGGTCACAACAATAAGAACAAATGTGAGTCTCATGCATATAACATTATAAGATTGAAAATTCATTGAATGAATATCTGTGAAAAATGTGATATGTGTTTATGATCCGGTGAACTCATCAATGATGGTTCACTCATTGAGTTTGCAAAACTCACCAAAATTGCAACGTTGTCTTTTCAGGACCGAGTGATGACTTTAGCTACTGAGAGGCTCCACTACCATGTAGATTGTGTTTTAACAAGAGCATTCATGGCTTAAATGTAACCACCCACTCCCGCATGACCCGAACTCAACATCGATGGTGATATCCGAGTCCGTGCCCTGTGAGGGTGGCGTGCTACATCACTCAGTCAAAACTCAGTATAAATTTTTTTGAAAAAAACACAAACATACACTATGCGGGACATTATTAACATACATAATCACCGGTAAATATAATGACCACGGGGGCCCTCTTATAAAACAAATTAATTTAGTCTAGTGACTTTAAAAAATGTCTGAATCATTTGTACAAAAATTTAGAGAATGTAATTTTATACAAAAAATTTTCAGACACTAATGTAGACGCAATTGATCCTGACCTCTTCTCTCACTCACAAGCGGTTGTTATACGCCCGTTGCCTAATGGGGTATTCTTCTGAGTCCTGAAAAAAATAATTGCAAATTTTGGGTGAGTTTTGCAAACTCAATGAGGGAACCATCATCGATGGTCCACTCAATTCATGCGACACATCAATTCACATAACATGTATTCACATTGTTGCATATTTGATCACATTTCACAATTTCATTTAAGCATAGACAACTTATACATTTCATTTGATTAGAAATACATAACCAAATGAATTCGTGTAACACTGAAGCATAACAAAGTTGTTTCATAATTCGCCTTCAGAAGTACTACATGATTGGTACCACAGAAGTATAAAGCATTTTGCCTTTCACTCAATTAAAAGGATTAAACCAAATGCATATAACATGTGCATGTAACACTTTTCTAATTTATTTCGGTGTTTTGACCGAGCGCCTAAACTGTCCCAATAAGGGCACATTAGCCGTTGAGCCAACAATTTATGTCCCAATAAGGGCACATAAATTGTTGAGCTAGAGGCTCTGAAACTGTCCCAATAAGGGCACATTAATTGTTGAGTCAGAGGCTCTGAATCACTGTAGGGCTCGAGGCCCAAATATAAACGTTGAGCTTATAGCTCTCGGTGGCTGCTTCGGTCACAACTGTCATTATCTGTTAATGCATTCATGCATTAACTGCATATGCCACAATTAATCACATTATTATGTACGTATGCATATACATCTCAATCAATTTGCCTATGAATGCCACAATTTACATTAATGTATCACAATCAATCATATGAATCCTAATTATTCATATCATGGGCAAATAGTTCACAAATTCCGGAATCCACAATCAAACCAAATCCCACAATTATTCTCCACAGAATCATAAACAAAGAATTATAAGCAAACAATAATTGAGAAACCATCTAGGTCACTCACAAATAACTTCCGAACTAATGCCTGGAAGTCTTGGCAACGTTTGTGGGCTGACGTTCCAATTGCACCTCTATAACAAGTCAAACACCCATATACTACACATTGTCTAATCATAAATATTTAATAATGCACATGTAGCAATTTAAAATGTGTACAATGCATGTTCGTGACATTCCCGGCACTATTCTAAAAATTCTCGTCACAACTTTTCCTCTATATTAGAAACTCAATAGACACCAAAATCATTCAATTTGTTTCAGAAATCTGAAAGTTATACTCCAAACATATATGGACTATCCTTATGTCGAAACTATATTCTATAGTCAACTTCCATCCAAAAATTGAGGTTCTTATAGAATGAATTAAGACTTGATTTCTTCATACAACTTATAGCCCTATATCTTTAGTTTACTCCAAATTAAAAATCACTCCATTTGGATAACTACAAAAAAGTTATCCTTAAAATACCAAAGTATGTTCTGTGCTGGAAAGTTCGCCGCAGTGAACTTTTCTAGAAAGGAAAAGTTCGTGTGGAATCTTACAAGTTCGCCGAGGCGAACCCCCAAGTTGGCCGCAGCAAACTTCATCCTTCGAGTTGACCACGATGAACCAAAGAGGGTTGGCTGTGGCAAACTTTGACAGAAGGATAAGCAGAACATGTTTTATTTTCCATATTTTAAATTCCCACCTTTCACGTATAACCCATCTTAAACCTAAACTATCTCTTATACATTTTCAACCTAATATCATTGACAAATACATCATGATCTATCTTTGATCATTAACCCTAAAAATGAACATTTGCCTATATCATTAATCACAACTATCTACACATATTCAACTTCATTTGAGTTTCATTTAACCAAACCCATAAAATTTAAAGCATAACCTACTTATTGAAGCTTCCAATTTTCCAAACTCTTCAAGATTTCCAAAAACCCTAATCTCTACTTAGTCCCCTTTTTGGTATCTAAGCAAGAAGAAAGATGATGAACTTACCTCTAGCAAGTCGATTTCTCTTTTTTTTCTTCTTCTTCCTTCAAAGCTTCCCACGATTTTCCTCTCTTCTTCTCCCTCTTCGGCTTTCTTCTCTTCATTTTCTTTCTCTCACGACATCTTCTCTTCTTCTTCTAATCCAATACCACATTTTATTCAAATCTTCCAATTTTGCCCTTTATTTTACTTGCCTTCTAAAAATAACTCTCCTTCATTTAATCCAAAGATTACTTAACTTAGGCCATAATCTAATACCTTAACTCAATTCTAAAAATAAATCAATAAACAAACAACAAAACATAAATAAATAACTAAACAAATAAATTGAAAAATTTTTTGGGGTCTAACAATTCTCCCCTAAAAGAATTTTATCTTCGAAATTCTTACCTAAGTCCATAAAGAAGTGTGGATACTTCTCCTTCATTACTTTTAAAGGCTCCCATGTAGCCTCCTCCGTCGAATGGTTCTTCCATAAAACTCTAACTAGCTTCACAACCTTGTTTCTTAAATTCTTTTCCTTCAAGTCCAAAATTTCCACTAGTTGCTCCTTATAAGTCAAATCCTCCCTTAACTAAACCTTTGAAGGTTGACCTATGTGCGAAGGGTCGGATCGATACCTTCTCAACATTGACACATGAAAGAAATTCTGAATCTTAGACAATTTCGATGGCAAAGCTAACTTATAGGCCAAAGGCTAGTCTTCTCAATGATCTCATAAGGGCTTATATATCTCGAACTAAGCTTGCCTTTCTTATCAAACCTTAAAACCCCTTTCCATGGAGAAGCTCTAAGAAACACTTTGTCTCCAACTTCAAATT
>JANIPM010000001.1:27915252-27930082 GCA_027478405.1 Erythroxylum cassinoides
AATTTCATATTAATTGTGATTATTATTTATTATTATAATTTTTAAAAGCATAGTTTATATAAATAATAAACTAGTAAAATATACAATACAATTGTACAATATATCAATAAATTATTTTGCAAAATTTAAAAATTTAAAAAACTATTTTATAAATTTAAAAAATTACCTTAAATAATACTCAGTATTAACTGATACCGGTACAGTACTATACTAAAACTCAATTTTATGTTAAATGTGATACGATATTTGCAACTTTTGTAAGATCAGAATAATAAGAATAAGTGATTTAGCTACGAATTTCTGGTAGCAATAATCCACAGAGAGCGGAGTATTCAAGAGATGTATTTCATGTGAATCAAAAATTCAAAAGAAAAATAATAATAACTAAAAAACTATCTGTTTCCTGAATTTCTTGAGCCTAGGAGTACGTCATCCAAGTATAATTTTAGAACTTTCAGATGCACCAAACAGCTCGGACCCCTGTGAATACAAAAATTATAAAAAGACCACAACTGTCTTCTGTCAAAATGTGTTTTTGAGGATGGCCCCATCCCCACCACTAAGTATTGGACTAATCTCGCAGTTCCGAGCACCTTCTTTCCGCATTATCACCAGTCTGATCTCGGAGTCGGAGCTCAGGCACTGTTTCAAGGAAGAAAGCATCTCTCTCCAAAACCCCCCAAGAGAATGACGTTTTCTCCTTATTTTTCATAAAAACACAGGGTCTAGCTTGTTCTTCCTCCAAACAATGGAAATAAAGGACAGAACAGTACAGGAACCCAATGGAGGAGGAGATCAGGGTACCATCAGAGGAGATACAAAACTCACAAATTACGTACGCCAGTCTACTATCAAGACTGCACAGCTAGCCTCTGAAGATGCTCAAAGAAGACTTGAAGGCTCACATCATCTGTAAATATCACATCTGAACCCGCAGCCATCTCAGGGGCATTATTGTACGTAGCTGAAGGGTTCAACTTTGCCAATAAGAACCTAGCCTGCTCGGCAAGACATATAATTACAAAACCATCAGTAAAAGAAACCTCAGTAGCAAAATATCAAAAGTTACTACTGCCATAGAGCAACAGCACCTAAACAAGGCACAAAAGCAGAGAATAGTAATTCCCATTAGCGAATCACCATAAATTAGAATACATTAATCACTGCAAGAACGGATAATTTTGGGAAAATCCATGACATAGTGATTTTGGAGGAACAATGAACATGGAGACTATTGAACTGCAACAAGGTAGAGTGGAAATAGCCAGGTTTAATTGATTAATACTGACCTGAGATCCATGCTGATCACAAACCACCAATCTGGGAACGGGGAAACGATCCCTGAGGATCATAGCAGCATCATCTTGTGGTGCTTGCAATAGTTGAGCAAATGCCTGTTGCAAAAAGATAACGGAATGACTAAGGAAGTACAAAAAATAAAAGAACTTGAATCATATGACAACAATTAGAGAATCCAAATGAAAGAAGAAAGGAAAAGAGCACTTTCTAGTTAACAAAGACAGATGGAAGTCATTAAAACCATTTAACCAGGCATTGGAGATTGACTTGTAATCATGCAATGCTTCACAGATGTTAAAGAAAATAACTAGAAGTTTTCCATTATCACAAAGATATTTTATTGTCATGATCAAAGAGCATTGCATTTCTAAGTAACACAGGAAGGAAAATAGGTACTAGGGTAGCATTTCCAGTATCTATGATGCATTGATCCAACTATCTATTTCATTTATGCCACGCCTTACATGTTTGTCTATCAGATAAGAATTTTCTTTTATTAATGCAGATGATTGGCAGGACCAACCTTCTATGATTTTCGATTGTTAAATAAACATATTGAAGAGATGCCAAGAAAACATACAATGTGGAAGTAAGGAAGAAGAAGAAGATGATGAAACAAAAAGAGTTGCTAATAATTTTTTTGGTTAATTTTGGAGATTAAAATCAGCATAAAAGCCAAATGGAGAATTAAAACCTAACTAGCCTGAATGCAATTTGTGAATGACAATCCTGCTTTTCATCAGGGACAGATTTATACATACTTGGTGTTCTGGCTGATTCTGATAACCCATGTTACGCCACTGTGCTATTGTCATTCCATGGAACACTACAACACTGAAATACGAGTCTAACAAGAGAATCCGATCGGCTGCAATTGAAGCAACATCCAATAAAGCAGGTTGTGGAAGTGAATTAAATGAATATGATATAAGTGAAGGTTGAATCATGACTGCAGCATTGGTAATATTTTCTCGGTTTAACAACATGCGGAAATAAGCTGTCTCATCTGGGCTGTTGTTAAAAACCTACCAAATCAAACAAATAACTTTCATATACCACATGCAGAACAAAATAAGAAATGATAAGAGAGAACACATAGGACATTAGTACCTGTACAAATTGGGATCGTCGTAGATTAAACATAAACTGAGGGAACAACGAAAAACAAGGGTTCAATGTAAACGATGATGGGTCATCCTTCCTGTATTCACCAAATTTGGAACAGACGCGAATCAGGTTCCTATCTAACCAACGGGTGGCATCAAATCCTTCCTGATGAACAGATTGCATAGATAGAGAAGAGTTAAATAATTAACTTTAACACAATTAATAGAAGAAATGAAAATTTTACATATGCTTGCACTGCAGCAAAGCCAAATGAGTTGTTAAGCTTCTATGGATTATACAACAGCCAAAACAAAGTAACTCCAAGAAATTGTCTAATTGCACGCATGGGTGACTTTTTAAATCATCAGTCCATGCATATTAACCAAATGGGAGGGATGCATCAATTGCAGAAAATGTGTATAAAGAATTAAGCAAGGCATCGAAAATTAACAGCTGTAGCAACCTCTATCTCCATTTTCAGGGATGCTAATCTTGCCATTACCACAGCAGCAGTCTCCTGGTCAAAACCTTGTACTAGTTCCTGAAAAGAACCAAAATCCCCAGTCAAACTCACCGATGACAAAGAAAATGGCACACAGAATGTATGAAATATACTGAAATATTGTCCACCCTTTCAACAACATGCATGTCATTCATCATTTTGAAGCTTTTCAAAATATTTCTCTTTAAGTTATTCAATTTAATTGCAAATTATCAAGGTCCAGTAACTTAAATGGGAGAAGCTACACTGTCATATCAACAGACCAATAGCTAAGGGCTTCATTAAGAGCATAAAAGACGAGAAAATTTTGAAGGATTACAAAAAAGGTAATCTTCATGCATAACACAAAGTTTCAAATTACACGATTGAGATCTAAGCCAGTTCTTGGGTAAATAGGTGATTGAGGCAAGGGGTTGCTTCTTTAAAGATTGATGCATGTGAAGACCTATAACTCTACGTGAATGATTATAGATAACTGGCTTGCATGGGAAAGAATATAAGTAAGAAGTAAACTAACCTCTGTGCTAACAGCACTATCTATCCATCTTCTTGTAATGGTTGTGACTCGAAGTAAGGTATGGCCTTCAGGGTTTTGAAAACTGTAATTAAAGAAATAAAAGGTTAAGATTAATAGCCGAACATGTACCATGTCAAAGAGAAAAGCAGATGTACTTCTTACAGGTTGTACATATATCTACAGAGGCAGAGTTAACATCTGGTATACCTCGTAAGGAACTGTATGTATAACTGTGCATTTGCAGTTCCAGGAGTATTTGACCTTTCACTGGAAGACAGATCGAAGAAAACAGTTAGACAAGTACTCTTGTCCAGACCACATATCTTCCAAGTTGTGGTATTCCCCTCGCCAATAACTGTGTCTGAAACATTAGGCCCTTTCTGCATCATTTTCCAGTGCAAACAAGCAGAAGTTAATTAGATCTTCATTGCAAAAGCACAAGTATTAGATAAACACCATAACCCATCATATATAAGAGCATTTTCATTAAAATTGAAAGAAATTATGAAAGGGCAAAGAGCAAACTTAACCTTCTCCAAGGATGAGCAAGGCCCAATAACTCCCTGAATTTTGATATCCTTGGAGCAGTTAATCTCCAGTGCTCCACTGCAAACAAATAAAAGATAATTAACAGCCAAACGCAATAAAAAGAAAAATAAACAGAGAGAGAATGGATTCTCAAACATAATATCTGGATGATCAATGAGAGAAACACCAAACATATCCCAATTTTCTCAAAGCTCACAACTGTAAATTTAAGACATTTAAGTGGAACATATTGGAACTCAATCTGAAGCCAGCAATTCATTAACAGAATTAGCAAATAAGCATGAAATGATTCATTGAACTTGTCAATGCCTCAAAATTGCTAAGGCTAGTAAATTTCCAAGGCATCAGTAACTTATGAGAGTAGAAAACGACACCAAAAGAAACATTACAATCATTGATAACATAGCTACTCATATTAGAGTCACCAATAGCACACTGTACAAACTAAGGTCACTGATCTTCAGCAAGATTGACCATTAGTGGGAAAAAAAGGTACAAGAGCATGATTGAAATTAAATTACACAATAAACTGACAGGCCTACAGTTAAGCTTTCCTACTCAAGACAAAAGAAAAGAGGCTAAAATGATAAGAGGAAAAAAACAATTCCTAAGGTCGATACTGGAGGGCTGCTATTTTTTATTTCTGCTTTATTACTTGTTTGTTTTGGCATTAGCAAGATTCTAGAAAGCTGAGGTGGCGTGGTTGTTAGGGAAGGGCATCAGGTCAAGGAATATTGAGCTGACAGAGGGGTGTGAAAAGGAGCAGGCAAAAATGTACTAGGAATGAAAATGTTTAAGGAGAGAATGGCACCTCTTGGATGTTGCCTGTAAGGTCCTCCCTACTGATTTTCATCTGAATAAAAGGCCTACACTTTAACCATTTCTCTTCTGCTTTACTAGAGACCTAACATAAACCTAGCAATTTAACTCTTACTATACTTTTGTAAGCTTTGAAAAATTACAATTTCAACACCACCAAGGAACATAATACATAAAGGCGAAGGAGAAAAGGGAATATCCATATTTGATACTTACTTGAAGCAAAGACCAAGGGCTTGTTCACCATCTTCAAATACACGCTTGAAAGAGTCTTTAAATACAGAATGCCCAAAACTTTCTGACAGAACAACTAGGCCACCAGTTCTTTCAACTGCAACCTTCATTTCAGCTACACCAACCTAGAACAGGCATCTTCAATCAACAATATAGTCTAGTTGACATCAACCAAGTCTCTTACAGTGGGAGAAAAATAGTGAACTTGATTTCCAGTTTCCTCCTCAGATGGAAGAGGTTGGAAATTTTACCAGTAGCAACGCAGTGAGAAACCAACAACTACAATTCATAACTACGCTATTCGGTTCAAAGAATTCCTGATGTTACTAAGAGAACAAGCTCATGAACTAAAAGCTATGAGGATTGTGAGCAAATTTACCCATACTGAGAAATGAGCCTAACAGAATAAGAGCTCGCTTGAAATTCAATCATAGCTTTTAAAACTAAACATTGGAAATTAGGAGATAGAAAAGAACCCCCAACATTGGGCGTTAGATCTCAAAATTGGCTGTATTTGGATCCTCATTATTTCAATAGCATAGCTTCAAAAACATATATTCCTCCGGCTGATCAAAGTCACATTCCTAATTGGACTTAGCCGGTAGTTCATACTATGGAGATTGGTTGCTTTATCAAATCAACAAGCAAAATATGGACATAATTATAACACAAGAAACTAAATAAGAACCTGATCCAGCGCAGATGCAAAAAGGTCCAGAACATGACCCTGGTTGACAAGCTGCTTCGCAAGGCTATCATAAAACTTGACAGCTTTCTTGAAATATGGTGCAGCATCCTTGTCAAGATCCTTGTGTGAACGCACAGGATCAGACAAATCTTTTGATACGATCTGCAAAATTCAAGAATGAAAATTACCTTAATAATTATTGTAAATATACATGAGTGAAACAGGAGAATGTTCAAAATGAAAAATAAAGGTCAACACTCAAAACCATGTCCTAACTTGATCAAAAATTTGAACATAACACTGAAAATTATAATACTCTCAAAAATTTCAATTTGAAGACATGGAGAGGAATGTGTGAGGGCATAGAATATATAGTTCTACAGAGAACAGGCAACACTCTTAAATCTGAAAAAAAGAAAAGGTTACCAAAAAGTTCCTGATCTTGGCATAAAAACACAGTTATTTTCACCAATTACCACATACTGTATTAAGAAGTAAACACCAAACCAGGGTACTTCTCACACCAAAATAAGTTATATGAGCAAATAAAAAGATCTTCACTGGTTCCAGACCAACTAAAACAGCATAAGTCAGAATGTGATAGCTAAATCCACAGAACTTTGTTTTCCCCTTGGCAAAGGTAAGCATCATTGGCTACAAAATCTCCGGTAGTTACATGACTGTTATCACTTAAAAATACTATGCCTATTAACCTCACAAAGCATAACAAGAACCGCATTTAAAATGGGAGCCAAAAGATAATACCGTGCCAGGCCCTTCTGTGCATGGACCACCAACTAAAGCTATAATTCTAGCCCCTGTTCCAGGCATACAAGCTCCAAGCAACCCTGCTGCCACACTCAATGCCACTCCTGTGCACCTCAAAGCCCGAGTGCCTGGTGACACAGGCCATTGATCCGTTTGCAACTCATCCAAAAGCTACAATTAAAAAATTCACACAAGTTCTCTTCACTCACTAATCCCTATAGACACCAAATTAACAACTAGTTAAAAGGCAAACCAAAATCGCACCGAATTGAGTGTATATTCGCAATCAGAAGCAGGCAACAAGAACCGGGTCACACCCAAATCCGGAACCCCATTTTGCATCACTTTTTGTTGTTGGTACCCAGCGGGGAGTCTCCGACCCGGGACGCCAAGTCCCAGTTGCTCAATGATCTGATCCTTGGAAATCTCCTTGTTGCCTTTAAAAACATAAACCTTGGACATATCCGAAAACCCCAATTCATGAACATGAGCTTGAGTCCCAAACGTAACGAATCCAACGAGGGCGTTATCAGGCAACAAGCCGATAGCGCGCTTCAACGCCGATTTAACAAACCCAAACTCCTCTTCGATCATGCACGTGTCCAAAACGAACACAAAAACAGGAGACGGCGACGAGGGCGGGTGAGCCGCGTCGGGATGAATGGGGTTGTTGAGATTGAGATTAGGGTTAGGGAGCGTGTACTGCACGGTGGTGTACTGCGGGTAGAGCTCAGCGGGGAGGTTGGTGGCGGAGATCATGGAGTAGTGGGGAGGGAAATGGTTGCGCTGGAAGCAGAAGGGGCAGATCCAGATCTTGGCGGTGAAATCGACGGTTGCGAAGGCGTTGAGGATGGCAGAGCATGTTTTGCAGCGGAGCGGCACGTAGGGGAGTGTTGGGATGTCGGGATGGTTGCGGATCGGAGAGATGCAGGCGGCGAGAGGGATAACGCACTTACTGGCTTCCACCTTGGTGCGCGGCCACAAGTTCCACGTCATTCGGACTCCGTCGATCCCCTCAGGATCGGTGTTCGCCATCTCCGACATGGTGCTTTCGATTTCGTTGGTGTTGTTTCTTAAGGTCTAATTAGATTGTTGATTTGAAAACTAACGCAATCGGAATTGGAAATTCAAATTGCAATTGAAATGTTTTTTGTTCCAAATTTTTCGTTAATCTTTTCGGTCAACTGAAAGGCGACCCCCAGGAGAGGAGAGGAGAGAAGAGAAGGAGAGAAAGGGGTCACCGCCAAGTAGAGAGACAGAGAACGCAGAAGAGAGAGACAGTGGGAGGAATTTGCCTTAGGGAGGTAAAAATAAAATACATAATCTTTCCAGATTTGGGAGTTTCCATCTAATCTAATGTGGTTAAAAAATGAAAATTAATTAATCCCCTAATTAAGTTTAAGATCTAAATATGGTTTAGGTGTGGACTAAGACTAACCGATAAGAAAGAGGACTACCTCCGTCCTAATTAGACTTGCATCTGAATCGGGATATGTTTAAATTTAGTAAAATAAATCCATTCTCATACATTTTATTTTATGTTTAAATTCAAACTCATTTTTTTTTATAAAATTCTAAATTAAGTTCAAATTAAGTCCAATACATAATTTCCTAATTTGTCATGCCACTTTCTATTTGATGATAACCAGATTATTGTCATCATTATTTGGTTTGAAGTCTTGTAATAAAGCGAAAGTTGAAGAAACCTAATAATACGCAGCTTTATTTTTATATAATAAAAAAGTTATTTTCGATAGACTTATATGTAAATAAGATAATATAAGAAAAATTTAAATTATAAAAAAAAAAGTAAAAAAAGTACAAAAATATATATTATATTAATAAAAATATAATAAATACATTATAAATAAATAAATAAATAAAATAGATAAAAATAAATTAAAAAATAAATGAACGGGTTATACCTTATTTAGTCCAGATTCCTAATTTTCAAAATTATTTATAAATTGATAATAAATACTTGGAAGCAGCACAGCATCGTATCCGTGGCTGAAAATGAAATCAAACCAACACTCTTTTCATTTTGGGGTATGTTGGTCATTTAGACTTCTCTCTGTTCATGATTTCCTCAAATCAAACACATTATTTCACAAATACTAATGAAATCTCACTCTCTTGAGTATCAAGTAGAAGGCCTGAATCTAAAATCTCACACAGCCACAGTCTCATCCTCTATTCCCTCTCTACCTCTCTATATTCCAGTAACCCCGTCGTGACGCCAATTCCTCCTTTTCCGCCCAAATCGCCGTCGTTTGATTCCTTAACATTTCGTTGTTCCAAGTCTCCACAGTTCTAGGGGTTGTGATTTCATATTTTAAGCTTTTACTGGCCTTTAGGGTGAGAGCACAATCAATCTCGATGCGATACGATTCCAAGGTGACGTCATCTCTCAGGTGCGCTTTCCTTTCCTTTTGTAATTTAATTATTGAACAAATGTAGTTTCTATTTTGAGACCTCATGCGACCTCATTAAATACGTGCAAAGCTTTACAAGCTTGATTTGGGTTTCGACTCGGGGGAATCTAATGAGTGGTAATGTGCCACAGTGTTTAGGTTTTCGCGTTTCTGATCTTTCAAACAGCATGCTCCTCTAGGATAATTTAAACAGGAACGAAGTTCTTGCTTCTTGTTTCTAGTATTATTTAGAGATCTTGTTTGGGTATCAAGCAGTAAATGAGATGCTGTTCTTTCTAGCAGGAGCTTTTACTGTTGGGTTCTTAGTTAACAGTTCTGATCTCGGCTTGTCTGCCCAAAAATGGATGTTGTGTTGGATTTAAGATGCTCTCTTAAACAATTTGTCGTTTTATGTTGCGATCAAATGTTTATTTTTTCTCGTCTTGATTGGTATATCAGTAAAAGGACTGAGTTGGATGTTCTTTGGCTCTTTGTGTTTCCAGGTGATCTGTTATTGCTCTAGATTACATCATGTTCTGGAGAGATCGGGAGAGGGATAAAAAGGATACAAATGGTGGACCACCCTGTGGTCAAGTTCGAGTTCTTGTTGTTGGTGACTCGGGTAAGTTCTTCATTTTTCTTTTTAATGTGCTTCTGCTTAGATTAGGGGAACCATGTGAGATTTTAAACCATAGAAATGCAAATCTGGCGGATTCATCTTATATATGCCTATTATCTAAGAATTCTGGTAGATGAATGATATATCACACAGATTACTCTTTTCCAGTGTGGAACTTGTACAATCTAACTAATGGAATGTCTGTACTTGGGTCCTGGATTTATGCATTTCAATTGGTTGGATACCTATAGCAGCACAAATTTGCAAATGACACTTACATGTCTTGATAACACCAGACAGTGTTTTTCATGGCTCATAACTTGTTCAACAAATAAATGGTAACTTTTTTATGTAATTCTTTGTGGTCACTTGATATACAAATAGCAGAAACCTAAGAGAAAAACCCTGATCTACTTCCAGGATATCTTCGATACTCTTGCACCAAATTAAACTATTTTGCCTTTTGATGTGAATTTAAATTTTAATTTGCATGTTTATTAGGTGTGGGAAAGACATCACTCGTTCATTTGATTGTCAATGGTTCTTCCATCACTCGCCCCTCTCAAACAATTGGATGTACAGTTTCTGTGAAGGTAAGAGATTCTGTTCATCAGGTTGCTAAAAAGTGTTATCAATTTTCATGCCTTGACTAAGTTCTTGCAATCAATTTCATCCAGCACATTACTTGTGGTAATTCCAGTAGCTCGTCAAGCAGCATCAGGGGTGATTCTGAAAGAGATTTCTTCGTTGAACTTTGGGATATATCTGGACATGATCGATATAAAGACTGCCGGTCTCTATTCTATTCTCAAATTAACGGTGAGCACCAAATCTTCTTCCTGGCTGGTTATTGTTATTCACATTATACAAAGTTTACAAAAATTTAGGTGGACTTTTGCCTCCCTTGGAGGCCATACACATACTTGCTGGTAGACTATGGCAGCAGATGTTATTACCAGTTGCATTAGGCATGCATTTTCCTTGTGAACTATTCTGTTGTTGCTTATTCAGTGATGAGTGGATTTGGGGGTTTCTCAAACATGAGCTTCCTAATAGATATTATCTCTTCGTTGCTAGTCATTGGTTAACCATTGTATTGGACACTTTCTTTTGCTGGTTCAATAGAAAGTTGCCTTTCATTTTAGTGAGGGTTGCTTTTAGAAAATAGCTAAGAGAACTCATTCTACTTTTTGAATTTGGACTATTTCAGGTCCTCCAAATACTTATATCTGGATGTGATATTCATCAGTTTGTTTTTTCTGCTTAACTGTTTAACATCTTAAAAAATAGTGTTCTGCAATCACATTTTGTCCAGCAACATCTAGACGATTTGCTTCTGTTTCCTTAAATATCACAACTTTCATACCTTATGCAAGATGTTACATCTGTGATTGATTGCTTATGATTCTATTTTGATTCCACAGGTGTCATATTTGTGCATGATTTATCGCAGAGAAGGACCAAAACAAGCTTGCAAAAATGGGCGTCTGAGATTGCAGCGACTGGAACATTTTCAGCTCCTCTAGGTTCTGGTGGTCCTGGTGGTCTTCCTGTCCCTTTTCTTGTTATTGGTAACAAGGCTGATGTTGCTGCAAAGGAGGGTACAAGAGGAAGTAGTGGAAATCTTGTTGATGTTGCTCGCCAGTGGGTTGAGAAGCAGGGTTTGCTTCCATCTAGTGAGGAGCTGCCATTGACTGAGAGTTTCCCTGGTGGTGGAGGCCTCATTGCAGTAAGCCTTTGAGATCATAATGAAAAGAAAATGCAATTTATTTTTTGAGAACTAGAATGATCCAATTTTGGAATATTCTTCTATATCAGGGAAGCTAGTTTTTTTTTTTCTCTGCAAAAATGCTAGTTTATTTCTTTTACTCAAATCATTAGGTAACTAGTGTACTTGATCACTTTTAAATCTTTTTCCTGAAGTACTGAAAAATAACTTGACCATTCCTTGGGACTCTGATCTAATAACTCAGCCTAAATTCATAAGATTGAATCTGAAACATAATAAATGCAGATATTTGCTTAGTGTCGCAACTGGTAATGATTTGAAGGATATTGTTATGGATATGCGTAATAGATGAATTATATTAAGTTTTTTACTCCTTAATGTTAGACATAATTGGCATGCTAATCTGTCTATTAAACATGGACAGGCTGCCAAAGAAGCAAGGTATGACAAGGAGGGGGTGATAAAATTCTTTCGATTGGTTAGCATTCTCATCTAGCACATTGCTTTTCTTCTGTGGTTTTTGTTGCTATTCTTGCAAGCTGTAATCTCTTTGGTACATTCTTTCAGTTGATACGAAGAAGATATTTTTCGGATGACTCTTCTACACCAAGTATGTGGTCATCGTCTTCTTCAATTCAGGGACCAGGACATCGTTTGGATGACGATATAAATGAGGAAGATCATCTGTACAAGAATACAAGGTACTCGTACTGCCAATTTCACTTAATTATGCTTCCATTAACTTTTGTCTTGCTAAAAGAGTTGGTTCTGGTTTCGGGAATCTCTGGTCTAGTCGAGATGTTTTGGATTTACTTTTTGGAGTACTTTTGTTAATATGTTATGAGTTTGTAGCTTTGAACTGATGATTGTCTAGTGTGCTGTGATTCAATATGGTTCACATTCTCAATGTACTTTTAAAGTCGTGTTTTGCTTTTGAAACATCACATGAAAGCTTTTTTTCGTGGACTGCAGCTTAGCTAGTAATGCTTACAAGTACAACACTCTTCCTCCACTGCCAGCTCAACGCAATTTGACCCCACCTCCTACACTATACCCTCAACAGCCAGTTTCTGTAACTGAGAATTACAGCTTCCCAAGATTTTCACTGTCTGGTTCACAAGAAATAAGCAGTACTGCCCGATCAAAACGCTTGGATATTAATGTCTAGTGAGCTTCTTATCTCAGGCTTTGCTCAATGCACCTTTGCTCAATTATTGAATTTTTTTCACGCTGTATATGAATTGATTCCATTCTTTTTTGTTTCTGGCTTGTTGACTGAGTCATCGATTATTGTTTCCACATTTTGCTCGCTGTAAGGAGCTTCCTAGGTTACAGTTTGGTCACAACCTACTTGTACATCGATTGATACCTGAAAGCACATTACTTGGAATTATGGCTCGTGCTAATGTTTTATGGTTGGATTTGTTTCTGCCATTTGATGCATCAAAACTAAGACCAAAAGAAAGGAGGAGAAAAGAAAAATAAGAGCAGATATAGATAAAGAAAACAAAATCAGTATCAATTAGTTCTATTGATAATTTCCTAGCTGCTCAATTTTTTAAAACATGATGAAAACAAACTTAGAACCTCTGTGCCTATTTTTTTCTCCTAAGTTGCATCTTGTGCTGACTTCTGAACAACTTGTCCTGCAAAGTATCTGGTACTTTTGGTGCATTCTTCTATATCTGATTGCATTTGCTTCTATATTTGCACAATTGATGCCTCAGTTTCGTAATATTATTTACTGCATATCTGCTCAAAAATTGGCAACCGGTGAAGAATGAATCTTCTTGGACCATAGAGCACTTCTTGAATTATGTTTGCAATCATTTTCTCCTCCTCCTGAGTGCATGGCCATCCTATTATGAGATCCATATATGACATCCACTCTCCTGCTTGGCTTCCTTCATCTTTTTCCTGCTCGTTGCTGCTGTTCCCATTTTGTAATGGCCATGCTGTTTTCACGTGCTTTTTTTTCCTCGTCTTTCTGCTCATCTTTGCCTTGTGCATATCTGGTCAACCGATCTGCTCAATTAACATAGAAAACATTGACATATTTAGCTAATTTATTACGGATATATGTTTACTCTCCAAGTTCCTTCTTTAAGTTTTTAGTTTAAAAACAAAGGCGATGACCTAAGAAAAACTTTAAAAAATCAGTCTCCTGCATGAATTTCACACTAGCCAAAGTTCGCTCGTTGGAAGCACTTAAAAGACATAAACGCAGAAACAGAGAGAAGTAAATAAAGGGGAAGTTAAGAAAGGAAAATACAATGTTACAGCAACTTACCCCAATTTTCTCACCGTCCAGACAAGAAATTGCTGCCGTCTACACTTTGGAAGAGAACGGTAATAAGAATAGGAAACCAGTAATAGGGTTTGTTTACGTAGAAGTTGCACCCAGAAACAGCACCAACACAACTTTGACAGTACTATGGAGCTTCAGTCCTTGTACGTGCTGATTCCAAATTCCGAGCCTATATCAATAGATGCATACAGAGACCACCACTGTAGGGTACCCTAAAATTTTCCTAAACTGGTAATTTCATTTATTTCCTTTTTAAAGAGGGTTTATAATTTGTTTCTCTCAATTACGTTAGTTCATAACTAAAGATATTATGTACTCTAGGTTAAATTAATTATTCTTTTCTGTATAGGTACTGACTTGGCATGACCTAAAAGGAATCCGAATTAGTAAAAATTGCGGTTTACTAATTGCATTAGGATTTAATCACTAAAGGTGTCCAAGGCTAAATTGTACTGTAGTAATTGTTTCCCATAGATGTGACATCTATAAGTATGCAGACAAGTCTTATTTAACTGTGTTTTGTGGCGAAGACGAGGAATTTCTCTCTCAATTTTTCTCGCAATCCAAACGCTCAGTTTAATGCTGCTTCTGCCGATTCGCCACTGTTAGTACCAACAGCAGCTGCCGTCGTCATTGGTGACAATCAATCTCAGGTTTTGATCTAAGTTATTTTGAAGCATTTCTTTGAGAATTAGTTAATTGGTCTAATTCTCTATATTGAACACCTCCCTATCGATTGATACAAACGCTTAGTAATGCTGCTTCTGTTTGTTGATGCATTCCATCCGTTCCAATGCATATTTGGTTTCTCTTCTTTGCCAAAAAAATTTAAAGGTTTAATACAAATCGGCCAAATTCGGTTCATATACATGAACATTATAACAAAAAGCGAGCTGATTTATTCTTCACCGATCGGTTTTTCCTTAGCCGTAACCAAGAAAAATCTGTAACTTTATTTCTTCACCTTCTTCTTCAATTTTTATCCAATCAACCTTCATCTTTTCACCGACTCACAGATATGTTCAATGGTCGAAATGGTTCCATGTCCAATCAAACTCCTCTTCAATAACTCTTTAGATTTGTACTTTTCACTACAAGAAATCAGGGAATTACGATGGACAAAACCAACGTTAAATTCAAATATTCCGTCGGTATTAATATTTACCGATAAAATTTAACGACGGACAAAAGCGTCGTTAATACGGGTGTAGTAAACTTTAACGGCGGAATATCAAATACATTTGTGTTAGTAAAATATACTGACGGATAAAAAGAAA
>JANIPM010000001.1:27953620-27964449 GCA_027478405.1 Erythroxylum cassinoides
GGGTATGAGCCCTTTTAGGCTTTTTAAGCATATCATGAGTTATATACCTCCGTTAGAGGTGATTCTTGTTTCAAAACGAACTCGAGGCTTAAAGCTATAATTTGTATGAATAAGTAGACCTATGATTTTGGTGGTTAATTAGTGTGCGCTCACCATGAATGTGGAGTTATAGCTATTGACCCTGCAAGGTATTTAAGCGAAAGGTTCATGATTTTGCAAGGGTAAAATTCTAGATAAAAGTTTTCTTTCGTGGAGAGGAATCCCTCCCTCGTGGGTTGTGCGTCCAAAAGTCACGTAGGACGTCAGACACGTGGTTCACCGGGGAGGGGTTCCAACATAAATGATGGAGATGTTCACAGTGAGATTCAGTTCCTTGGAAATGACCCTCAATAGAATTATCTTATTTCTAATTAACGAATCAAGTGTTTTAATTTTTTTCTCTAATGAATAGCACTAAGATTCTGCAATTAGAATGAGGAATGTAATATTTAATTAGATTCTAATAGTTTGGCAAATAACTAAGCATATTACACTTGATTCCAGAATACTTATAAGATAAACTTATTTTTCAAAATGAACTCTTTAATAATAAGCTTTTTGGAAATGGAATTCAATTTCATCACATTCCATGCATTAACTATCATATGTTTTAAACAGAAGAAGAAGTCTTCTTATTTCTATTCAAATTTTTTCTGTTTATAGAAGTTAAAAAACAAAAAGGCAATTTTGAAGCTATATATTTACAAGTATGAGATTTATGGACATAACATCCAAAATGAACCCTAACAATGTAAACTATTCACCTCTTTCACCTAGAGATTTGCTCAGATGATATTACTTTATTGGTTACTCTTAGTTAGTTGACTTGGTTCAATTGGTTAACTGTTTTTGAACTTATTAGGTTTGCCTTATTTAATAAGTCCTCTTATTATATCCACATTGTTTGCAAAAATTGTATGCCACTTAAAGTCCCCCTTTTGTCACTTTGTATTAACTTGTTCCTCATTTTCTTCCCTCATTGTGACTTTATTAGGTATACTAATACTTTTTTATGAATCATAAAAGTTCCAGTACCTCCTTATGGCTCCTATTTGAAGTTAGCCAATGATGTTCACCTATAATTGATAATCATTTGGAAAAAATTACAAATAGTTAGTAAATGAAATAAACAACTAAATGGGAATATGGAAAGTGAAGCTTACTCAAAATAGGGACCAATCAGCAAGCATAAGCTTATAAAAGATCTCCTTATGATGCATCATATTTTTAGATTCCTTTGACCTACCTCTATCATGTCTAACATGACAAATGTATGTTGACAAGGAATTCTAGTTATTTATTGCTTCATATGAGTACAAGTCATCTTCCAAAAATCAACTATAGTTTCCCAAAAGTATATGTGCTTAAATTCGAACAACCTCCCATTACTAAAATAAGAAATCTAGTTGTTGGCATGCTTTTTTGGCTTTTGCAAACTTGCTTGAATTCATGGGAAAATATATCATGTCTACTTTTCTTCTTCTTTCTTTTCTTATTGAATCTAATCATCATAACCCTTTGTATTATCTTAAGCATCGTCAAATTAGGTTTTTCTTGAGCCTCTTTAATGTAAGCATTGAAGCTATTTAAATGATTGTTCAGTAGCATATCATATTTTACTCTCACAAATATATGTGCTCCTATACCACTTGATCAACATAATCAAAGTGATCTAATCATATGCTTGCTTGATAACACTCTTCAATTTCTTTATGTTCACTCTTCAATTTCAATTAGTGGTTTTGATGAATCAAATGAGTAAGGATTAGAGGATTTAATGGAACAAAGTTGGTGTTTGAATGGATATGAACTGGTATTGCATTAGAAGAAGTGAATTCGGAAAGATTATGAGTGAAAGTAATGTTAGAATGGATGTAGGAAGCTTTGGAGAGGCCTTGGAGGGGCTTAGGAACCCCCTATGTCCTTTTAATGAACATTAGGTCTGTTAAACGGATCTTCTTAGGTCTGTGAGGACCACCGACCTCGCCATTGTCCGTTTAACAGACATTAAACGGACCATCTCGGGTCAAAAATGGCCCCCAACCTCATGAATGTCCATTAGGCGGACATGTATGTCAGTTAGGCGGACATGTATGTCCATTTACACTGTGCACTTGTGGGAAATTTGCATTGTTGACCCTCTAGATGGAAAAATATCACTTTGAGGTCTTCATGAAAGTTGTAGATCCAGAATTCCTCTTTCAAACCGTCCAAGAATGACTCAATAAGAGGTTTTTAAGGAAAGTTATGCCAATTTTACCAAGCGAGGTACAATATGATTGAGAATATAAACATACTTGATTCTTTTGGCCATAACTTCATCAACCGGCCTCCAAATGAAGTGATTCTTGAAGCAATAGATTCATAATGCATTTTTATATCTCTCCATAAAAATTGCTATCTTTGATGTTGATTTTAAAAAGATTGATGGAAATAAATTGAGGGATTAGTTGGAAGAGCATAACCGGGTTATGAACATACTTTGAGTTTTTAGGCATATCTTAAGCTATAAAGCTCTTAATGAGGTGGTTCTTGTAACACCCACTCCCGCATGACCCAAACCCAATATCGATGCTGATATCCAGGTCCGTGCCCCGCAAGGGTGGCGTGCAACATCACTTAGTTCGTTAAAAACTTAGTATAATATTTTTTCAAGCGTACATGAAAATCAATAATCGCAAATTTGGGCCCACTTTTATTCAGAAACCTTTTCATTTACAAAAGTTGCCAAATTTTTGTTTTCAAATACCAAAATTTCGATTTGCACATTCCAAAAACAAAACACATTAAAACTTTATTCCAAGAGGAAAGTTATACACCACAATTATATTCACATACACAAAATACAATGATTTGCGGAAATACAATTTAATGCGAAAAGACAAAGACACAAAGTAGACGCGAACTGATCCCAACTTCTAGCTTTCCCCTGTATGCAGTAATCATACTCCCGTTTTCCTAATGGGGTATTCTTCAAATCCTGAAAAATAATTGCAAATTTTGGGTAAGTTTTGCGAACTTAGTGAGTGACCATCATCGATGGCTCACCCAGTCATATAACACACAAAATTAACAAATCTCACTTCATCTCACATTTCACATTATTTCACAATCCACATTCACATTCACATTAGTCACGTTCGATATTATTAATCATTCATATTATGCAATATGCAATGCACATGAGACTCACTTTTCATTTCTTATTTTATTGTGACCGAGTGCCTGAACTGTCCCATGTAGGGCTCATTAATAACTATCCCTTATCCGTTTGGAGGATACAGGGCTCATTAAACGTTGAGCTTGAGTCTCTGAATCACTTTGAGCTCGAAGCTCATTTTTACTCGTTGAGCTTAAAGCTCTGATCGGTGGCGACTCTGGTCACAACAACCATTATCTGTCATACACTTATGCAATGAAATGCATCAATCATATGGTGCACATTCAGAACACATTTATTTCACATAAGCACAAGGCATTTTGCCTTTCACTCAATCAAACATATTTCATCTAATGCATATAAAATGCTCATGTGACACTTTTCTAACTATTACGGTGTTGTGACCGAGTGCCTGAATTGTCCCATATTAAACATTGAGCCTGAGGCTCTCAATCACTGTTAAGCTCGAGGCTCAAGTACACTCGTTGAGCTTTAAGCTCTAATTGGTGGCTGCTCCGGTCACAACTGTCATTATCTGATTATGCATTTATGAATGAAATGCATAGGCCACCATGGATCAGCATATATCACAATTAATCACATTATGGGCACGTAGGTCTCAAATTCACATACAAGTAGCACTTCAATAACACAACTTAGTATCACAATCATCGGACCTCCTGTTCAGAACCCAATATAATCAATCACATCCAGTAATCAATTTATACAGAAAGAAACAAAACAGAACAAAGGGTGAAATGAGACCATCTCGATCTACCCATAGTACGCTCCAAATTAGCACTTGCTTCCAAATTTTGGAAACGCCTGACTGCGGACTTTTAGCCTACACAACCCATTTATTCAATACGTTGCACACATATTAATAATTTTGCACAACTATAATCATTGATGCACATATAAGTACGATGCATGTTCATGAAAATCCCGGTATTATTGCACAAATTTCATCTAAAAAACCGTTCCCATATCAAAACTCATTTATGCCTAGGGTTAAGCCACACTAAAATCCTTAGACTCGTAATTTATGCTTATTTCAATTTTTCTAAAACCATACTTTCAGGTGTACTGCTCCCGATCAATGAGCCAGTTCACATAGGGTAACCTAGGCCACTTCTCCTTAATAGAAAAATTCCTCTATGCTTTAGGAATCCATAGACACTAAAATTACCCAATTCGGATCTCTATAGGTCCGGATATTGCTAAAACACTGTCCAGAAAAATAATCAGTCGGTCCTCTCACTTAGATCTAATCCATCATTTTCAATTTAATCTCCAAAATTCACAAATTCTCATGGAGAGGAAATTAAATGTCTTACGAATCTGACACCTTAAAAATCAAGTCAATCGGAGTTCGGATGAAAAAGTTATACACAAAAGAAGGCAATTGGTTGACTTGAAACAAAATAACAAAATAAAATTAAAATAAAAAAATAAAAGCGTTCTAGCACCCAGGAGCTCGTGAGGGCGCAAACACTCTCCCTCGCGAGGGGCTAGCTGGACGCTCACCCTCGCGAGCCGTCGTACTCGTGAGGGCGAGTTCTCTCGCCATCCCAAATTCTTTTTTTTCCCTTTTTCCACTTATTTTCCCTCTCTTTTTCCCCAATGCATAACACTTCGCCCAAGTGTCTAAAATTGACAAATTAAGTATCATTGGAAAAATCACAGAATGCCCTACTATTTCTATGAAGGACTCACAGACAATTTCCAATTCAATAAGGGTCAAAATGCACTTCAAAATATCTGTCATGTAACTCTCATCCTAAACAATGACACAATTTTCTCAAAATCAAAACTTCCTACTCCATTGGCCAAAAATTCCAAGCTTTATATCAATGAAAAGATCAGAACACATTCTACAACTTTCATACAAAGGTCAAAATCTCAATCAAAGCTTCTGCCCCCCATAATTTCACCCTAAACCACATCCAAACTTCAAAAATTCATACCTTACCATTCCTACACCTTAAAATAGCATATTATACATCATTAAAAACCTAAGACATTCTTCTATTACTTTCACTAAGGCCACTTGAGTCAATTCAAACCATAACAGTCCAGAATTGGCCCCAAAGCACAGTATCCACAAAACCTACATTTATGGACATTTTCAAACACAAGGCACATAAATCTTTGGAAGAACAGCCAAGAGTCAACAGATCATAACTTTCAACCTCCTTCTTGAAAAATGTCATACTTAGTGGCGATAGAAAGCCAACAAGAAAAACTACAACTTTCATGAAGACCAATTTAGCAAAATGAAGACCAATTTAGCAGAATCTGCCTAAATTAATCTAGAAAATTTTCCAAAGTTTCATATCACTAAATGAAAATTTCAAGCTACTATTCATTCCTACACCCTTTCCCACATTCAAATCAAAAATTGGAACTCTTCCATCCAAAATTGAACATCACTTCCTTCACAAGAATTGTAGCCAAACTCCTGAAGTTTAATTCAAGCTAAACTTCATCTCAATTGCATAACCATATAAAAAGTTATGGCAAAATCATTGAAACATGCACAAAGCAAATTTTCCAGATTATCATCCTAACACCTGTCCTATCTTTTCCATACCATTTCCACACCAATCACCACTCAATTCACTCCATATATCAACCACTAAATCAAAACATCTCCTTGAACATTAGTCCACAAAATAGTAGCAACTCACACTCACTCATCCATCCTTTTTTACACTCATCTACAACATTAATTTACTTCCGAAACATGTAAAACATATCTACTTCCATTTATCAAATCCTACCTCGTCAATCTTCAATCAAACAAATAAATTACATACCCATATACACCAAACACAATTCCATGCAATTTAATTTAAATAACATAACAACTAATTGATTTAAATACAAAACCACAATATAAAACATGTTTCTTACCTATTAAGCTTCCAAATCTTCCACAATTCACAATTTCTCTACCTCCCAACACCATACACGATCATCAACCTTCAAGGCTTAGGTTTGGATTTTTAATGAACAAAGAAGAGCAAGCAAAGAGAAAGAGAGTGAGAAGGATGGTCAAAATTTCAAAAGGAGCAAGGAAGTAAGTAGACTACGAAAGTGGTGGAGGAAAATCTCACAAAAATCACCAATCACCTTAGACAAGAAGAAGCATCGAGAATGACCAAAAGATGGGTGGGTTTTTATTAAACAAACATACATGGTGGCATGTTAGGCAAGTGACAAGTGTCACTTGCCACATGTCACATGCTTAGGCCCTCTTTTATTTCCTTTCCAAAAACAATTCAATTTCTACTCCAATTTTTCTCCAAAATTCCAATGACTCAAATCAATAAATCCTAAAATCATGTATCTAAATTTTCAATGCCATTGGACATTAATTTCTACTATTGGTAAGCCATTTTTTTGCCACTAGGCATTTTTTCAAGTCCAAAAAATACCCCAAAATTTCCAAAACAATTATAAAGTCTAATTCATCAAAGATAACATATAATACGGTAATTCATACCACATCACATTCTTTAGATTTAGGTAATTCAATATTTCACCTAATTTCAATAAGGCACGTCAATTCAATCATTCAGTAGGGCATATAAAATCGATCATTAATATACACATGAATGTATATGCAAATGCACATATGACTTCACTTCATTTTCACTTTGTTGTGACTGAGTGCCTATACTGTCTCGTACCTATTGTAGATACTGAGCTCATTTCTGTCTTGTATCTATTGTAGATACTGGACTCATCACATTTCTGAGTTTAAAGCTCTTTTTCACACATTTGTTACTCCGGTCACAACTCCTTTATCTATTCATGCATTTCATTGTAATGAGATACGACAATTTACAAATTTTACATTTAGTATTCATCATTCGATCCACACAAGTCATATGTCGCTTCCTTCAGATCTAAGTCTAGTATTCGTATTATAGTTATTTACACATTCCACATTTCATATATAATTGGAAAGCACTTCCAATACATCTCCTCAGTCTATCAATTTCTGGAATCATCACTTTCATATAAATAACAATTCAATAATTAAAAGTTAATCAAAATCAATTCATTCATAGTGAGAAACATCTAGGTTGACTCACTACACATATAATTCAAACAGAAGCACACATATAATTGAGTTTATACATCTAGGTTAACTCACAGTATGCTCCAATAAGCTATTGCCTTAACGATCCAGCAATGTCTGGGTGCTGACGATCGACTTGAACATCTATAGTCATGCAACACATATATAGTTCACTCATCATTATGTTATTCAATCAAATGAATATACAGTCATGCATATGTATATATGTCATGTTCCATGCATGATCAATTAACATTCTGGGTATGTAACTTTATGTAAAGATCTTAATCCATTCCTAATCCATCTATCATACATTTATTTAAATTTCGACTCTATACTACCTTCATGTTCTTCAATATTCATTTACCCATTTAGGTTCATCTTGGCCCTAATCAACTCCAAAGACACCAAATTAGAGTGATTTATTATCATTTGTTTCAATAATTGCACAAAACTAAGCTAATCATTCTAAGGCACTGCTCACGGTCATGTGGGATCTCCCCAAGATCGTTACAAAAGCTAAACATCCAGGCCATGATCGTGCACTGAGAGCCACGATCATGATAGAACTTAAAATGATCAAGACACAATCGTGAACTTAAGGGCCACGATCATGCCCTACATTCTTCCCTCACTCTTCCACGAATTCATCAACCCTAAAAGCATATCAAGCACTTCCTACTTTCCACAATTCATACCTTCATATACAAGTTCAATTCATGCAATTTCAACTACCATGTTAACTACTTAAATCTCCTCAAAACCTTACTTGTTTGGTCATTCAACACATATCATTATACAAGTAACTCTAACTTTGTCAAATTCATGAACACTTCAATAACATCCCTTTTTAATATAACCTTACCCTCATTTATACTTCAAATCTCTACCTAAACCACCCATACAATCTACTATTTTCCAGTATCAAAAGAAAAACAGAAACCCTCCATTCATCCATCAAATTCCAGCATAACTTCATCATCAATACTATATACAATACATTACAATTCAATCATCATGAATGTTATGTAACATATATCATAATAGGGCAAGAAATCACTTACTTATTTAGCACAAAGCTTCCTTAATTACCAAGTTAACCTAACCTTCCAAGCTTGCAAACATAAAGCATATTTCTAAGAACAAGATGAAAACACAAAGGGACTTCAACAACAGGCTGAAGACAACTAGATTTTGGAGTGGTAAGGTGTAGGATTTTTGGCAAAACTCAAAGTGTAAAGGTTATGTGTGTGAGTCAATAGTGAGGAAGATAGAGAGGCTAAATGTAACAAAAACAAAAGCAAAATAATCTTTCAAGTGTGGAAAAAATCGTGGGTGTAGGTGTATGGTGAGAATATGAACACTTGGCATGACACTTGTCATGCTAAGATCCAAGCCATATGTTTCATCCTTCAACTACCAATTGTCACTTAATATTTGGTCCATTTGTTACTCAACTACACCACCATTTGTCACTCATCTATAGTGCCGTGTGTCACCATTCCATAGGCCTAATCAACCTAAATTTTCATGTATCAATTTGCTTTGCCATTTAACATTTTTCCTAGACTAGATGCATATATCACTTTATTAATCACCCACTGTAACAATAGATCCCAAATTAATCATTATAGTCCATCAAACCACAATTTGAGACATATTCAATACACTATTACATTTTGATCATTTAAAATCTTTCATACCTCGGAATATGTCAATTGAGTGCATATACTATCCTTGTTATGTTTCTAAATCATAATTCGTGTATATACGTAAGTACTATGCATGTGAATGGAATGCACCTCATAACGATATATCTTATATACCTCAATAATATAAGACTCTAACTCTCAGTAAGGTTTGAGAACAGGCTATTACACACATGTTAAGGATAAGCGGAATCAGATGCAATGGTAAGAAAAAAAAGTTATTGAGAGAAATAGATAAAAGATCTAACCGACTAATTTTTCCTTGTTATTGATATACTTGATGCGATCCGTTAAGGATGTGTAGGATAAGTGCAATCAAATGCAATGGAAGAAAAAAAAAGTTATTGAGATGAACAGATAAAAGATCTAACCGACTGATTTTTCCTTGTTATTGATATACTTGATGAGATCCGTAGGATGTGTCGTTGAATTTGCTTAGTTGGATGTTATCGTCATCAATTGTGGGCTCGACAATAGTGCAACTTGTAATGATCCATTGAATTTTCAAGTCTTCAACTTGGAACTAAGGTGGAATTGGCTTGAGAATGGCATTACAAATGTTTTATTTTTTATAAGGCTATAAAATGAGGCTCATTCTTTAGATATCATTGTTAAATATGATAGCTTCGATGCGTGATCCCTGTTGAAAAGAACAAAATACAAAGCTATATTATTCTAATGATAGAGAAAATTAACAAATTCAAATTTTGATACATTGAAATACTAAAATTTTAAACTAAAAATAGTAACAAAATTTCATAGAAAAAAGGCATAGAAATAAAAAAAAGCTCGAATATTTCATGAATGTAGTAGTACTATAAAGAGATTTATAAAAATTCTAATTTGATAGCCAAGTCAACTGTTATTTTCTAAAGTTATTGTAAAAAGGAAGATGTTGAATGAAGAAATTATAATTGGTATACCTCTTAATAAAAAAAGTTAAACTTTTGTCTCCTGGATGGCTTGTTAGGTGATGTAGCAATTTGTCGTTTATTGTAGATGGTTACTTTACATGACAACCCTTCAACATTAGATAAAATATCTTTGATCAATAAATTCTTCTCCATCCAACAAAAAAATTGGTTAAGAGAGCATTTACATAATAAAAAATATTTTGTAAATAAAATGAAACTAAATACACTTGAATGGAAAAAGCAATATACCTTTTACTTATTTTATATGTTATAATTTATCCAACTGGAAAATTTCATGGAATACAATATTCCTTATTTTGTGATCAATTTTTAAAGACTCTAGAATAATTAGAACTTTTAACCGATTCATGAGTTCTATCTTTTGACAAAGCAACATACAATTGTCCATATGAAAATATGGGTTGACGAAGATAAATTCCTACATAATCAAGCATCTAACCTTGGGACTTAGTTATGGTCATCACAAAACACAAACAAACAGGGAACTGTGTTCTTACAAAAGGTATCCCATTCTTTTCATTTTTAGAAGACTGTAGAGGAATCTTAGGTATGAAAACTATTTTTCCTTTATGAGGTCTAAAAACAATCTTTCTAAAAATTATGTGCTCTTTTAATTGTCTATATATCAATCTTGTGCCATTGCATAAACCCTCTGTTAGATTTTGGAATTTCAGGTTGACCCATTCTTACTTTTTTTTAATTTACAAAAAGATGTCATTTTTGTCGTGCCGGTCAGGCCACGGGTTAGGCTGGGCCTGCTCGTGCTTCTTGCTTGGCCCAACCTTGGTCCATGGTCCATGATATGTGCTTAATTGTTAGTATTTTTAATTATTTTCACTTAGCGATTATCGATACAAAAATGATTAAAATACTCACTTTAATTCATATTTGTTTTT
>JANIPM010000001.1:28033521-28051603 GCA_027478405.1 Erythroxylum cassinoides
TTACTATTTTATAGGTGATAGTTTCCTTATTTAGTTATGTAGAAGTGTGTATATATATCATGTACCAATTCTGATTTAAGATAAGAAGATTAATTCATTCAGAATCTTCATGGTATCAGAGCCTAGGAAACCCTAACCGTCATCCCCACATTTCGACATCCTTCTCATCCCGAAATTCTCAGTTTTTTTTTAATCCTGGAAATCTCAAATTTTCTCTCTTTTCTCACTGAAAAAAAATCCGAAATGGCAAATGAAGTAGCCAGTTCCGTCTCTGAGACATCTTCTCCTTCCAAC
Organism: Erythroxylum cassinoides; assembly: GCA_027478405.1. Classification (NCBI taxonomy): domain Eukaryota; kingdom Viridiplantae; phylum Streptophyta; class Magnoliopsida; order Malpighiales; family Erythroxylaceae; genus Erythroxylum; species Erythroxylum cassinoides. Next base: position 28,033,816 of record JANIPM010000001.1, read on the forward strand.
CCAAATCCGGTCCAATCCAGTTCTGGAAATTCTGGAACATCTGAAAATCTCTCTCTTCTAATCACAAGTCATAAACTCAATGGACAGAACTATCTTCAGTGGTCCCAATCTGTCCGGATGTTCATCCGTGGCAGAGGAAAAGAAGACTACCTGAGTGGAGAAGTTCCAATTCCTGAGAAAACTGATCTAAACTACAAGTGGAAGGCCGAAAAATCATCAACTCATGTCATGGCTCACAAACTCTATAAACGTGTATATTGGTGAAAATTTTATCCTATATGAAACAACTCAAGAAATATGGGAGGCAACAAGAGAAACTTACTCCAGTTCTGAAAATACTTAAGAACTCTTCACGGTGGAGACAATTCTTCATGATCTTCACCACGGAGAATTATCAGTAACTCAATATTTTAATATTCTAATTCGTCATTGGCAGCAATTAGATATGTTTGAGTTTTATGAGTGGCAATTAGACGCTTCAGAAGTTTTCCAAGAATAAAGTAGGAATAAGGTAATGCTAGGCAATCAGCCGCCACGTTCAAACCCAGATGGGTCTGTGTTTGCTACTCGTAGTTCACAACCTCCAGCATCAAAATATAATCGCCAACCAAGAAAGGGGCGGCCTTGGTGTGGTCATTGTTCTCAACCAGGTCATACAAGGGAGACAGGTTGGAAGTTACATGAAAAACCAGCAGACTGGAAGCCAAAAGATCAGCCCAAGACTCAGCCAATGTCAATGGAGAACAGCAGTGCACAACCGAATCCAGTCCTTTCACCAAGGAGTAACTAGATATGCTAAAATTGTTGCTGAACAACACTCTAACAAAGCACCCTACTGCTAAACCAGCAACAAGTTTACACGCTAAGTCAGGTAAATTACAATCAAAATAGTGGATCATTGACTCAGGAGCATCAGATCATATGACAAGAGATGGGACATTGTTCTTTAACTATCAACCATGTCACTCTAATCTCATGGTGAAGATTGTTGATGGTAATTTATCTAAAGTGACCGAGACCGAATCAGTTCAAATATCACCTAGAATCATTCTCAAATCTGTGCTTTATGTTCCTTATCTTGTTTGTAATGTGATTTCCATCAGTAAATTGACTCGTGATAACCATTGGCTAACAACATTGTTTCCAAATGTATGTGTTTTTCAGGAATTGGGTTCGAAGAGGAAGATTGACAGTGCTGAGATGTGTCATGGACTGTACCTCCTCAAGCCACCCGAATTTGGACAGGCCCTAGTAGCTGCTACAAGTCTATCTACTACTATGTTGAGTCAATCTAGTGTCAATAAAGACAGTGAGATCATGATGTGACATTATCAGTTAGGACATCCTAATTTCTTATATCTTAGAAAGTGATTTCCCCATTTGTTCATCAATAAAAATTCAAAAATTTTCAAATGTGAGATCAACTTGCAAAGCATACTAGATCTGTCTATTCAGGGATTTCTTACCAACCATCAAAACCTTTTTCCCTTGTTCATAGTGATATTTGGGGACCTTCATGAGTCAAAAACATTAACGGAGCACGGTGTTCTAAGATTTTTGTTGATGACCATACAAGACTTACTTGAGTATTTCTTATGAAAGAAAAATCTAAGGTTGACAGAATATTCCAAGCTTTCAATACCATGGTTCAAATCAATTTGGTTCCAAAATCCAAATCCTAAAGTCTAATAATGCTAGGGAATATTTCCACTCTGTCCTAGGAGAATATCTATCTAAGCAAGGAATAGTTCAAGTAAGTTCATGTGTCAATACTTCGCAACAAAATGGGGTCGCAGAGAGGAAAAATAGACATTTGTTAGAAGTAGCCTGCTCCATTATGTTCTCCACTAACATACCAAAATACTTATGGGGGGAAGCTATCCTTACTTTGGCATATCTCATCAATAGGCTACCATCTCGAGTTCTTTAGTTTCAAACACTTCGTCAAGTCCTTATTAATCTCTTTCCTCATGCCTGGTTTCTAATATCCAATCTGCCTCCAAAGGTATTTGGATGCTCAGCCTTTGTTTATGTCTATCCACAAGCAAACTTGATCCACGATACACAAAGTGTGTCTTTATTGGTTACTCCACAAACAAAAAGGGGTACAAATGCTTTTGTCCCACTACTAGGACAATGTTTGAAACCATGGATGTTACATTCTTTGAAAACAGTTCTTTCTTTTCCAAGATTGAAATTCAAGGGGAGACCATGACAGAATTTCAAACTTGGAGTTGGGATTCCTTGATTTAAAAAAATTCCCCGTTTACTCCAAGTCATCAGCCACCAAACTCTGAATCTATTCCAAGTTAGCCTACATTTCCAAATCAGTCTACATTTGAACATCCCTCCTTGAATCCAACTTGTGAGTTGGTTCCTTCTGTACCTAATTTGTCATCCTCACCAGTGTTTCCTAACAAACCTGCGCCTCAATCAACAACTAAGGAACTACAAGTTTACTCAAGAAAGCAGAGGCAAGCTCAAAAGGAGGTTGAGCTCATGACACATCTCACACCTGTCCAAGATTCTGAAGTGAATCCAACAATTGTAGAAACTCATACAAGAGGAAAGACTAAGCAAGAGCAAGAGGAGTTTCAAACGGAAGAAGATTTGGAACTGCCCATTGCCCTAAGGAAAGGTACTCGAACATGTACTCAACATCCAATTAAAGATTTTACTTCCTATGGGAATCTGTCAGGGACTTATCAAGCATTTCTGTCAAGACTGGATGAAGTTTGAACTCCAACTAATATTCAAGAGGCCCTTGGCCATCTAGGTTGGAAACAAGCAATTCAAGAGGAGATTAATGCTTTGGAAAGAAATGGTACATGGTCTATTACAGATCTTCCACTAGGAAAGAAAGTAATAAGCTGCAACTGAGCATTCACTGTGAAGCACAAGGTAGATGGAAGCATTGAAAGGCTTAAGGTGCAGTTGGTTGCCCGAGGCTTCACCCAATCCTATGGAATTGATTATCAAGAGACGTTTGCTCCAGTTGCGAAACTTAATATTATTCGGATACTTTTATCCTTGGCTGCAAAATTAGACTGGTCACTTCATCAATTGGATATCAAGAATGCATTTATAAATGGAAATCTCAAAGAGGAGGTCTACATGGATATTCCATCTAGGATCCAAAAGAACCATCGCAGCGAAAAGATGTGTAAACTGTTGAAGTCTTTATATGGGTTGAAGCAATCTTCAAGAGCATGGTTTGGACGATTCTCAAAGTCAATAAAAGGACACGGCTTTACCCAATGCCAAGCTGATCACACATTGTTTGCGAAGCGTTCCTCAGTAAATAAGTTTGTTGTACTTATTGTCTATGTAGATGACATCATTCTAACTGAAAATGATATAAAGGAGATAGCAAGGATCAAACAGGCATTGGCTGAAGATTTTGAAGTCAAAGATCTTGGTCCTCTTCGGTACTTTCTAGGAATGGAAGTGGCTCGATCAAAGAAAGATATATTTATTTCACAACGCAAATACACCTTAGACTTACTAAAGGAAACAGGAATGCTTGGCTGTAGACCTGCAAACACTCCAATGGACTCCAAGAAAAAGCTCAGCCATGAAGGAAGAGTCCCAGTGGATAAAGGGAGATACCAATATGTAATGTCTGGTAGGGAAACTCGTCTATCTTTCCCATACTCGACCAGACATTGGTTTTTCAGTAAGCACAGTTAATCAGTTCATGCACAATCTGATGGAAGAACACATGGAGGCAGTATACCAGATTCTCAGGTATCTAAAGAGGACTCCTAGAATGGGGTTACTATTTAGAAAGACTTGACTACCGAGATGTAATGTTGTATTGTGATGCAGACTGGGCACGGAGTTAGATAGATAGCAAATCAACTACATGTTATTGTTCCTTTGTATGGGGGAATCTTGTGACTTGGCGAAGTAAAAAACAGTCTGCGTCTGCAGGAGCAGTGCTGAATCAGAGCTAAGAGCAGTTGCAATTACAATTTGTGAAGGGATATGGATCAAGCAAGCAATGGCAGAATTGGGTATAGAATTTGGAAAGACTGTGAAGCTCAAATGTGATAACCAAGCGGCCATTAGTATTGCAAAGGATCCAGTTCATCATGATCGAACCAAGCATGTTACAATTGATAAACATTTAATTGCAAAGAAGATAGAGAATTTTGAAGTATAAGTAATATACACTCCAACTCAGGAGCAGTGTGCAGATATTCTAACAAAGGCTCTTCAAGGACCTAACTTTGAGAGATTATAGCAAGCTGGGCATGTACAACACGTACAACCCAACTTGAGGGGGTGTGTCGAATATTTAGTCCTCAAAGTTAGGAGTTAGTTGCCTATTTTGTAGATATTAGGAAATCAATCTTTATTGTGTTACTATTTTATAGGTGATAGTTTCCTTATTTAGTTACGTAGAAGTGTGTATATATATCACGTACCAATTTTGATTTAAGATAAGAAGATTAATTCATTTAGAACCTTCATCTATCATTCTAATATAAATCAACTTTCTAAGTTTATTTCTCAATTAGCAGTTTCCAAATGAATTTATCCAACAACTGCAACTCAATTCTGTCAAGTAACTAAATCCTATCAAATTGCTGTCATTTCCCTAGTGTTTTTCTCTTGGTCACTAATGCCAATATAATCTCTCATACCTAACCTAGAAAAGAAGGAATAGAAAGCAAAACGTTGGCTAATAATCATACCAGATGATAATGAAATGTCATCAATCAACTCAAACAGATCTTTTCCTTCAACTGTGTAACCCCATCGGTTTGGTGCAGGACCTGCAATATATGCACATGCTCTTTCATCTGTATCCTTCAGGAATACCTGCTCAAAGGCCAAAACAATTTTAGAGGCATGTTATCAGAAATAATGTAGTAAAAACATTAATTATGATAACAAAAAAATAAAACATTTTTGTGATTTTTCAAGATTGATGTACTAATGCTCAACTTTCATCGGAAGCTCATTATTTAAGTATGCTTAGTAATTATAATCAACGTGATCATTTTTGCAACGACAAAATTGAGCACCTTATTAACCTTACCATTTGCCATATAAAAATACAAGACTCACCCTCACCCTCTCCTCTCCTTGTCCCCAGAACGTTTAATTCTTCCTTCATTTGGATTCACCAACAAATCAATGAGCCTAACTTAAGCGCTACTCCTTGATTTCCAAAGGCACAACACAGAATTGATTTAACTAGTGGTCAATTTAGAAAATGAAAATTCCATACAAATTTAACCCACTTTTATCAATGTGCCTAAATATATTGGATCCATGCACTCCGCCAAATTGAATTTTGCTCCAACATTGCTTCCTTTGGAAAGGGAAAAGCAATTTAACATTTTAAAAAGTAATTGACAGAGCTTTCTAATGACATGCATTGTCTTATGTGATACAACAGCCATAAGGTTAATGCTTATCCATGTTGATAGGGGAGTGAGTGGGCAACTAGTGCCAACAATTGCTGAGATTGGTTAATTTCTTCAATGAGCTCCAATCAGACCAAGCTAATGAAGATAGAACTCATTACGATGCATTACAAAATTCAAAATGTGATAAATGCAACTCTGACATCAATGGAGATGGTCATTCCGATGCATAAAAAAATTAAAAATGGGATAAATGCAACTTATTGAGTAAAAAGAAAAGAGTTAACTCACTTGCTGGGACATCAATTCAGAGGGAGATGGTCGAAACAAGATTGGACTGGATTCTCGTATTCTTTCAGCATCATTTGTTGCTCTAACAGTGCCCAGAAAATCAATAATACAAGACTCTATCTCTTCTTCAGAAAAGTCACCAACAATGCTTACCTAAAGGAAAATACATAAAACAGATTTTTAGCAGACGAGAATCTAATACCTAAAGATAGCATTCAAGGGTTTACAAGCAGAAATACGCACCTCCATGTTACCACCTATGAACTGACTCATCACTGCATCTTTCACAGATTTCAAAGTTAAATTTTGTAATGATTGTTGTGACGGTTCAACAAATCGCTCATCCCCATTCAACATTGCTGTCATGAGTTTGTGTGCAGTTGCCCTTTCCAAACTCTTAGGAATGGAGCGGTAATATGACAGATATAGTTGCTTTGCTCGATCCAATGCATCTTCCAGCCAGACACTATGCTGGAATTGTGCAACACAAAAAAAATTGATAAGCAACAGCATCCCCAATTACGAACAAAACATTTTTGAAATAAAACCAGGTAAAGCTAGACCACTTCGATGAAAGGCCAAACATTGTTTTTAGAGGGCCTTACCTCCAGCACCATATGAAGTAACTCAAATGCAGCTCGCATTCCATTGTCCCGCAGAGTAAAGCGGAACTCCATACAGATGAATTCCTCTGTTGACTCCAGAGAGCAATTGATTAAATGATTTACACAGAAAAGTTCTACCTGAAAAAGCAGAGAGAGACAAAAATCAAAACAATTCAATTAAAAGAAGTAAGGCAGTCCAACAAAGAGTTTCAAAGTTCAAAGGCAAAATGCATACAATATATGATCTCCTCTTTGCAACTAATGTGCCATGAGACTGTAATCTGATGTTTAATGAGTATGACATATATAGTAAGATTGGATGTAAGTTAAGTGCACAGTATTATAGAGTCGCTGCAATGTTAAGCAAAAGAGATGAGGTCCAATCATCCGATCAATCAATTGTGGAGTTTGGGAAGATCCAATCCTTAATTGTTGGTCCAATTATAACTCATGTTTTTAACATCACTACATATATGTTTTTGTTAGTCTCTTGTTTTGAATCAACTATTGACAGCTTGCATTATTAATTCTTTTAAAATGAATACTTCAACTATCAACTGAAATATGACAACACCTCTTGAAAAGGAAAGGAATTTTTAGAACACAAGTCTTTATCTATCGAAACATGTTATAAAAATGTCAGGTAGCGAATGACAAATGCATATAGCTTCACTCACCTGCTCCCTTGAAAAGTTGCCAACACGACCTCCCTCACTGAGAGTTCTAACACCCACAATGACAGCTCCTTTTTCTTTAGAATTTTCAGCTGCTCGTCCTCCACCAACTATAAGCCGCATTACACCAGTTCTAGACTCACTTTTTGATATCTGTACAAACATGGATATAAACAAACAAAATGTACGTAAAGAACTAATCAACACTATTAGCCACCATAGAACATGAGGTGACAAATAATTTCTCTCAGGCGGTTAGCAACTAGACTTGATTAATCAGTTGTCTTTAAATGCAATATTAGCAAACTGAAGTCAAACAAATAAAAAAAATGAAGTTCAAATTTCATTTCCAAATCTGAATTTCATAAGAATAACATAAACATACATCATCACAGTTAGCCACATTAACCTAATAAAAATAACCCTCAATAAGCATACCCTGTAGTTTACAGAGATTCCATTAGAAAGTCGACGCTGAGTGATTCCAGTTTCCTCATCACGCAATTTGGTGGCATTTATTCCTGGATTTAAAGGGACAAAGTTGGGCCTGCGTTGTAACCTTAACTCCTCTAGCTGTGAAGAAGATACTAGCTCTTGTGGCACTTCAAGCTGCACATAAAGCAAAGAAAATGATAAACAACCTTTCTGTGTTTTCACAAAGTAAGTTCAAAGGCTGAAATTTTGGATAGAAATATTCTAGGTCCAAAGTCCACCTCCGGCTCTGCCTCTATGGGTTCCTTCAATCCTGATCTTATAGCATCAGTAATCTCGCTAGAAGATATCTTGAATTCAGTTTCACCTAATCCATCAATATGGACTTTCTTTGGAATACATGCAACAATTGCAGCAGGAAGAGGAGCAGTTGGTTTTCCATAATCGGAGATGAATTCCAATATCTCAGCACCAATAGAATTAACCTTCATAATCAACAGAAAGCAAAAGAATTATTGATTCACAACACAAAAAATGAATCAAAAGTAAACAGTGCAATCAAACCTACACCCAGAAAACCTCCAAATGTACAACAATAAGACTACAACAATAACAACAACCCAATAGAAATTCCGCTGACAGGCGGAATTTGGAGAGGTCTAGTAGTACACACCCTTACTCCTAACTCGTAGAGAGTGTTTCCAAATACAACAGTAAGACTAATATTCAAAAAATATCCTACATTAAGAATAACATACTCACAACTAAATTCACTTAATAGTGTACAATATAAAACAATTTTCATGTCCAAGTCTTAACCCTGCACTTTAGGAAGCACTTAGGTACAAGCCCTGTATTCCAAAACATCATCAACCAAATCAAATCTACAAATCCACAAGTGTGCCTTCCTAGTAGATGAAATTGATATCTTAAAAAGCTAATCCCTGTTAATTGACCAAATATCAAGAAACCAGAAAAGGAAGCAGAAGGGTAGATTGTAGATAGAATCATAATTAGTGAAAATTACTTCTTCAAGGGTGACAGTCCCAGCAACACCGAGTAAACACTCATGGCCTTGTCTCTGATCCATCACAGTATGGCCCAAAGCATCACTCTCCATAATAAATTCCAAGTTATCAACAGATGACACATTGTCAATCATAGCTGCTAGGTGTTCACTATCTTTCAGAAGTGCATCCATGTATCGAGTTAATTCACCCTTTGTCACACCAAATTCTTTAAGCCTTCGAACCTGCACCCAATAAAGTTTCTAAGCCACTGGCAAACGGGAAAAGCAGATACTTGGGAAGGAGATGAAGAACATAATATCACTATATCAACAAAGTTTGCCGCATGAGAGGTGATGCAAGGATCCTCCATTCCTAAACCTTAAACTAAACCAATTTCTGTATTCGCTTTACTTTATATGCTCATTTTCAGTGTCATCGAGAAAGGAAAAATAAGAAAATCACTATCAATTATAGAAAGGAAAGAAAGATAGTGCAATAGAATCTTGTCTTATGTGGAATAGGGCAATAGAATCTTGTCTTATGAGGAAGCAACAAATTCACAGGAATCAACCAAACTTAAATAAGGCTCTATTAACAAATTTAATAAGATAATTTCACTAAGCATAACAAACCAAACATGCTTACCTCTTGAACAGCTACTTTAATTGCATTCTGCCAATTTTTTGGCTCAGCGGTTACTGTAAGAGTTGTCACAGTGCATCCTTCCCTTCCAGAATCACTATGGTCCAATTCAACAGATGTAAAAGGTGGATTTGAAGTCTGAAATTCAAATCAAGTTAGCACAATCAACGACCCACCAGGAAAGCAAGATCAAGTGAGCAGAATTATGCACAGACAGCAATGTAATTGATACAGTGCAGTGTATGTTCCATATAATTCAAGTTACATCTTCACCTTACGTTCATTTTCATTTTTAACCCCAAGACAACATACAAGAAAGTAAGACACCATGAGTAATATGAATAGTTTGGAAGTCGAGCATTTGCTACTAAATGGCCTCATCTTTCATCATTAATATCTTCTGACAAATCTAGTTATGATTCAGCCACTCGGAAGACAAGCATTGCAGAAAATTTTGAGCAGCCAGTTGACATTATAGTAGTCTTAAGTTAAAAAGACAATCAAGGAAACAATGGAAAGAAATGCTAAATCTGGAAGAAACATAATCGCATACCTTGTATCTTGTGTTAATCCGGAAATGCAATGCAGATAGAAATATTCTTTTCATCAAAACATTACGCAAATCACTATAAGTTCTAACTTTGTTAACTGGAATCTGCAATAAAAACACGAACAGCATGTAATGATTCTCACAGTTACACAAAAAGCAACGGAAACAGAGAAAGAATGAATCATCAATTCCATTTGAAAAGTGTGATTCCAATTCACTTGAATGGACCCACACCTAAAGTCTTAACTACTCAAGACTGGAATTCTTTATTTGCAATCAACAGCAAGAAAGGATTAAAGGAAGTAAATTCCTTTTACTAGCAATGAATACGCCTCAAGCTGTATTCACTAACCAAGACTCCATGCAAACATCTTAATTACAAAACATGCATCCAGTACATGGGCACTGTATGGACATGCATCCAGCACAAGCACTCTGCCAATACAAAAAGACATTTAAACACCAAGCTTCATACCTTGCAGAATATATTAACCGAAAAATTTTGAAGCAACTCATGCTGAAATATCTGAGGTGGTTTCACATCTGCATTGCTTCCAGTAAAAGACCAATTATGCTTTACAGGAGGGCGGATTGTAGGTCTTTCCTTTGTTAAGATTTTTGATTGATCTGCAGCACTAGAAGGTGCCTCGAGAGATGAACTTCCAGCCAACCCAACCGAGAGCTTGGGAACTAAAAAATTTGCCATTGCACCAAATGCACTTGAAGTAGGTGTGGCAGCTGTCTCATTTTCAAGAACAGGTTGTCCAAAGATAGTCTGCATTTGTCATAATTGTTTTAAGGGAAAATAGAAGAATTACTAAAGCAAAACAAGGCAGCTGATAAATTAATTCATTGCATACTTCAATCTGATGGATTGTCTTTGCAATGTTATCAATGTCACCAACTATGTACAGGGTTGCATTTGCTGGGAAGTACCACCGTTCATGGAATTTCCTAATTTTATCAGCCTCCCACTTCTTAATTTGATCCTCTAATCCAATTGGGAACCTTTGACTCAATTTGTTTTCCGAATGAAGATGTTGTAACAACTACATTCAAGAGAGACACAATAAAAATGATGATAAAGACCACAAATTTTGAAATATCAAGAGCTAAAACAAGAACAACACTACTTCCTACCTGGCAATCAACACGGTATTCTATTGTATTCATCATCTGTAATTCTGAAAGTATTGCACGCCTTTCTTTTTCAACTCGAGAAGCAAGGAATTGCGGGTGGAAAGCTATCTGTGCACATGAAAAGAATGTCGGCAAAACAAAAACTTAAGTTCACATCACAAGGATAAATTACCAAGATGCTGACAATCGAAGTCCTTACTGGGAAAATTTAACTTGAATGTATATCTAAAATCCATTTATGCATACCTCATTCAAGGCATCCAACACAGAAGGAAGTAGATCTGCATCACTATCCTGGAAAATATTGAAGGAGTTGTAAACAAACAGAAATCTATAGGTTAAGATTAAAGAAAGCAAGATAAATTGACATCAAGATCAATTTTCATAATAGTTCCAACATTTTTTGGGCAATCGGACCACCATGGAGGAAAGTGTTGTGATACAACACCACCAGTGTAGCAAAAATGATATATAGATATTGAATCTCTACCTTGTTCTTCAACATAAAGTTTAAAAATCTTCCAATATTTCACCTTGCTTGATAACAAACAACAAAATGCAGTGAAAAATTCTTTGAAAAAGAAATGGTGTATCTCTCTGAAATAAGTGTATGAATAATTCCAAAAGGCAGTAAGATTGGCTCAAAATTTGAAGTGCAAGTACACACACAAATATCTACCAGTATATATCCCCTCTACAAGATAAATCATCTATATCACCTACTCTTGAAACAAATCCAAGTTTTATACCATATTTATACTACTTGCATTCAACATAATGCGAATAGAATCCTTTTATGGCCCATTTCTTCAACTTTCCAACATGGCAAATAGGAACTAGTTGTCATGGACATTAAACTGTTTAGTTTCTTTCTAAAACAACAGTAATTAGTACGAAGATAGAAGGTGAAAATTACTATCCATACAGAACAATATAAAGCACATTTACATGATGTATGCAAGTACAACAAAAATCCCCAACTTGAACTTAGATTAAAAAGGTAAGCACCAAAAAAAGAGAAGGAAAAGAAGAGAACCCAAAATCAGTTAGCAAGTTTGGACAAAGATGCATACCTTTGTGCGAGTTGGTGAATGGATGTGAAATACTGTATGATGGAAATCAGTGTAAGCATTAGATCGAGCCCCTGTCCCAAGAAGTTTCTCACGTTTCTTACTTCCAAGGAACGCAACATGTTCAATCATATGAGCAATACCCTGTTCATCATCTTCCTCATCTATTGATCCAACATGTACCTCCATATGCGCTTCAAACCTAAATAGCATTAATTACACATATGCCAGAGAGAGAGAGAGCATGTTGCATTATTATTTGCCTTGCAATTTAGCATATGAAGAACACACGTGACCATAGAGTCTGATCATGAAACTGTATCATCAGCCTCACAATTCACTCAAGTAGGTTCACTTCTGCTATTGAAATATTGCAACATGAAAATGGTAAAGGTGCCACACAATAAGATTGTTAGGTTACTTGGTAGCAGCATATGCACCATACCAGTTACCTCCATTCATGTATGATGGAGCTTGAGGCATTGGGCTAGTATCTTAGCCTACCACAGCAAAAGAAAAAATTTGCTGATAAACACTATGTAACAGCTCAAACATTGAATGACATCGTCTAGCACAGTTAAGAAAAAGACAAAGTTGAAACTCCATATCTCCTAGGGATATGTGTCTTAGATATCGTGTGATTGAAATCTTGGAGCTCTCTAGAAACTCAAAATTTTGACCCAAAGAAATAAACAGTGATACCACAATCTCATCTTTTCAACCATAATTTATGTGTGTTTGGAGGAAATGTGGTGGACAAGCATGTGGCTCAGAAAACCATTCAGATTTTGGGCATAGGGAGTACATATTGAGAAGAGATTCTCTTTGAAGTAGTCATAACTTATCAAAAATAACCCATAAATGGCATAGATCACAAGCATCACCACACTTTAAAGATTTAAATGATACAAAGATGCAGAGACCAAACCTGTTTGGAGGAACTTTGTTTGGTAAAATAAGATAACGAAGACCATTCTGTAACTGTCCTCGACATAATTTTGGGTGAGTAGGAAGTTCAGAGTTTAAAAACTCAACCAATGCTGATCTATCTATTTCAAATAATGCATCAGAATCTTGTCTCTCAATAATGCCATCTGGGCATGCTGTACTTGCTGCATGTGGCTCATTTGGTCCCAAAGAAGCACACAGAACTTGAACATGCTTTGCCTGGAAAATTCCAAACTCCAACAATCAGGCCAGCAGCACAAAATTAAGGCTAGTCAAACAAGCCATATGGGCTAAAACCGAAGTTATAAAGGTTTTGTGTCACCCAAACCAAGTTATTGAAATTGGCCTTCCTTTAAAATGCCACAATTCGAGGCCAACATCTATGTTAAACGTAGTTTCCAAGATTTTCAGAAATTTAAACGAGACAAAAAGAATCACTTAAACGGAAATGATCATGACTTCCATCATAATATTTGTCTAGATAAAAACAGGAGGAAGTAAAGACACTCAAGTGTATCTTAGTCGAATTCAGACTATAAATAGCAAATGAAATTAGGATTAAAAAACAATCTATATAGACTAGACGAAGCAAGAAATACACCAGATAGGCTGTTAATATGCTGGACAGTCAAATGAATGTTTCTATTACCAGTAAGTTATAAATCTAATGTTCAATCATCACTTGCTGGAGGAACAACAACAGAAAGAATCTACTGACTTAATCATGTGCTCAACCTCAAAAGAACAAAAACACAGTGAGGTAGTGAAAAGGAGAATTTTTCTTAATATGCATGTAGCCAATGGAATTGACCGATGGAGGTAACAATATTCACTATCATCATGCACAATGCAGATCATCAATACAACGAAGTTCTAAAATTTAACTTACTCTAGTGGTACTGAATGAAAGACCATGAGAATGAAACGCAGATTTGTCAGAGAAAGCCCTCAGTATGGATGTTCTGGTGCTAAAAGGATGTCTACGGAGATTCAGGGAGCATAAATTGCATTTATATTGTTGTGGCAAAGATGCTTCATCCACTCGTTCACCGGAAAAGGAACTGTGCTGTTTCCAAGCCTTTTTCCTCTTTCCAGTACAGCCTCCATGCATAGTGACTTCATAAGCCCATCTTCAATTCACAAAAAAACCCAAGAATAAAGCAAACATATAATGAACAATCAATTTGGTTCATAACTAAACTGTCTATGCAACCACAGTAAACTGCATGTTGCTAAACTAATCTTTTTGGATTATTATTTCCTTTCAGCTTTAACTTCTATGCATACTCAAAGTAGCCATCAATCACAAAGACATAAGTCGAACTTCACCTCCTATGGATCAACAAAAGTCATATTAGTCCTAATGAAAGTATGACTCCATAGTTTGCAAATGCATGCTGCTAATTGTTATCTTTTTATCATTTTGTTTAAGAGGCCTTTATTGCATTTTATTCAGCCCTTGATTAAGAAAAGGTGCAAGATAAGCGGCTACTCCCTCCTTTACTTGCCTTGTCTCTCGAGGTTTCATTGTTAATGTTTGATTCTCAACCCATATACATACTACTTTATGTACTTCAGGAAATTTAATATGCTTTGAAAATGCCCAAATTTAATCTGCTCTGGACATGTCCAAACGACGAAATTACTCCTGTTGGTTATCTTTTTCACATGACGATTTTATTTTTTTTTAACTGAACAAAAAATGCTTGAACAACCTAATTGAGGAAGCGGTTCTAACCCAGGCTCTTACTGAAGATACGATGCAATCCCATGTCTTCAGATAATTAATACAGGCCATTAAATACATGTCCTTGAACCATATATAACAACTTGCGACATTTAAAGGTCAAAACTACAGTGTAGTTATCACAAGCAGCTCTAGTTTAACTTGTAGATATCGACTTCCCCGTTGGACGCTAAACTAAAGCATTTTACGCTCATTTAAAGAACATTCAAAGAAAAGCAAGTTCATAGTATAATCGCAACTACATACATCACCATCACATGCTAAATGATACCTTTTAAATTGAGGAGTCGACTGGAGTCGAGCGAAGGGCGTAGAACGAATTGGAAACCGACGAGCCTGTGCGGAGGCAAAGGAGCTTCTCGAGCAAGAATTCTCTCTCTGAGTCAACGATGCACGGATTGTCGGAAAGCTCATCAAAACGGCTCCGGCACCGGCGGCGGCTGTTGAACTCGAAGCCATCGGCGGTTACTTGGATTTTGCAGATAAATAACAATAATTTAATTGGGTGGTTCTTTCTCTGCTCTGCCCCTCCGATGGCTTCTTTATTTCCTTTCTTCTTTGTTATTTATATATACTTTCTCGATTGACAGCGTTTCATATTATTAGCCGCCTCCTGATTTTTTTGTTTTTTCTTTTAACGAGTGGCTTTACTTTTCCAGATGATTATGAGATCTTTTTAAGAGGAGCAATACTTTGTTGAGTCCATTATGATATTGATTTTTGTGAATAATGGGCTAGTTCTCAATAGGGAGCCCGAATATATACGTGCACTATTCAAAAACTGGACCCTTGTCCAATAGTCCGGGGAAAAGTAACTCTAATTTTAAATATATATATATATATAGATATCATGCAAATTAATACGTATAATCTATATGTATGTATACATATACATTCACCAAAATAATATAGATCTAACTATCAAATATTGAAATTATTTATTTATTAGTACAATTTAACTATTTTGAAGTATACATTTATAAATATTAAAAATAGTTAATTATTAGTAAAATTTAATTATTTTGAAATATGTGTACATTAAGCATATACAACGTTAAGTTATACATTTAGTTTACATATACCAAAAGATTCTAAATTCTTAATATACTTTAATCATTTTGAATAAAAATCAATTCATAAATATTGAAGATAGTTAATTATTAATAAATTTATATTAATTTAAAATATATATATATACATTAGGTACTTGTACTTCTACTACTAAATTATGCAATTTTTAGTTATAAATATTTAAGTCAAACTTTATGTATAATTAATATATATTATATGTGAAGGTAAATTCACTTATATCAAAATATTATTAATTTTTATGCACTATTATTTAAAAACATACATGTTTGCTACATTATATTTAAGGAAATAATTATTTATTAACATAAGTTATAAAAATTTAAACGTTTATAAGAAAGTTAACTTGTTTATTTAAAAATTTATACTTATAATAAAGTTATTATCCTAATTGAAAAGGTCATAAACTTTATTCAATTTTATGAAACTAGCCCAAACTTTTAAAAGTGCAATAAATTGTTTTAACCTTAAATTTTTTACAAGGATAATTCGTCATTAACCTCATAGATAATGATATTGACATATCTAACATATTAGATACATTTATTAAGGTCACGTCGCGTTAGATATTAAAATTTTTAAAATAAATATATGAAACTATAAAATTTGTCCCTTGTTTTTGCAATTATAGGTTGTTGTTTCTAAGTTAAAAAGATAACCTCAAGCTCAATGTTTATAACGCACCTATAACTCAACTAAGGAGCTCTTATGTATTTTGGAGAAGATTTTTATCTATTCTTTAGAATTTTGGAGAAATATGGTTCTTGATTAAAGTTGGTTGTCATTTCTACTTCTTAAAGTGTGTAGTTAGCTTTAGTTAAGAAATATGTTCTACTAAAAGGTGTCTAAATCTTGAAATTGCTTTTAAAAAGTTGAGATCTTAGCTCTAAATCTTGAAATTGCTTCGAAAAGGGTTGGAATATGTGGCCTTCAAGAACATACAAACTAGATTATGCTGATACCTTGTATACATCTTATTATAAGAGAAAGATTGTGGTACTGTTGTCGCCTACAACCAAATTCAAAATAAATCACTTATGTTAATACAATTTAATGTAGTAGTGATAAGTGGATGTCGTTCCCATCAGAAATTTTTAACGATAAAGGTTAGCGATTTTAAAACTAAAACAAAGTAACGAAATGGGGGGTGGTTTTGATTCACGAAAAATTAAAGAAAACATAAGAAAAATTGTAAATAAAAAGAAATACTTGGATCTGAAAATATAATAGGAAATACCTTAGTTTTCGGGTCACCGATATTATCACGCTAATATGGATCCTCAATATAAAATTGCAGTCATTAACAAACATTCATTAGGGATGTTTTCTCTTATGTGTAGTGACTAGAAACATGTATCCTAGCATTCTTATTAAACAACAACCTTGATATAATCGTAGGTTTAATTGAATAATAGCTTTACGAACCAAGAACCAATGAGCAAGCGAAATACATGTACGATATGTAATCATCAAGCGAATATCTCCTTATAATTTTCCAACTCTAACTTAGAGAAGAGAATCCTAATTGCTACTTGCGATTAGCGAAATTGAACGTCATATTTCGTTAATCTAGTAGTTAAACACATTAATCCCTAGTTGAGCACCTAGAAACTAACGAATTCAATTAAAAAGAGTAGATCGGAAGATATTCAATGTTTATTAACAACATAAACTTTATTCAAAATATCTCATATATACTAGCGAATAACACGGATCTTCTCAACCAAGACAAAAAGTTTAGGTACTCATACTAGAATTGAAAACGGAAGAAATAACAAAGCGTAAAGTCTCCATCCCTAGTTCTTTACTGAAAAACACGAAAATACTAATGAAGAAAGTGCAAAAAAACGTAAAAGGACTGAAAAGAAAACAGCAGAAATGAAAACCTATCATAAACCTAGACTAAGTTTTATGAATAGTGATCTCTTATTCTTTTATGCTTATTTTTCTGATTTCCCTCCTATCTTTCTTTGATTCTCGTCCGATACTGTATCCCCCAATTTTAGGTGGTCAATCCCCTTGAAAGATGGCAATATAATCTCCAAAGATTTTGAGAATCTCGAATTTGACTTTTGAAAGTTAATCTGTAGATTTATTCCATCCTTAGGTGTACCCACGAGTAATAACAGAATTGCTGTCAAATTAGGAATTTCATATTTTCTTCATTCTTTTGCATCTTTTTAATTCAATTTCGACTTGAAGGTGTTGAAAT
>JANIPM010000001.1:28053314-28083660 GCA_027478405.1 Erythroxylum cassinoides
GGATTGCCTTTAGGGCACAATATAAACAGTACCGTCCTTGCATAAGTCGACTTACCCCATGTACAAGTCGACTTATCGGTACTGAATACGTGTAAGTCGACTTACCCCATGTACAAGTCGACTTGCACTTACAACAGTTCGGGCACTTGGCTTGGCGGTTTTGTCCACAACCTCGGCTGGTGCACACCGGTGACTGCGGAACTATGGGGCGTGCTTTCTGGCCTCACCCTTGCTTGGACTCTCGATTACCGTCGGATCGAACTGGAAGTCGACTCGATCGCGGTGCTCACTCTGCTCTCCTCTGAGGCGAGCCGGCCCACCATACTCAATCCCTTTGTTCAGGGGATTCGGGAACAGTTTTCTCGGAACTGGACCATTACGCATCGCCACATATACCAGGAGTGTAATCGATGTGCGGATTGACTCGCAAGCTATGCGGTGCAATTTGACATTGGATGTACTTTTTTAAATACCACCCCTAGTGGGTGCCATTCTCTCCTCCTTGAGGATCAGTTGGGCGTTAGTTTCTCCTGACTTGTTTTGTAATCTATATCTTTTCCCTTTACTAAAAAAAGGATAACTAGTTATGCCAAACGATGCAGTCAATATAGCAAGAACTATACACGTAACCTAAGTTAATTAACACGATTTTTTAAAGCCACCAGTGAGATACAAACAAAATACTTGCAAAATCATCAATAACATTGTCATACTGATTGATGGAACGATAAGTTTAATTGTGAACCTTCAAAATATTAAAATTTTATTATAGCATTTAAAACATAACATAAATATAAATATCCATATGTAAAAAATGCAATTAATTTCGAATATTATCTTCATGTATTCTAAAGTTTGAGTGCATTTAATTTTTGGTAAATAGTCCCTTTTTGAACCGTAATATT
Source organism: Erythroxylum cassinoides (assembly GCA_027478405.1). Classification (NCBI taxonomy): domain Eukaryota; kingdom Viridiplantae; phylum Streptophyta; class Magnoliopsida; order Malpighiales; family Erythroxylaceae; genus Erythroxylum; species Erythroxylum cassinoides. Next base: position 28,054,220 of record JANIPM010000001.1, read on the forward strand.
TGTACTAAAATATATATCATATTTTAATGTTAGTTGAAGTGACATTTAACTAATAGATTCTAAAGGGGTTTAAATTCCATCAAGTAGAAGTTTAACTTAGATGGTTTAAAAACTTTCTTCCTCTTCCCATATTGAAAATCCCAAAAACTATAACACAAGGTTGAAGAATAAAGTTATTGGAAAGCAACAGCAAGAACTTCATCGTTCTTTCCAAACTTTAGCTCAACTTATGGTCTTGTCATGATCTTGCATTTTAATAACACATTGATCCCTATTTTAAGGTATTCATTCCTACTTACCAAAATGAAATAAGACATACCTAATATATTATCTTGTTAAATGAATAAAAAATGTAATATTTGAAGTCATCCCAAATTAAAAAAGGCAAAGAAAGTTAAAAAAGTAATATAAGAGAGATTGTTCATAATTTATTGAGGTAGGATGAATTATGTAAAATTTTGAAAGTGATTGGTTATTTAATATTCGACGACTTAACTTTTTATTTATAATATAATTTTATAATTTAAGAACACATTTTCATAATCTTTTACTATTGTGAAAAGAATATATAAAGTTTTTGAGAGAAAGGTTCTATCACATTGATAAAGAGGCTAAATTAAAAGGCGTATTAATTAGGGTTCATTTGAGCTGTCATCAAAATGACTGTGGGCCTTCTACCCTGTTACCGACATATCAACGTTCAAGTTCCGACAAGTAAACCAATAACGAAGAACAGGCAAATAAATCTGGACCACCCACGTGGTGATGAGGTCGTACTCATACATACTCAGATCCCCAAGCCAACGCTCCAGATCCAAACCCGATTCAAAATCACTCTCTCTCTCTCTGCCCCAACAAAAGAACGACTGACACATGTGATCTACAACTCCCACTCTACTTCTTTCTTCCAAAATTCAAAATCTTTCCCCCCTATTCTCTATCTAACGGCTAGTTTCTCTCACATTTTGTTCCTCTCTCGCTTCTTTGTCCAAACCCTATCCTCTCCCTCTATCATCTTCTCTCTCTAGAAGTTCCACAACAATGAAGCACTTTATGCTGCCAAGAAACACCATCTTGAGAGAAGCATCGACAAACGGTGAGCCACTGTCGATGTCGCCGAACCCCGCTTCCTACAAGTCCAGGCCGTCGCCGTCCAGGAGGCATAAACCTTCCAAGGAGAATGCTCCGCCGCCAGATCTTAACTCCTTGCCGTCCGATCCCAAACCCTCGCCGTCCCCGGTGGCCAAGATGAAAAGTCCGTTGCCCCCTCGTCCTCCCTTATCCAATCCTCTTAAACGCAAGCTCAGCGCCGAGACCGTTGATAACGGTGTCTCGGATTCTGGTGTCAAGGTAATTTTCTTATGGTTTCAAGACGTTTCTTTTGAAAGAATTTAAGTTTCTGCTTTGTGGAATATCATTTCAAGTGCTTCTTGAATGTTTAAGTTGGTTTATTTGTTCGGCTAAAATCTTATGGTATTTAGATTCGAATTGAAATTGAACAATTAGGGTATAGATTTGGATTGGGCAACCGAGTGAAAAAATGTAAAGCACACTTTTGCAGGGATCAATCACTGTTTCTTTTATTTCAAAAGAATTTGGAGCTTTGTGCTCGAGCTAAGGTGAAAGTATATCAAAGGGAGATTCATTTCACCTTTTTCAGTGTCAGTTCGCTCATTATCTATCTTAATTTACGTTCCCAGTGTCTTTCCCATTTCTGAGCATCATCTTTTATTCCCATTTCTGAGCATCATCTTTTATCTTTTTGTTCTTTTATTTCTTCAAGTTGGATTGACAAATGCTACTGTGGTAGGTTGTTGCTCTAAAAGGTGGAAGTATGGCAAAGCTGCAACTACCAATGCATGATTGCTATATTTTGATTTTCCTGACAATTTACTTATCTTGTCTATTTAATTGAGTTCTTCTATGTTTACTTGCTTTTCAATAGCCTTGCCTCAATTGCTCAGAATGGTTTCTTGTGTTTACGTTGCTATGAGCGTCCAACAGGCTGACGCAATTTGTAGAAAGTGCTGAGGATGAGCAATTGTTCAGTTTTCCTCTTTTTGTTAGTTTATTTGGAAATGAGCAACTTATCCTTGTGCATTTGGGTTTCTCCCTTTAATATCTTTTGTTGGTCTTAGATTAACTGTTCTATTATTAGATTTGTTGTTAATTCTTGCTTGCGTGCTGCTGCTTTTCTTCTTCTTTTGACACGATATTAGGTAGTTGTGCGAATGCGGCCATTAAACAAAGATGAGGACGAGGGGGAGATGATAGTTCAGAAAAATTCCAATGATTCGTTGATAATAAACGGGCACAGCTTTACATTTGATGCAGTTGCTGATACAGATGCTACACAGGCAAGTTTGCTAGTGTGTTATATTTGTAGTTTATTGATTGATTTACCTTTATTACCATATACTTAAAAATTCTCCTTTTTTATTTGTTACAGTTGGATATATTTGAGCAAGTAGGAGCCCCTCTTGTTGAGAATTGTTTGGCTGGATTTAATAGTTCAGTATTTGCCTATGGACAGGTACTTTCCTTTCTGGTTATTTTCAGTTCCTTCTTTTGGGCTGTTTTGCATGCCATAGGTGTCTAGTCAATCATGCGCAAAAATAATCCTTACAAAGTGCCCAATCACAAAGTACTGTAAATCCAGGGTTGTAAAGCCCTTCCTGTTGTTAACTATCTGTTTCTTCAACATATTCAGACAGGGAGTGGAAAGACCTACACTATGTGGGGCCCAGCCAATGCCTTATTGGAAGATAATGTTTCCAGTGATGAACAAGGTTTAACTCCTCGCGTCTTCCAGCGACTATTTTCCCGGATAAATGAGGTAGAATATATTCTTTTCAGTCATTGAAATTTTGGATTTATTACTGTCAATTTCAACTCTCTTCCGGTTCTTCTGTAGGAGGAAACTAGGCATGCCGACAAACAACTCAAGTATCAGTGTCGGTGTTCTTTTCTTGAGGTTAGGTGGTGTTGCTTCTTTTTATGGAATTTTCATCGTTAGTCAGGCATTTTGCACAAACCTGATTCTTTTGTTTATTCTTACAGATTTATAATGAACAAATAACAGATTTGCTGGATCCAAGCCAGGGAAATCTGCAGGTAAACTTGAAGTTGGGTCCTAAATTTTATTTGCTTTTATGAGTATATAGTTATCTTAGATCATTTGTCTGATATCTTTTTCCAGATAAGAGAAGACGTCAAATCTGGTGTTTATGTTGAAAATTTAAGGGAGGAGTACGTTTTTACTATGAAAGATGTTACTCAGCTTTTGTTGAAGGTTTGTTTTCTAAAATTGAAGAGATATTTATGTTTTTTATATTAGGAATGTCTTTCTTGTTTTGTTGCAACTGTACGTGGGAGTGGCCATGAAATAAAACATTTCAACAAAATTCTTGTAAATCTGTTATTCATTACCAGTGAAAGATGTTGCTCAGCTATTGATGAATGATTGCTTTGAATTTTGGCAAGACATGTTTTCTGTGTAATATGCCTTTCTTGTTGTTCTTGCAATTCTACATTGTATGTGCTGTTAAGTAAATTGTTTCAACAACTTGCTTGTAAATCTATTATTTGTTTTATTATCAAGTACATGTGCTATGGTGATCTTCTGCAGTTTCCTTGGTAGTAAAACTGGTATTCTGTTAATCTTGTTCATACAAATACACATCATGCTGACACGTGCGAAGTCTGATATTTGAAACGGCAAGTAGTGCACCTTTTCTTTCCATGTTAACTTCAATCATGGTTGTACTGCTTTATATGTACTGACACATATTGGTAAGCATGGCAGGGTTATCTTGTCACAATATATTGACTTTGGAGCTGTTTTAACATTGGAAGAACTAAGTTTTCATTATTGACTCCTACCATTATGTTTATACCTGCAAAATTAAATTTGCAGGGTTTGTCCAATAGAAGAATTGGTGCAACGAGCATAAATGCTGAGAGCTCACGCTCACATAGTGTTTTCACCTGTATTGTTGAATCTCGATGCAAGGTACTGCTTTCTGCAACTTGTGCATACAGTATTATTCTTTTTTTCTGATATTCTCTTAGATTCTGCGTTGCCTACAGTATTATCTGTTTCTATTCCTTCTTGTCCACTTTGTTTTTAGATATTTAAAAAAAAACTTTACATTTTACATTGTATACTGTATGTTGCAAGTCTGATTATTGCAGTTCCAATTTTTTATGTCTTAGATTCTTTTTCTTTTCCTTTATGGAACTTGAAAGTTGACCGTAGCTAAGATAGATTCTATGATTTTTGTTTCATTCATAAAGATGAAGAGACTACAAATCTTGGATGAAGTTTATGATTTTTTGCTGGTTTAGTAATATTTCATGCTGGAGTGTTGCTAAAATAAAGCATTCTATTACAGAGCAACGCAGATGGAATAAGCAGCTTAAAAACAAGCAGAATAAATCTTGTTGACCTAGCTGGGTCAGAAAGGCAGAAGTTAACTGGTGCTGCTGGGGAGCGCCTCAAGGAAGCTGGGAATATTAATAGATCACTCTCACAGCTTGGGTATGCATCTTTCAATTATTGTTTTCTTAAGTTGAGAATTCATGATTGCTTCAATTTTTTGCTTATGCAGCCCAATTCTCTCTCTGTAAAGTAAATCTGTTGATTCAATTGCAGCAAGACACTGCATAATTATCTTATCTTACAATAGGGGACATCTCTGTTTTGATATAAATTCAAGTCATATAATGCATTTATTTGTGAATGAGTAATTCATTCATTTTATAGCTTTTTTCTGAGCAATACTAATTAGATGTGTAATCTCTCTTGTGCTATCTTTATACTAAAGTGACGTGTCATGTTGAACACTGAATTAGAAGTTTGGCCTCATGTTAGCTGGAATGATTATTGTGAACATGCTTGCAAGGCGTGATGTAGCATCATTACCAATCTTGCCAATCACATTGGATTGCAGGAACCTCATAAACATTCTTGCTGAAATTTCTCAAACGGGAAAACAAAGGCATATCCCCTACAGAGACTCCAGGTTGACCTTTTTGCTACAGGAATCGCTTGGTGGCAATGCAAAATTAGCTATGGTGTGTGCTATTTCTCCAGCACAAAGGTGCGGACTCTGCTATGTTAAGGCAACATTTTTCTGCTTTTCTTTTTGCCTTCTTTTCTGTCCTTCAAACTCTGTGTGTTTGATGAAAGTTTATCTGTATTAATGTTATAGCTGCAAAAGTGAAACTTTCAGTACATTGCGATTTGCACAGCGTGCAAAGGCAATTAAGAATAAGGCAGTTGTTAATGAAGAGATGGAAGATGATGTGAATCACCTCCGTGAAGTGATACGACAGCTAAGGGTAAGCTCCTTAGTCTAATAGGAGATTCGATTAACTGCAAATTAAAATGCATGTGTAATGACTCAAATGTATAAATACAACAGGATGAACTACATAGAGTGAAGGCAAATAGCAACAATCCAACAGGTTGGGATCCCCGTAAAAGTTTGAATATATTAAAGAGCCTCATTCATCCACATCATCGATTAGCTCAAGTAGATGAAGATGGTGATGAGGAGATGGAAATTGATGAGGAAGATGTTGAAAATCTATGCATTCAAGTTGGTCTGCCACCAACGATAAATGGTAACGGGAATAATGCTGATGAGAGTAGATGCATCATAGATGGTACTCAGGACACAGATGTTGATATGGAAGAAGACATATCTGAACAAGTTCAAGTTGAAAAAGATGGAACTGTGACTGAAGAATATACAGAAGCTGGTATGTTGCCCCATATCTTTCAAATGTCAATATGCATATGTAGAGATAAATTAGAAAAGTTGTCCTGTTTGTTCACTGATTAATATCTTTAATGCTTAATTTAGTGGGAAAGCCATATGAGGAGAAAATGAGTGTTAGTACCTCCACCAGTAAATTGATAGCTGAAGAGCACACAAACAAATTGATTGAAGTTTGTTCCGTGTGCCCTGCCTTTGATTCTCAAGAAGAAGTTTCTGCAGGGATTCACACTGTGGGTGAACCAAAGGATTCTCAAATTGACTCGGTGATTTGTGAATCTCCTTGTAGCCTTAGCATTGTTCCTTGTGAAGTATCGCCAGTTCTTAAGTCTCCAATTGCTAGTGTTTCACCCAGAATAAACAGCAGCAGGAAAAGCCTTCGTACTTCAACCATGTTAACCGCTTCACAGAAAATGTCCAATGAAGAAAGCAAGCCAGGCCTAGAGGATGGGCATATATCTTTGACAAAATCCACTAAAAGAAAATCATGTAATGGTCTCGCTGTTCCAACTACCAAAAGTTTACTTGCACCAACTGATAATTTAGCTGCCAGCCTCCATCGTGGCCTAGAAATTATTGATAGCCACCGCAGGAGTTCAGCATTTAGGCAGTCTTCCTTCAGATTTTCACATAAACCTGCAGAATTTAAACCATTAATAGTTGTTGACAAAGTTGATGTGGGTGTGCAAACTTTTCTTGAAGATGATGACATACCAGAAGAAGATTCAGCAGTATTCTTTTGCAAGAGTTGCAGAATCAAAATGCAACTACACGAGAAAGATGCTGATGACGGTTCTAATCTGCAGTTAGTACCTGTAGATGACTCAGAATTTTCTGATAAGTCTAAAATACAGTTAGTACCTGTTGACGACTCAGAGTTTACTGATAAGTCTAAAATACAAGTTCCTAAAGTAAGTCCATGAGTATGTCTTCATACTTGTTTCTTTGTTTGCTTATACTTCATACTTGTTTCCTTGTTTGCTTATATTTCATCCTCTTTTCTTTGTTGCTTATATTTGCTACAAACATGATCTTTTCATATCTTCACACAGGCAGTCGAAAAGGTTTTGGCTGGAGCCATCAGGAGGGAAATGGCTATTGAAGATTTTTGTACCAAACAAACTTCTGAAATTATGCAGCTTCACCGTTTGGTACGTTACAACTAACTCTAACTCTCAATGTAGCTGTTAGAGCCTTATTCAGAAGTTAAAAAATTGCTTCTTGCTCATAAATTCAGGTGCAACAGTACAAGCATGAAAGAGAATGCAATGCTATAATAGCTCAGACTAGGGAGGATAAAATTCTTCGACTTGAGAGCCTTATGGATGGTGTTTTACCTTCTGAGGAGTTCTTGGAGGAAGAATTAAAATCACTCAAGCATGAGCATAAGGTATGGATACTTTATGTTTCAAGATTTCCCTGCTATCACAATTTCACATGGCACACAACTTACTATTTGCTCTGACAGGTTTTGAAGTCCAAGTATGAGAATCACCCTGACGTTTTGAGGACAAATATTGAGCTTAAACGAGTTCAGGATGAGCTAGAACAGTACAGAAATTTCTACAATCTGGGTGAAAGGGAAGTGTTGTTGGAAGAAATTCAGGATTTAAGAAGTCAATTGCAGTACTATATTGGCTCTTCGTCCTCAGCTGCTCTGAAAAGGAATTCTTTAATGAAATTGACATATCCTTGTGAGCAAAATTTAATTCCCTCTCTCGGTACAATTCCGGAGTCGTCTGCAGAAAATGCTGAAGATAAACTTGAACAGGAGAGAATTCAGTGGATTGAGGCTGAGAGCAACTGGATTTCTCTTGCTGAAGAGTTAAAGACAGAACTCAATGCTAGCAGTGCGTTGGCTGAAAAATTGAAGCTGGAATTAGCTACAGAGAAGAGATGTGCAGAAGAGTTGAAGGAAGCATTGCGAATGGCCATGGAGGGACAGACTCGTATGCTTGAACAATATGCAGATTTGGAGGAAAAACATATTCATTTACTTGCACGGCACAGGACAATCCAAGATGGAATAGATGATATCAAGAAGGCAGCTTCTAAAGCTGGAGTCAAGGGTGTTGAATCCAAGTTTATAAATGCTCTTGCTGCACAAGTATCAGCACTGAAAGCAGAAAGAGAAAAGGAGAGGCGCTACTTCAGAGAGGAAAATAAAGGCCTTCAGGTTCAATTGAGAGATACCGCTGAAGCTGTGCAAGCTGCTGGAGAATTACTTGTGAGGCTAAAAGAAGCGGAAGAAGCTGTTGTTGTTGTTGAGGTAAGCTCAATATTTTTCTTGTGTTTTGAATTTTCTGAAATTGAGCATATGTTGGTATATTGGTTTACATATTGATTTAGAATGCATAAAACTTCGCATTGCCATGGAAAGGCGTTTATATCACTATTATTATCTCATAAGTAAGACAAATCACTTCCTTATAAATTAATATAAGGGCATCCAAAAATCTTGAAATATAATTTTGTGTGTAAGAGAACTTTTCTAGGTTATTGCCTGAAAATTTGATCAAATATTTTGTCTTTATCTTTCAAGCCTTTAGATTTCAAGGTATATCAAAAACAATTGATGGTGATCTAGAGTTTCACCATTGTCGATGGTGATGGAACCCAGTACTGACATCCAATTTGAGTATGTGTGGAACTTACAGAGTAGCACTCTTCTGCATAGACAAACTTACATTGACTTTGTGGGGTAATGCCAAATTTGTTTACGTTTCCAAATGCCAGACTAATCGAGTTTATGGAATATTTCTTAGAACTTGGACTCCAGTACTGACATTCGAACTTTTAGAATGTCAAACTTATTGAATACAACGCTTTGCTTTCGTCTAAATTACATTGTCTTTCCGGACTAAGGCCTATGTGTATGTTTCCAAATGCTAGCTTAATCAAAATTTTGACGTATTTACATGTATTTGGACTTTCCATAAATTCCAACATTTATATTTGAACTGAACCCTAGAAAAGATTTATAATTTCATGGAGATCAAAGGTCTGTTACCTTTCTTCATTTTGTATGGGTAGAAACCAGCTTCTTTTTGTTGTAAATGCTACGACCATTTTTTTCTAACTATTGTAGTTTTATGTCCCGTCTTTCTAACAAGTTAACTTAAAAAGCATCTCTTAAGGAGGCTAAACAGGAAGCAAAAGCCCTTATTTGGATATATGGGTTTCGTCTATGTCGATGGTCTTGAGAGTTATATAAAGAAAGTTGAGAATCAGTCTATTATTTTTTTTTCTTATGGGCGGAGATGTAACTGGATACATCTCCAATTTAAGGAACTGTTCTTTCTGCTCCATAATGTAGCCTCCGAAAAAGAGAAGTTGCCTGTAAAATGGTGAGATGGAATTATGACCTAGGATAACTAAACATATCTAAGGTAGTTTTGAGATTAAAAGCAGTATTTAAATATATATATTTTTGGAGGGTCTCCTTGCTTAAACGACTGTTTCTTATGTTGAGATGTTCTAAACCAATTCTGAAGCTAAAGTCTTTTATTAGATTCTGTTTCGTGATCTGAAGACAGAGGTCTTTGTGATTTTCTAAAGGAATTAGTTTATCCCTTCTTCTGATCCCTTTCTGAAAGGCCTTAGCTTGGCTTGCTGCTTTGGTAATTCTATTTTGTCCTTAGCGTGAGAGTAGACCTTATATCTAATCCGTTATTTTTGTGGAGTCTGTTCTCTGCCATTTTTACTTTTGACAATATCATATGCTTCGGAAATTAACCCATTTTCAGCAGCTTTGCATGCCTTGATTTTGTATTTGTAACTTTGATTAAATATGCTAGGTTCCTAAGTGCTAAATTTACTTGATTCCAATTAGTACTTTGCTTTCGAAAACTGTACATATTTTAACAAGTTTCCCATGACAATCTGCTTTATGCTCTGCTAGCAATACTCTCTACCTTGAATCTCTGTGAAGTAGCGAAAGCCTTTAGACTTGTAGAAAAGTTTATCCTTGTGATATGGATCCAATGGTTTTTTTTCTCCTATTTCAGCCTAAAACCCACGAGTTTGTAAATGCAATAATGTGTCCTTCGATCATAGCAGTTAGCTTATTCTTTATTAATTGTTTCTGCAGAAGCGGGCTGTGCAGGCTGAACAAGAAGCTGCCAAGGCGAACAAAAAAATTGAGAAGTTAAAGAAAAAACATGACAATGAGATTAGAGCTCTTAATGAGCTCCTTCAAGAGTCTCGGCTACCCAAAGAAGCAATACGGCCTGTTTATAACGATAGTGAAGTAGTGGCCAAGTACGATGTAGTAGAAGAGACTCAAGGTGAAGGTGATCAGCAATGGAAGGAGGAGTTTGCACCCTTCTACAACAGTGAAGATGGTGATTTGTCAAAACTGGCAGAACCGTCATCATGGTTTTCTGGGTATGATCGGTGCAACATATAGAAACGGACACTTACCATCAAAACAATGTACGTGCCCCTTACTAACCGTTAATGTGATATATCATTAAATATATATTTTTTACCGTTTACCTCGGTGATACCATTTTTGTGGGGAGCCATTTGTCTCGGTTCTTCACACCCTTGTACCAAAATTTCGTTTCTTGTGGTTCATAACGGTTGAATGAATGGTTGAGTATGTTCTGGAATCCAAAACTTCTCCTCCCTTTTGACCTTTCTCTTAGGGAACCAAATAGGCCACGGAATGTAAATATGTATGCGTGGACCCATGCTGCAGTAAAGAAAAAGGAGTTGCAGAGCCAGAAACAATGGTCCTTTAGATCATTTAATTGTTTGGTTTGGGTGGGATAGTGGGCAAACTTCAAGACTATCATCCGGAAGACAAGTGCATGCCCATGGCGCTTTATTCATGACATGGGTAGCAGCAAGAGAAGCCTGTTCAAAATATTTCTTGGACCACAGAACAAAAAGTTTTGTGGCCTGGTCTTCCTGACATCCATATTTGTGGACCATACAGAAATGGGGAGGAGTGGACGACAATTGGGGCTTTTAAAACCCTAGCTATGAGTCCATATGTTTATTGAATGTGGCATTCAGATAAAGGCTAACCATTAATTTGGGAATGCTACAAAATATGTAAATTAATTTACTTAGTGAATTAATAATATATATTTATATAGAAAGAAATGTTTCAATCAATCAATCAATTTCTGCTAATCATAGTTGTTCCCGTGGGAGGGGGACCCTTTTCCTCGTCATTACAGGGCATGAGTTATTTATGGAAACCCATCATGACTTGCTCCGTGGACTATAAACATAATGAAGCCAAGAGATATGTCTTTTTCTCTGGTTAAAGCAAATACTTCATACTTCACCTTCACCTGCCTTGATTACTAATCAACCTTCTTTCATTTCAGTTGAAGAGACTCACTCTGATTTGCACAACATTGGAGAGAATCTAATGATATAACTACTTCACCTAACGCTAGGATTCACACTCACTTTAATCAGAGCACGAAAAATTTTCTAAATATTTATTGAGTCTTAGTTGTTGCTTTTTGACCCTAAATTAGGTTTAAGTTACGGAAAATAATTTTTTTATAAAAGAATTGTTAAATATAAGTAAGATTTTGTCTCACATCGAAAAAATATATGGCCTTGAGCATGCATATAAGTTTAATGAGTTTGTCCTCCTAATACCAATTGGTTTTAGGATGGAACTTCATTTGAACTTGTATGTACTCAGTTTATTTAGGCCCAATTATATAAAATTTAACATAATATCAGAGCGGGTTGCTCTTGAATCACTCGTCATCACCTCGTCACAATAAACTGTGACACGTGTTGGGCCGTAAATTAGTCCACACGTGAGGGGAGCGTGTTAAAATATAAGTGAGACTTTGTCCCACATCGAAAGAATATATGACCTTGAGCATGCATATAAACTTAATGAGTTACTCCTCCTGATACCAATTGGTTTTAAGATGGAACCTCATTTGAACTTGTATGTACTCAGTTTATTTAGGCCCAATTATATAAAATTTAACAAGTATAAAAGAAATATTACATGCATTATAACTTTTTTATATTCTCAAAGTTTTATATATTAAATATTTGGTTTTTTATAGTATATTTTCTTAAATTTCATTTAATTTAGAAGTTATGAATTTCAATAAGAGAATTTATGGGCTTAGGCAGGATGAAAATTCAAATCAAAATATGATCTAATGTGGGATGACAATAGGATCAAGCATCCGATTTTGACTAAAAGGGTTAAGGTATAGAAATATTGCATTCAGCAGGGTTTCAAGATAATCTATCAGATTTAATTGCTTTATTTGCTTGGACTAAGTGTTGTGATGTGAAAGTGAAACCTAAAGTTGAGGCCGATATGTTTTGGTAGAAACTGATGCAAAGATTCTATAAATCCTATCCAATAATTACATTGTTAAGAGTTGTGTATTATTTTATGCAGTAGTTTTGATATCTCCTTTCACGCTCCTTCTCTCAGTAGCTATTATTATATTTGATTTTGTTGATGGCTTTTAAAAAATGAAGATATATATCTTAACTCTATCCACACACAGACATAGATACCCCTCCATTCCATTGTGTATGTAATGCAGGCATATAAACTTTCATTTTTCAAAGTAAATCTCTAGTCTAATTCCTCGGCCATTTTCTTTTGATGCCTTAACAAATTCTCAACTCAAGAAGGAAAGTTGAAAATAAAATTTCCAAAAACTTATAATAAAACCTTTAACAATGTAGTTTAAACATTAGTTCTATTAATAATTTCCTAATTTAATTAACGAGAATTTTGTTGTTCATAATATGTAAGTGTTCCACCTGAAAAATTTTCTCTAGTTCAATCTAACCATGATTATTATGTTTTTATGTGAACATCTACATGTCATGAACAATAAAGACTATATTAGCCAAATTAGTACATTACTGATGGAACTAACATTTTTAACTGAACTATTAATGTTTCAAAAGGTTAGTTACTAAATTGAAAAAATTTAAAATTTGGGCACCAGATTGCAAATTTTCAAAAGATTGGCCACTTTAGGATTGATTAACCCAATACAGATTGGAATATTTACTGAAAACTATCAATGAGCCAATTCTATTCAATAGTTAGTTGCTACTGCTAAACATACACTTAAAATGTAAAAAATAAAATAAAATAAGTGTTTTCTACATATAGTTAAGTGATTCACAAATATTTTTAAGCATTAGAATCCTCAATTGAAGAAAAAATAGAAGTTGAATTCTCAATTTGTCAGAAGATAGTAAATAATGTGATTATTTATTTTTCACATATATATGTACACACACACACACACATATATTAAAGATGATGGAAAAAGATAAAAATACTCATGTAATTTAAGAAAAGTTAAAAAAACTCTTAAATTTTGGAATTCTTGAAAAAATTTCTTGCACTTTAAACTTTTTCAAAAAAATTACCTAGCATTGACTTCAATTAAATAAGTAATGAAAATTCTCATATGGCAAATTTGGTTCATGTAAACCGATTATTTTTAAGTCACATGAATCCTAATTATTAACCTAAAATCTAACTTGACCCATTTTAACCCGACTTACCCCTTCTCTATCTATGTACCCAACCTGACCCGCCTCACCTAACGAATACCTATTATCCTATCAATTAAACCTAAAATTTCCTTAAATAATGAATGCCCTTTGTTTAATTGCAAGAATGGAGAATTGAGAATGTAAAGTTCATAAACGGTTAAAAGTTATGTTTCAAAAACTATTAAATTTGTGGGTTAGTGTTGTAACATTTATGTTTGTTCTTCTTTTCTCCTTTCTTTTCGATGTTATCGAGTAGTTAGGTTAGTTGTGTGGGCAGATCCATTTTTATGTCCTCTCATCATACTAATTGCTAGGTTTATTATTTGGGTAAAGTCATTTCAGTTTGTTTGCACTTTTACGAAACCAAAAGGTAGAATATTGCCTTGAATGTGTATAAGTCAATAGATTTTAAAACACTATATGTGTGAAAAGTTTGAAAATCTCTTAGAAAATTTATTGCGTAAACATTTCATAAAGTTTAAAACCTTTTATTTTTTTGGTTAGTAAAAAATAAAAACATAAACATTCCTCTCCATCAAATGGTTCACCTTTAGAGTGTAAGTAGTCATTTGATTAGCTTTAGCTTTGTGAGAAAGTGTAGTGGCAGAAGTTTGTCTTATTAATAAGATGAAAGGCATGAAATCATTATTTATTTTAGGTATGATAGAGAACCAGATAGGACAAGAATTTCTTTTTCTTTTTACTAATACATTATAGCATATATATCGTCCTTTACTACTAGCATAAACCTAGTTCAAGTGAATGTTACAGTCAATTAGACTCTACTAGCATAAACCTAGTTCAAGTGAATGTTACAGTCAATTAGACTCAAATTTCTAATCATATATACAAGTAGAATGTGTATTTTGCTGACAAATGTTAAGAACACTAGTTACAAGAATTCTTTATAGCATGCCAATTCTTAACAACACTAGTAAGATATACTTCTTTTTACAAATCTACTCTCATTCAAAATTCACAACACACATTTTTTTAAATGCATATACTATCAACAAGTCTCTTGGTAACTATGTACTATCTTAATCATCTTTTGATATGAGTCAAGTAGAAGATGTTATTAATTCTACAATATCTCTAAGTAACTACTATAACACCAACTTCCTCTCCCTATAATCATCCTTGTAGCTTGCATGACTCGTTATAGCACAATCCTTGATATAATATAAAGTATAAAAGAAATATAATAAAACTTGAGGAAATCAAAAACTTAGATGTAAAAAATGTGAAAGTGGAAACAACTTAGAGGTTAAGTTTAGCCAAAAAAACCATGATAGTTTTGTTTTTACTCATTTCACACAAACAAATGTCTAGTCATCACTTTTAAGTGCTAAAAGAGTCATATGCATCTATACATACAATCTTATATATATGTAATTAGTTCTATCATTTGGGGCTATAAAGAAAATGTGTGTTTACATTTTTACTACTAGAGCTTTAATGTTTTTTTTTCACAACTTATTAATATCTTCTTATTTCTCTTTCTTATTTAATAGACCCTAGAATTGAGTTTCAGTTTTTTCATGGTAGGATCTTCAAATATACCCCTATTATGCGCTAAGAAGTAGGAAAAATGTATAATTTTAGAGTAGAGCAAGATCATTTGATGATGATATAGTTCATATACATTGCAAGAGACTTGAGCTATAGAGAGGTTCAAGTTTTTAATTATAAATTTCCTCAAGAGTCTTTTGAGGATAATATTAAAGAATTAACAAGTGGGGCTAACATCACGAACATAATTAATTTAATTGAAAAGAAAGACTATGAGATTGTGGAGGTACTTTTGGTTAACGTTGAATATCCGTTGTTAACAGATAACAAAGGATGTCACGAAGTGATGAACAAGTTGATTGTGAGATTGTAAGAGGTGAGTAGGCTACTTCTAGAGGTGGTATTAAAAGTTTGTGTTATTGGAAGTGATTGTGATGTTGTAAAGGGTCAATAATTTATTTTTAGGAAGGATAAACAACCTGTTATTAATGATATAGATAATAATTAATTTGATGATCTAACATATAGAAAAAGTTAATGACTTTGATGATTCTAGTTCATCAGATTCTAGTGACATATCTAATGAGTTAGTTGGTAAAGTTTGTGATGGTACGCAAGATATCCTAACAAATAATATTCCAGATATGCAAATAGATTCATAATATGAAGATTTTGATGAGCTTAGAAACATGAAAGATAGTTCAGATGAACAAGGGAGAAAAAGGATTACGTTTCTAGAATTTGAAATATATTTTGATATGGCGAGGCCAATTGATTTAAAGATTGCTATGTTATTTGATTATATGAATACATTTAGTAAAGCTCTTATTTAATATGCTATTGAGAAGGGTGTTGATTATGTGTATATTAAAAATGAGAAATATATAGTAACTGTTGTTCTAAAACATGGTAGTAGGTGGACACTATATACTTCTCCAATATAATATGGAATTGTATTTTAAATCAAGACATTTTAGTCTACCCATGAGTGTGGTCAAGAATACCATAACATAAATTGTAAGACACTTTGGATTGGAAAGAAATACCTGCTATATTTTATTGATTATGCTACATGAGATATTATTAGGCTTAAGAATGCATTTTAAAGAGAATTTAATATTAAGATTACATGCAAAAGGCATATAGAGCGAAGAACTTTGCCTTAGAGCTTTTGGCGGGTGAAGAGGGAAAGCATTTTAAGAAATTGAGGGGCTACAATTTAGTTATATTAAAGTACAACCCAAATAGTTTCTTTTATAATCAAGTATTTAAGAGGTATTTTTAATTCCATGTACATATGCCTGGATGCTTGTAGGTTGTAGCCCTGTAATATGTACTAATGGTTATCATTTAAAGGGCACGCATAAAGGGCAATTGTTATTGGCTGTTGGTTTGGATATGAATAATAATATATTTCCAATCATATGGGTTGTAGTTAGAATTGAGAATCAATTATCATTGAAATAGTTTCTTAAATGTTTACAAGAAGACATTGGAGATTACCAGGATCACATCTAAGTTTTCATTCCTGATCGAAAAAAGGTAAAATTGTGTTATTAGGTTTCATTTAATTTTATGAACATTCATAAAATAAAAGTTATAAAGAATTTAGTTTGAAATATGGCTAGAGCATATACTTTCAATAAATTTCAAAAGGTAAATGATTGTTTTATTTAATTGCATTTGAATATATATGATATGAAGCTTTAAAGCAATTACCTTTAAGTTTTTACCAACAATAGGTACATAAAGCATTTAGAAGGAATTCACATATTGATCTATGACTAGTTGGAAAAAATACCTACTAGCTGAAGGTATAAACACATTTAAAATGTTGAAGTAAAACATGACATATTGTTGAACAACCATTGTGAAAACTTCAATCATTGAAGAGGCTAGGGATAAGCCAATTATAACAATACTTAAAATGATTAAAAGAATAACGATGAATAGATTTAACAAGCAAAAAGAGGGGACAATGAATTATAATGGTCCCATTTTTCTTATGATTCAAAAAACCTTGGAGAAATATAAGCAACTTGCTAACAACTGGATGCCATACTTTACTGGTGGGAGATTGTTTAAAGTGGAGCATATGAATTTTCAATATTGATTTAGGCAATAAAACTTGCATATATAGGATATAAGGTTTGAGTGTAATTCTTGGTCAACATACTTATGCTGCAATCTAGCATGATGATGGCAAACCAAAATAATATATGGACTTTTTATATAGTAAAATGTTTTTTGAAGAAGTTTATGCAAGATGGAATTTTCTAATTCTTGGTGAAGATTTACAGTCAAGTCTAAGTGAAAGTCTATGGTTTTGAAATCCTTTGCACCACAATACAAGAGCATGTCTAGAAGACCAAAAAAGGCAAGGAGCATGGAAGTCAAAGAAGAGTAAAACCCTTATAAAATTACTAAAAAAAGACTTCAGATGTCATATAAAATTATAAGCAATATGGCATAACACAAGGACATTTTCTACGAGAATACATGATAATGCCCAAGAAAGCCAAAATACCTAACAGACATAAGAATCAACATATAGGAAAAAGAAAAAAAGAAAAAATGAATTATTTTTGTTGTATTTATTGCAGATTACGGATAACTACTTTTTGTATATGGTGCATATGTTGGATAACTACATTTTGTATATGCTGCACATTCCAGATAACTACCTTTTGTATATAGTGCACATTCTAAATAACTACTTTTGTATGTAATGCTATCTTGGAAGATGAATTACAGTTTTCATATACACTATCTCTTTTGGATCTTTAGTTATGTTTGCAGTTGAGTTCGATTGAAATTTCATAGTCATCTTTAAGTGTACAAAAGATTTATTATATATATATATTTTACACTTTAATTCATAAAATCATCCTAATATTGATTAGAGTTTTATATATGGTTTGATTGATAAAATTGATATGAATTATTTGACTATAGATGTCTTAATATTGTATGAAAGCAAATTAGCATTCTAAACAAAAGGAGTATGCTAAAAAATCTAAATAAGATGATAACAATTCATTAAAATGGTAGATATTTGATCACAACACTATATAAAATTTATTGTTACAAATTGACCATAATGTGCTATAAAGTCTAAAGTTGCTCAAACATAAATAAACACGATAATCTCAATTCCAGAGTACAAAAATCTTTTATAAGTAAATTACTAAGTAACACCAAATAACAATAGTAAAAATGACCCAAATACAAATCAACAACTTCCTTAACAATATTTCATTTTGATGATTCTTTAGTTTGTCATTGATCTCTCGAAGCTCACTTATAATATTTACACTACTTCTCATGAATTTTTTGTTATACCACACAAAATAATTACATTTTTGTCTTCTTTGAAATAACATGAATAAAAAAATATAATAACACACCACATAATCCAATTTAATAAAGTAAAATTTTATTTAAAATTTAATCTCAATGGAACTCATTCATAAACTCGTCTTCTTGGGTTGAACATGGTTTAAGAAGTCCTCATAGGTATTATCAATCCATAGGTACAATAATATAAGTAGTCCTTAATCTTGTTCAATATACTACTAAATGAATATGTAGTCTTCATATTTTCAACTGAGTCAATAGATACAATTGAAATTAATAATTTAGATTATGAATGGAGAGTGAAATTATAGATTTGGTATTTAAATTAAGGCGTGACATTAGCAACAATATGCCTTTCCAGATATCTTTGTTAGACATTAATATATATATATATATATATATCTACTTTTAGAGAAATTCAACAAACACAATCACAAAAAAATTCAAAGGACAGGAAATATGATCAACTTGTGATTCATTTGAAGAAGTATATGCTGCTAATGTTGATATGGCCTCGAAGATAAATCATGGAATATATATAGCAAAGATGTAAATCTTATAGACCCTTTTGGATGAGTATGTATGAGACTCAGTTTGTTACTATCAAAAATAAAGTTTAAACAGTGACTATGCTAGA
The DNA here is from genome assembly GCA_027478405.1 of Erythroxylum cassinoides. Taxonomy (NCBI): domain Eukaryota; kingdom Viridiplantae; phylum Streptophyta; class Magnoliopsida; order Malpighiales; family Erythroxylaceae; genus Erythroxylum; species Erythroxylum cassinoides. The sequence continues at coordinate 28,073,036 of JANIPM010000001.1, forward strand.
GAGTGTGATACAGACAATAATGATGAAAAAGAAGATTTTGAAGAAACTGACATTTGCATTGACCATCAAAACAAACAAAATTACTTAATTATTTGTTAACTACAAATGAATATTACCTAAATTGATGGTAATGAATATGTAAATACACCATCTTTGAAAAGTTTCTTTAGTAGATGGAGTGGGGAAACATCCTCGCCACTTGGATAGAGAATCAAAATAAGATAAATAAGTTATCGTATGTTGTAACAAGAGGGCTATGCAAAATTACGAGAAGGAAACCATAAACATTGATGATTGTATGACTATAATAAATGAATCTATTTTCAATAAGACCTCTTATTGTAGACTTGAAAGTGTATAAGATCTCAAAGATCCTATAAAGGTGGCTTTTTGTGCATGAAATTAAAGAGGATGCTAGAGTCTGAAATGCTTTTATTAAAAAACTACCATGTGAACATTAGAAGTCATATTTTCTACATCTTATGGAATAAGACATAGTTGTACTGATACACACGAGTTGAATTGTAATCTCATTAGCACATTGAACAAGGTGAACTAAACTTATCACACATCTAGTGCTTTAAAATATATTAACTTGTACACATTAGGGCAATACTCTACCTTAGAGTTTTATAGAATTGAATACAATGATGCCTTTATGCAAATTTAATGTGGACAATTTTGAAAAGTGCCAATGAAAACTAGAGGCTGGTATCTTGTGAATGGATATACTATTAGTTTTAGCCACAAACTTAATGCTTTCAATGCACTATCATGTAGATATACATATATTGACTCAAGTGCGTGCCCCTTCAGCTACATCTCTCCATTGGTACGATGAGGGAACAAAAGTTTTTGCTTTTAGTGAGGCAACTCAATACGATGAGGCAACAAAATGAAATAAATTTATTTATGCAACAAACCTAGCAACTCAGTACATTGAAAAGAAACAAAAATGCATTTACCCGTGCAATTAACACAATTACTCAATAACACCCAAAGGAAAAGAGAAAAGAAGAACAAGCAGAAATGTTACAACATTAACTTATAAATTTAATAATTTTTGAAACATACGTTTCCATACTTTCTAAAATTTGTCTTATCCATTCTTTATTTTTGTAGTAGATTAGGGGCATTCGCCAATTAGGGACAAATTTAAGTTTACCTAATAAAACAAGGGTATTCATTAGGTTAAGAGAGTCGAGTTGGGTGAGTACAAAGAGAAGAAAAAAGTCAAATAAAATTAGTTCAAGTCACATTTAAAGTTAAAAATTAGGGTTTGAGATGACAAAAGAGTCCAAGTAGGCTCGACCAGGCCCGAGGTGGGCTTAATTTTCTAGGTCCAATCGAGCCTCGAACAAGGTTCGAGCTTAGGTTGTCCAGGCCTAAGACTCGATCTTTTTAAACAGAATAATGTCATTTTGGACTTACAATTTTAAAAAAATTTGGTTTGGTCAGGCTCGAGCTCGAACTCGGGCTACCTCTAGCTCGGGCGAGCTAGGGCCTGATCAAGCCTCAGGTCAAATTTAGACTCGGTAGGCAACTGCGACCCGAAACATTGCCGTCCGTAACTAGGGTTTGCATTACTTAAAAATAATTGGTCCACGTCGCCAATTTTGATTTTCCCGTGACTAAGATGGAAAAGTGAAAAAGAGGCAGACGAAGAACCTAAATGTCCGGTCAATCGTGTGCAGTAAAGTAGGAGAATGGCATTGGATTCCAGCCGAAAACAACCTAAAAAATCATTCTTGATCATAAGTTGGACTTAAGATAGATCCATTTGTCCCCACTTACAGCTGGTTACAATTAAGAATCTATTTTCCCCACAAACTATGCGATTTTCCCTGAGGTTAAGGCCCTACAATGAACGTTTTCCAGCTAAATTTGAAATTAATGTTCGAGGGTACCGTTTTCATTATCACTGTTTCTAACTTGGATTCTTTTGTTTGGTTGTTCAGAAATTAGTTATAATGAAATTTCTGAAACATAAAACTGCTTGAGTCACTTGTGACAAAATATACTTATCAACGGTAAGTAAAAGACATGAAGGAGAAGAAAGATCGCTAGAAAGTTAAAAAACTCCTCCCTCAGCTCTCTACTACTTTCCTTCGCAACAGCAAGAATTGTTCATCAATGGATCCTTCCGTAGAACTGTTTCACCAGCAGTAATGATTACTGCTAGATTTTACAATTTGGGTTTCTTTGAAACAATTCTCCAAAGAATCGGCAGCTTCAATGACTGCTAAAACGAGAAGATAAAAATGGGAAAGTATACTCTTTCTCCAATCTAAAAAGTGATACAAAATGGAACTAGGCAGTATTTACACAGGCTTCTCTCCGTCGCCGAGGCACTTGGCTATGAACTTGGCTGTAAGGTTGTTTCAGAATTACAGCTTAATTTCATCTGAGCTGGGGGTGGAGAACCTGCACCAACAAGATTGTGGACCTAAGTTCTAAGCTAAAAGCCTATCAACATTTTGTTTAACGTCAGAAGTTTGGGAAGGAATCTTTTGTATCACCTTGAAAGCTCTGCTGATTCTGGCCATACCCCATCTGCACAACACTGTGGAGGTCATCTTCCCAGAATGAGGGAACCTGTAATGCAAATGCGAGCAAACAATGATATAAGATTATGCAATGAAAAGCCAACCAAAATGAACAGGGTTAGTCACCTGTTCGTACCTGACGAGAAGCATCAGTAAACCCATTAAGGGGAGGCAACTGAAGACATGGATTTCGCTTCAGTGAAAACTGGTTTCCTGCATTAGTGGATAGGCCACTCTGCAGGGGTAATCCTTGTCGTGACTGGTAGCCATAAGGAAATGCTTGTGTTGAGGAATCTAATGGATAAAGATCGTTCGGTACGGATCCACGAGATTGAAAGATCTGAAAATATAGAATTATTAAGATACGAATGTCATAAGTTGTTAGGACTTATTTATCTGACAGAGAGTAACAACAGTAAGTCTTAACTTACTTGCTTTGATAGAAGCGCTTCCATGTTAAAGTCCATACTAGGATTCACAGTTGCCAACTTCATGGAGAGAAACTGCAAATGAGATCAAGAAACCGCACCCCAAATATCAAATCAAGTACATCATTCAAACTCAGAAGGAAAAAACCTTGGCAAAACCTGGATGGAACTTACCTCAACCTGGCGCTGCAATGACTGCACGTAGTTTATAATCTCATCAAGCATGACAGCTTTCCCAGTCACCTGCAGTTGAAAATTCCAGCGAATTTAGAAAATTCCACTACTTAAAAAGTGACTTTTTCTTTTTCTATCTTTTCTTCTTTCGAGTAAATGCAAATCTTCAGGAAAAAGGAAAAGAACAGAAAAGAAAACAGAGACCTTATTGCAACCAGGAACAAGATCCTGAAGAAACTTCATCCTTTCACCGATTTTCTCTCTCCGTACCTGACAAATTTAAAATCAGAGAGGTCAATGAAAAACATCTTACGACACCATATGGATAACGGAAATTGTATTCATTCTTACTCTTTCAGCAAGACTGTGGCTATCTGTAGCCTGACCCCTTCTGGCTCTGACATGAATGTAGTCCTTTAGAGGCTCTGCTGGCTTCGGACTATCCTTATTCTTTTTCTGGTCCCCATCTTGTTCTTCTTCTTTGGCTTTTCCTGCATCCTTTTGCTTCCCATTAGCTTCATCTGATTTACCTTTTTTCAAACTAGGTTCGTCATTATTCTCTGCCACTACCTGCAATGAGCTCGTCATTGGTTTCTTCATAATCTCATAAAAAACGCCAAACTTGAACACATTTTATCATTTTACCTTAGCCCCAGAAGAACAAGGAGATGGAGATGGAGTTTCTTTGGACTTTCCTCTAGGAATTGATTTCCTTTTCCTGGGGTTGTACTCTTTTTGGCCTTTCACGCTCATTTCTCCATCCGGAATCTGCTCAGACACTGAAGACTTCTCGTTAAAATCTCCGAGTTCAGCATTTCTTTTCGCGGCAGAATTCGAACTCACATCTTGTGGTGAGCTTTTATTGCTTTCCTGAACAATCCCCTGAGATGCAGCGACCTTCATAGAATTGCTACTCTGGACAATGGAGATGTTACCGGATTCAGCTCTTGGCATCAAACCATAAAGTAATTCAGCTTGATTTAGTCCAAATTGCCCACTTAAGCCTCCAAGGTTCCTGTTCGCAAAGCAAGAATATCTTGCAGCCCTCTCTGCAAATACAGGATCGGAAGGAAATGGAACTAAACTTTGTTGGTTGGCCAAATTGTTGCCAAGAATTGGTATACGACCTTTGATATGGGAATCCATAAATGGAAGATTCAATTTTGGAGGCGAATTCAACGGCGTACTGCAACAGGAATTGATAGCATTATTGTTATTGTTGATGTTATCGGTGTTTTTGATATAAGAAGAATAAGGAAAAATCTCTTCGGAGTCGCACATAGTTCCTAATCTCCCAATTAGTTCTCTGATCGTAACAGTGTCACCACTCCCACCGTGAGAAGAAATGGCATTGGCGCTTGAAACTAGAGGAGAAGAGACAATGGGGCTCAGAGCAGACTCAAAGGGATCGTTCTGATCCATTGAACTATCCCAATTGGAATTGAAAAAGCAAGAACCGGGGTCATTTGATTGCATTCCCATTCCAAAACTGGAAGAATTCCACATGGGTGTTGTACCGTTGGTTGCCTGGTTCATGAAAAGTTTCTCCTTTTCCATCGGAAAATAAAAAAATAAATAAACTTTGCAACTACTAACTGGGCAAGAACAGAAGTGAATCAGAGAAAAGTTGAGGACCCAGATGAAGATTTGATGTCGTAAAGGACGAATATCACTCAACACAGGAACAGAACCAAGAAAGGAGAAAAGTGGAGGTAAGAAGATGAGCGAAGACACCGGGTGAGCTAGAAAAAGCAGAGGAATGAGAAGAGAATATAAGAAGGGGAACATAAGAGAAAGCAAGACAAACGTAAGGAAAAGAAGTATCCATTTTGACTTCTCGCTGCCCTTTCTTACTAGTTAAATACCAATTTCTTCAATGTCTACTGTTATTACAGTAATCTGTCTAGAACCGCGTAAAAGATGGTGAAGTTGGGGTGGCAATAGCCTGTTGCCGGGCCTTAAACGTCAAACCAGTTTAGTTTCTGTCTCTTCTTGACATTTCTTATGCTTTTGCGTGTGTATCATTGGTTGAAAGGCAAAAACAGGGCTTTATTTTCTCTTTCTATGTTGTTGTTTTCTAGTTGTGGGTTAAGAATTAAGATACAGAAACACAGTGATTATGGGCAGAGAGGAAGGTGGCTTGTTGCTTCTGTTGGCACGAAACACTTATACTTCGGCATCTGGGTGCTTAAGCTTTTAGCTAATCATCAATCTCAGCTATAGCTATTTTTTTATTGGCGGAAACATGTCCACGATCTCCGCAGATCCAGAAAACACATAAAAAAAAAAGTCATTTTTCATATCTACCCTCTTCTGCTATCTTTGTTTTCCAATTAACCAGGTTGTTATAATTCCAACTTTTTGTTCTCTGATACGAACATGATGAAAGAAGCCAAAACAACTTCTTATTTGACAAATTTCTACCAACCCCAGGTATTAAAAAGTTAGGTATCTGCAGTTTCAGATGTTTCAACTCCAATCCATTTTGGCTGATGGAGTGTTTGTTTCTTCATTTTAATGTGTGTAAATGAAAAAATAATTAAAATATAGTTACATCACTTGTGAATATACATTAGTTGTTAAATCGTTTTATAAATAGACGCGACATAACGAAAAACAAACATGATCTATCCAATAACAAATCGGTCGAGTTCAACTTCTATCCTTTTCTTATTTCAAATTTCATTTGAAGCTCAACCAAAATTTTATTATTTGATCTAGGTCCAAAAATATTGAAATAAGTGGCACCATCTCTTTGATCCACAAAAAAATTTCAAAGACAACAAAAACAATTAAAATGCATAAAAACAAACGATTGTTTCTAGAAATTTAATTTCATAGGCATTTCAAGAACTCAAATATATAGAGTATTAGAGTGAGCAATAATCTTTTCTCTTTATCTTTTATGATGAATAATTATCAAGCTTTCATATGACAATTGAACTAACATATACCTTAAGAATAACTAATTCTAAAGTGTTCAACATTTTAGGAATTTTTCAATCCAATGTCCAAGATTTTAAAATTTTTAATTGAGTGACCAATTTTTTAAAATCTTAATAATTCTGATTTGACTAACATAATCTTTATTATTTATAAAAAATAGGTCTCCATTAGAAAAAATTGCACCTACTCTAGTCTAACTATGACCATTATTATTTTTAGGTGGACATCTATATGTTATGAAAAACAAAGATTCTATTAGCCAAATAAGCAAATTATTAAAAAAACTAATGTTTTGAATTGAACTGTTAAGGTTTTAAAAAGTTGATCACTTAATTGAAAATTTTAAAAACTTGAACACTAAAATGAAACAATCCTAAAAAGTTAGGCATTTTAGAATTGATTATCTCTATAATTTACAAAGAAAGGAGGTTACACTAAAAACATAAAAAATGATGGAGATATGATTTAACATTTGAATAAGCAAAAGCCATAAACTTGATTATTAATTGGCCACGGGCCAAAAAACTTGTTAGAGACATCATCCTCACTTATCAAGCTCATCAATAGGTGTTGTGTAAAAATCAAGTCTTTGAGAAAGCTCTTGCTTTCTCAAATGAGAAAATGATAGTTTTATTTTTCTCTTAATAAAGCTGTCAAAAACTATTGAAGAATTATACTAATTAAGCATGAACATAAGGATCTAAAAGATAGGAAAAAAGAGAACAAATCAAGAGGAAATGATTGCACTTTTAGCCCTAACATGGCAATTAACTACCATGAGGTTCACCTAGGTAGGGGTGATTAATATGATAATAGTGACAACTTTATTAAAATCTTATTCTATGATACTTTTACTATTTTGGACCTACCTTTTTCCACAATTTAAACTACTCACTTCTTTGATTGGCTTTGGTAAAAGATAAACACCAGTAGAAGGAATAACACTTATCCCACTTAAGTTATGGGTACACCTTAAACAAATCATAGTGAGAACTAAGTTTTACAGAGTAAAAGGCCTTAAGCTTTTAATGCTATTTTGGGAATATCCTCATTATGTCTCTTAAAGGCTATCATTTGTCTCTATTGGATCTCTTGATGCATTCTTTATGTGTTCCTCCTCTCTTGATCAAAATTGTCACCTCTCTATATGTCTTATGTCTCAAAACCATTTAACAATTCAGCTCTATTTGTTTTGCCTCAGTTTACGTTTTTTTATAATGAAAACTAGGATTTTTGGGACAAGTACGATCATTCACATGACCATATAGCTCTAAAAATACCTAAAATTATTATGGCTTTACACGTTTGTAGAGACTTACACGGCCATATAGGCGGCCGCATATCTCCAAGTAGCATCAAATCTCTGTTTTATGCCACGATTTAATCCAAAATTTTCTTCTTTTAGTTTGAGAAGGTAGTTATCACCTACACATGCACTTAGAGCAAATTAAGTACTAAAAATATAATAAAATTATAAAATATGAAGCAAAATACATTAAATATGAGTGTATAATTATAGTCAAATAAGAATCTGTTAATAGCCAAGACCCAAAGAAAGAGTTAAGAAGGGAACTCGTTAAGGAAATGGTGGAATTATTTATAGGGAGACATGTAGCCTACATTTTTCATAATAAGAAAAAGAATGGAACCAAAGGAAAGAGAAGGCATGAAGATGATATTAGCCGAATATATATATGTGTTTACATGAAAGCCCTAAAATATATAAAGAATTAATCCTTAATGATCACACATATGTTGAACCTCTACCTAATATCTAAGCCTATAAAGAAAAAAATAGTCTTTACTCTAGAGATAAAATAGGTCATAGATGCCAAAGTGCATAAGTTGCTTTATGCTCACTTTATCATAGAAGTACAATACCTTAATGAGCTAGTCAACATGAAGATAGTTAAAAAATCTAAGTAAAAAATGGACGATGTTTGTCTAATTCACATATTTGAAAAAAAGGCATACCTAAAGGATAAATATCCCCTTTACAAGATCTATCATTTAGTGGATGTCACTTCAGGGTATAAATGCTGAGTTTCATTGATGCATATTCAAGATATAGCCAGACCTACATACACAAAGGTGATTAGAAAAGCACATTATTTATCACTTATAATGCATCATATTGTTATAGGGATCATAAGCAATTCATTCTAAAAATATTAAATCCACCTACCAATGATTGATTAATAAAATATTTTATCCTCAATTAGGAAAAAGCATAAAGGTTTACGTAAATGAAAAGATTGTGAAAACATAGGAGGTCAAAGTCATCTAATAAACCTAAAGTAATGCTTTAATGCCTTAAGAAAGTATAATAAGAAGCTAAACCCAAAAGATTAATCTTTGGCATATCAGTAAGGAAGATTTTGAAGTTTATGATAACCCATAAGATAGAAAGTATTGTTAGAATGTCACCACCTAGGTCTATAAAGGAAGTCTAAATACTAATTGAGAGAATTGCTAACCTCTCCCATATTCTATCTAGATCAACAGACCATTATTTATGATTTTTTAGATCTTGTGAAAACTTGAAGAATTTATCTTGAGAGAGTAATGTAAATAGGACTTTGAGAAGATAAACCAATACTTATAAAACTCCCAGTATTGTTTACCTTATTGCCTATAGAAGAATTATACTTATACATTGTGGTGCCCAATAACATCTTAAGTTCCATCTTAGTTCAAAAAGGAGGAATTAAGTAAAGAATTATGTATTACTTAAGTAAGATAGGGAGTTTTAAATTTTTGGAAGGAGTTAAAACCTTGTTAGTTCTTTTTTTTTCAATTTGTTCTTAAGCTCGACGAGAGTCATATTTACTTTCATAAAGAGACATATGAAGTAGTTAGAAACATGACAAAATAAAAAATAAAGGAAATTACATACACATTTCTTTATCTAAAACACCCAATAGCAATAATACTTCTTAATCCAATATGATATTTATAAGGAGGGGACATAAGAAGATGTTTGTATAACAAGACTTACAATTATTACTCTAACCTTGTGATCTTTATAACTGTTTTTAAAATAAGGGTTAATGCTCCCCATAAAGACTTAAAATCTCACCAACTACCATCTTCAGAACTAAAAAAGATGAACCTTTTTCTTTAATTTATGTTCCCATTGCGAAGATGATGAAAGTCCCATCTTCAGCATAAAATTCATGCTAAAACCACCCAAAATACTTTATGGTAGGTCTAATTTGATGCATATATCTAAGTAGTCATATTGATGGCTCTATATCTCATAAGTGACAAGCCACCATGAAACATATGATGATCTCCTAAAAGAAGGGATACAATTGACTTAGGTACATACATGTATCTTCAATGATACTATATACCATGTCATAAAACAATAGTCATATCCTATTCTTGAAGTTGTTAAAGTAGCCATTGTTTTCCTAAGTTTGGGGAGAGAAGCCCTCTTAGACTCCAATGGACATCTTACTATAATAATAAGGTACATTGAACTTATGACAATATATTTTCTTAATATGTAAGTTTTAAGCTCCTTAAATTTTATTTCCTTCATACGTATCTATGCTCTAAAGCAGAGACTCTAGCATTAGAGGCGATTATTAAGCATCCTTTATCCCCTTAAGTTTGCCTATATCTATTATAGACTCCTTAGATCTTACCTCAAAAGGGGGAGTTAAAGCTATTGGTAGACTCATGAAAATCCCTAGAGTGAGACATAAAGTGGGTATCTTCTAACATAAAGTAGATTGTAGATCTTTGGACTCCTTTCTGTCTTACTTATAGGTTGTAGGCATGAATGCTTATGATGCAAGTTTGTTTTAAAAGATCTTCAAAAGCTAAATAAAGCATTTGAAGGAAAGCATCCTTATGTTTATATAGAGGTGGCTAATAACTCATTTGAAAGTAAGATCAAAGGATAAGATAGTGAAACTCATTCAATTCCAAAAGCCACCCACCAAAATTTAAAAAACAATTCAAGTTTCTTGCTTTAGGCAGATGTGAGACAATTGATGCTATATTTGGGCTCTTAAAAGTCGTATAAAGGGTATTTAAATTGTAACATCCCATCACCGATGGGAAGGGTAAATTGGTCATTTGGGACAGGTTAGGAATGTTTAAATATATCTCGGCATGTTCATGCATCATATGATCTCTATATATATATGAATGGTAATTTTTGCACATGCACATGATTGTACATGCATTTATGACATTTCCCGGCATATGTATCTATAAATAAATTTTTTTGTGAAAAATGTGTTATTTGTGCTTAAAAAATTGAATTGGAGTGATTTATGTGTGTTTTACATTTTTAGGGACTTTTAAAAATTTTTCTGAAATTTTTGGGAGAAAATGTCCGCACCGGAGAAATTGCCAAGTGACGGACTAATTGGCTTTTCGGTACTAGAAATGACTGCCCAATAGCACTGAAAAATTAGATACATGATTTTAGAATTTATAACTTTGAGCCATTGGAATTTGGTGACAAATTGGACTAGAAATTGAATTGAGATTGGAAAGAACCTTAAGAGTGGTT
>JANIPM010000001.1:28384114-28395345 GCA_027478405.1 Erythroxylum cassinoides
ATTATATATACAAATTAACTTATTATGAACAAATAATTGGTAACTCTTAACATTATGCATTTATAACAACAACATAATATTGGAAATTAATAAAAAAACTGTAACCAGAGATTACTGACAGACAAGTATTCCATCGAAACTTTTGTTGCGATTTACCGATGGACAAGTATTCTGTCGATAAATTAGTTGACTTTTTAGGTTATTACCTTTAGTTTACCAACGGAAATCTATCTGTTGCTAAATTTCATCGACGGAAATTAACTTAATATGTTCCGTTGTTAAATTCTTTCCGACGATGTATTACCGTCGGTAATACATCTTCGATCGTTAGTAAAATGCCAACGGAAAATGACCGTCAATCATTTTAACTACGGCACATTTAGCGACGGATTTTTTGGCCACCAAATTCTGTCGGTAAGTAATATTACTGACGGAAATTTCCAATTTACCGACAGAATATTCTGTCGGCAAATAAGTAATTTCTTGTAGTGAGAGACAGATAGGAAAGATACACTTTAAGAAAGAACATTCCTTTATATACTTTTAGGGAAGTAATAAAGGTTAATTTTTACTGTAGCTCTTATGTGCTTATTGTTGCTTATAATTATTGAATACTTTCGTAGTATTCTAACTTAAGAGTGAGTGTTAAACATTTTGAAGGTTGTGAAGTATTCGAGAATAAGGTTTTTTAGTCAACAATCATGTGATAAGGCCAAGTTTTGCTTAAGTGGACCTGAGTGAAATTTTCGTGCAAAAAAGTTGATGCATATTTGGTATAAGTTTAGTGTCTAGAAAAACCCCATGTTACAATTGTTATCAGAGCCAAAATATCAATATGATAGGAGACATTCATTTAATAAAGCGTGTCCATAGAGCAGAGGCACTCATAAGGCCAATTGATCGACTAGGAGAAGAGGTCACTTCCTACTCATCTCAATTTTATGTTTTGTTGGGCATAATGAGCCGTGTGAAGGAGCTTCGAACAAAAACAAGGAAAACTCGATGAAAAGGGAATATGACATGTTGGAGATGTGTCAATGACCAAGGAGTCTTTGAGAGAATCACATTCGAAGTAGTGCCTACATATTATTTTGATGAGGGATCGAGTTTGTCTGAAAAAGATGGTTTGTTAAACTCCTAAGTCCTAATAGTCGAATCGTACAAGCATTAGTGAGCCATGACCAATGTTTAACGCTTGAGAAGACGAATCAAAGTAAAGATTTGTGAGTAGGCAAGAAAAACAGACTTTGTCAATGAGTTGACATACATTGGTGCATATTAACAAAACTCTTTAACAAGATGCAAGATTTAGATTTGAGACCAAAAGATAGCTTGAAATGGACCTTAAGTTGAAGGTTATTTGGATAAAATGCATAGGGGAGACATGTGAGGCTTTAAGGACTTAATGTGTGCTCAAATAGACGGATCATAACTAATAGACTTAACATGGGTAAGCATTAGACTGGATCAGTGTACTATAAAATGTTTGTGGCTTGGATGACTCATCATCAATAGATAGAGATCAAGAGGAGATATTGGATGATATGACAGATAAGATCACATTAGATATACATCAACTCTAAAAGATAAAAACCGTATGGGATGATCATCTGAAGATAGTAGAGCTCTTCATAGATATGGATGTATCATTCCTAGTTAAATATAATCTCTTATCTTATTAGTTATGATGTAGCTAAATCCTATTAGACAGAGACATATTTGGATGAGAGTGTTATTCAATTGGTTAGTTTAATGTAATCTGATAAAGATAAAAGTGATCTAATTACTTCGGTTTAATTAGGATTATGTATGCCTATAAATAGCATATTTGAGCCTTACGCTTGGAGATAATAGACATAAAAAGGAAGGAAACGCCTTAAGAGAGCATTCCTTTATATACTTATAGGGAAATAATAAAGGTTGGTTTTTACCATTACTCTTGTGTGTTTATTATTGCCTATGATTATTTAACATTTTTGTAGTATTCTTACTCGAGCTTAATGGTTAAATACTTCAAGAGTCATAAGGTGTTCGAGAGCAAGGTTTTGTTAGTCAACAATCACGTGAGAATGTTGAGTGTTACTTAAATAGACTTAAGTGAGATTGTTGTGCAAAGGAGTAGGTGTGACTTCAGGATAAGTTCGATGTTTAGCAAAACCTATGTAACACTAACAATATTATGAATACTGTACTAATACTAGTACTAGATTTAGTTATGGTATAGTACTGTAATAATATCGGTCATTATTGAGTATCATTTTAAGTATATTTTAAAATTATAAGATAGTCCCATAATGCTTTTAAAAAATACAAAATAGTCTTTCAATATATTGTAGTACAAAATTTATAATTTTACATCAATTTTGTTTCCAAAATTATAACAATAGAAATTTGAAATAAATAAAAACAATCTATTTATTTCTATTAATATTACTTTTCACATATTTCACATATAAATAATAACCACAACTAATATACAAAAAGATCTTTTAATCTTCATATAAATATAAAATTAAAGATAATACAAAGTACTTAAATGTTACAATTTTATCATATAATAAATAATAATTACATCAAAACATTAAATAAAAAGAATAATAAAGGTTCATGATTCTGTAAGCATTACAACAAGAATTTGTGTCGAGAAAACAATCAATTAGAAGTGAAATTTGAAACAAAAATATTCCAACTATATTCCTATTGTGTATATAAAATTTAACATATTTATCAAATATAGGTGAAATTAAAATAAGAGAAGAAATAAAAACTCAAAACTCAAAACTCAAAACCTGAAACTTTGATGTTTGTTAATCCGCTAATTCAAGGACTTTACCTAGTTATTTTTTAGAAACATGTATATAATATGAGTTTATTGAGGTCTTTAGATATTATTAGTTAGGGATCTTTCTATTTGCTCTTGATATAGTTTTATAGATTTTATGTATTATGACAGTACATTTTTATATATGTTGATAATCATCATTTCGTTCTCACCCATACAGTTTGTTGTACATTATCATAATATAAGTGAAAGTCTTAAGATTTGTATTGATCTTAAACATTTTAATAATCATTGGGCATATATACGAATTGACCTTGACACTATGTTTTCAAGACACATGCAGATAGTTTCATAAATCCATGGATTTATAAGACACAGGAGAATATAAGTGTATAATCTCATAAGGGTTTATTCTAATGTGGTTTAGCATTTAGTAAAAAAAAACAAAATTTTCTATTGTAATTTAGCATAAAGTTAAGGAAAGTTGAGACCTATAAACGAAATAATGATACATTTCATATTATACATGTATCGTTGTAGTTTACCATATTTTATTTTCTCGTTTATGTTAGTAAGACATTAAATATGTGTTATTGTATTAGATACTTGTCCCATGTAACACGTGAATTTGATATTTTTCAATATAAAAAACTTTCAAAAACCAAATGATAGAATTTTATCATCTTGGATCAAATATTCTAAATTGGTAAACCATTACATCGATTTTCTTAACTGCTCTTACTGTTTTTATTTTCATTATAACATTTATAATTAATATTTGTCCAACTAGAAAAGTGATATATTTTTTAAATTTCTCATTAGATAATTATTAATTACTAGTTTTATAAAATTAAGCTCAGGAAAATTAAATTTGATCCGAATTAAAGATAATAAAAATCTTATCAAGTGGACTAAAATCTAACAAAAAATATCCATAATCAATGTGGCTGATCATTTATCGGGCCTACAATGTGTAGCTCAGTAACGTTACTATAAATAGCTTTTAAGATTTCTTGCTGCCTAATTAAGCAGACTTGTGGACATACAGTTTCTATGACCCATTAAAAAGCTTACACATTAAGAAAAGCGCAAAAAAAAAAGACATTAACATCATAAATTTATACAACTTTTATAAAAATTAGTTGAAAGTTTCAACAAGTCGTTCATTCATCGAAATGCCTGTTCAAGCAATTCAATAGCTTCATCGAACTATGGAAAGCAAAATATGTAATTTTTTCCATCTACTTTTTACAAGTTCATAATTAATTTTGGACTTATAGTTAAAATCCATATTATGTCTTCATTTATATGTTACTTGTAACACTCTCCTTCCAGAATGTCCACAATGAAATACGGGTCAGGTCAGGAGCTTCATAACCACTGTAGATTTGTCGCTTATTAGAAGGGTAAAGCCAAGAATGAAACATATCTTGAACCATATCTGATAGGAGTCAGTACCAGTAGGGATGGCTATCCGGCCCAGGCCTGGCCTGAAGTTAACAAAGCAGGCCCAAGTTAACCAAACCTTAGGCCAGGATTTCTTGGCCCGAGTACTCAAGGCCCAATTGAGAGCCACAAAACCAAACCTAGGCCATCGGAAGCTCATTGGGCTGAGATTCACCGACTGACTGGTCAGCCTATAGGTCAGGCCGACCCCGGACATTGCCATCCCTATACCCCTAATCAAAGGCAAGAAGACATGCTTATATACATAAGCAATTAAGTTCACATTGCCATACCTATACCCCTAATCATAGTTTTAAAAATCGGACCGGACCAGCCGGTCTGACCAGTTCGACCGATGATCGATCAACTATCCGATCCGGTTCACCCTTTAAAACCGGTTCTCAATTGAACCAGTGAGAACCGATCAAAACTGGTCAATTGACAAGTCAAACCGGACCAGTCCGATCACTAGTTCAATAAAAAAAATTTATTTTTTTATTTTTTTGGTATATTTTTGAATTTTTTTAATATTAGTAATATTATATATAATTAAATATAATTATTGCATAATTATGACGTCACACGGTCGAACCGATCAAACCGGTAATCAATAAGGCCTCCGGTTCAATAACCAGTTCAGGTTTCAAAACACTACCCCTAATCAAAGGCAGGAAGACATGCTTACATACATAAGCAATTAAGTTTAAATGCCTGAATAGAAAATAGAGCCTCCTGTAACTTTTCTATCGGCATGCAATCTCCCAGGTTTTTTTTACTCCACCCATCCTGCTGGCCCAGCCACTTGAAGAACAAATATTATGTTCTTCAAAAACATGCAATTGAATAATTTTCCACTTTTAAAATTTGTGGAAATTGGAACAAAAACTTCAAAGTCTTGAGGGCGATGTCTCAACCAGTTGACAACTAACTCCATTAATGCCATTTTAGATAATAGTTATTGGTGAACGGAAAGGATCCAGGATTTAATCAAGGAAATAAGAAAAGAACCAACACTATGGAACTACAGTTCTGGACGAGTGTTAAACAATTATCACCCAAAAAGTTGCTGCTTTATTCACAATGCAATGCAGGCATACCTTCATTCAACATTTTAAAGTCAAATCTGTCTTCCCCAATGATGAGAGAAGCTGTCAAGTATCAACTATCTTTGGCCCCCTAATTTACAAGAAACATCAACAACAAAACTTGTGGCTGGATCCCTCTTCATTTGTAGAGAACAGAGAAAAGGGCTCTGAAAGCAGTAACGAACTGTCCCCTGACACTCGAGGCCAGGCATAAGTTGAAATGCTTCGTCCATGGCTGCAGAATCTTGAGAACATTCACTTATTTCAACCCAAACCAATTGAACACCGATTAGATTAAGAGGGATTACTTAAAGATCAATAAACCCACAATATTGATCTAAAGGGGGCTGCCAACCTACAACGTAGCCTTATCATTCATTGTTTCGCTAGATAGAAACAGTAGGGGTGGAATCAAGGAAGAATAAATTTAAACCTTCCCATGAGAGAAAAAAGCATCTCTATGATACAGATACAGCTTGGACCCAGGCCGAATAAATGCTATGATCTTTCACCCTGTCATGTAAATTAGGAAACTTGTTAAGATAGAAGAAAATATCAATTAGGGGGGTTCAAAGACTAACCGGGAATAAATCAATAACAAGAACCATATAATCAGCAATTGTTATCAAGACAGAAATTGTAGATAAAAAATGAAAAAGATGAAGTAAAAATAAAGCAGTTGGAATGTTGAAGAGCTTGGAACAGAACATCACAATATGAAGTTCTTCAAAAAAATGACAAAGGACCGCTGCATCTTGCTTGTGGATTAATAAAGTTAAACTTTCACATGCTAAAGATCTCTACTCTTTAATAATATAAAAAAGCCAAAGAAGAACTGAGGTCACAAGCATAAAAGCCCATGGAGAGTCAACTTAATTTCACAATGCCAAAAACACCTCATAGAAAAAGAAAAGAAAGATGAACTTGAACTTCATACTTGGAATTCAAACCAAGAGCTCTAAGTATAAAAAACTCCAGGCAAACTGAAAAAACTTTGCCAATTATGAAGTAAAGCACTTTAATTGAAGTACCATCAACCTTTCATAACAAAAATGTCATCTAGATATAAAAAGAGTATGCTTCCACCCAAAAATCACTCTCTCCAACGTCTGAACAGAAGTTCCATGCTTATCACAGAGTTAACGTCTAATTAAACAAAGAGACACAGTTTAATAAGACACAATTACACCTTAGGAAGGGATGATTATGGTAAGTAGTTGGATTCCCCAGAGGAAGAAAGAATTCAATTCAAAACAATAAAATGACAAGAAGCACAAAGCACAATGTTGTGTTGAATAATTTGACTTACAAGTACAAACTATTGGCATCAAACTCTGGAAAGATGTTGGCATAAAAACGAAAGCCATCAGGGCTGATATCTCTGCATAATAAACCTGTGAAGAATAATTTTAAAATAATGTCAGTTTTCACAAAAGTTGCCAAGTTTTTCAAAGAAAATAGTGTATGACAGCACCTTTGATCTCAGCAGACAGAAGATGCTCCTTGGCCATTGCTGGAGCAATACCCAATGCTATTGCTGCATCACTAGCGGATATGCCAGTTCTCAAGGCATCGGGCTTTGTTACAAGGGTTCTTATCCGAGCAAAAACCTAAATAATTAATGAAATAGACAGTATTGAAGCCTTGAGCTCATCCTAAAACTTCGAATCAAATTGCAGGAGTTACAATTTGTATAAAACATAAACATAAAGCATTTTAGTTCAGGTAAAAAAAATCTGTTGTTTGACTTCTTCCCTGCGAAGGAAAAAGAGATCACCTCCTCATCACTGTGGGCCTTACTCTGGATGACCATGACACCACTGTCAAATTTGCGAAGCATGACTGGTCTGGCAAACATATGAAAATTTACCATAACCCAGAAAAATAAGACATTTTAATAAATAACTAGCAATATTCGAAGATGAGCTCCTAGATGACCACTATATGATTTATATCAAATTTGCAAATCTAAAAGAAACAGCTGTATCCAACACATACTCATCATACATACACATCAAACTTCTCCCAAAGAGAACACGCTCGCTGCAGATCCTCAGGAGAGATCAATTCTGTGTAAATTACAAAGGATGGGCATCTTTCACAATCTATAAGAACTAGCAAGAAAAATAAGTGATGAACCAGAAATAGTGTCAGATAAAGAACCTGTGCCCCGTGCACGATTGAAAAGACAGTAGATATCTATAAGACTGATCATTCCTCCGGCCCTCTCCAACGGAATTCTAACAAAATCTGCCAACTAAGTTTGACAAGAGAACCATTATATTCCCCAAACAAGGACCTATGTTACACAAGATATTATAGATAACTGATAACAACAACAAAAAGAATATATAAGTACTGCCAATAAGCTCGTGAGTGCGGAGAATCTGCCAATGAAACCCCAATTAAGACCCAAAAATCAGATATTCAAATGCTATTGAACTGACACTAAAAAGATGTAAACATAAAAAGATGAAAGAGAAAGACCTGACGGGCCAGTTGTTGATGGTACAGAGCACCAGCAGACTCTTTTGTAACCGGAGATATGATACCAACACTCAACAACAAGTCTTGTATCTCTTCTTTGGCACCCGTCTCATCATCATTCCCTTCACTAGATTGAGCATTGGAGGAAGACAAAAGCTTTTGCCTCATTTTGTCAGCTAGCATCACCATTTCTTTCGCTTTACTCTGTCCATTCAAAACTCTTTGAGAACAGGAGCACATAAAACCAAGACTAGGACATTAACAACCTATGTAACTCGTCCATGTACAAGTCATGACCCAAAAGATGCATGACATTCGGCATTGAACTAGAACCTGTTCTTACGATAAAATCGTGAAAATTATGAAACATGGGTTGCTAAGTCTGATTATACCCTATTACGAAAAGACCTGTACACTACCAAATCAATCAAACTAAACTTTCCTACATTTCTATTTATTTTTCATCATTTCCCTTTGACACAGCATTAGAACCAGCAAATTTATAGCACAAATACACACTCAGAGAATCATACCATAAGAGCATTCAAGTCTCGAAAAGCATCCTGCAAACTCTTATCAGTACTCTCCCAATTCTCCTGTTCCTTCCTCAATATTCCAGCCAATCCCGCCATCCTTACCGTCCCATCACTCGAATAAATACCACCTCCACCCGAACTGGAACCCGAACCCATACTCGAACCCGAAACAGAACCTGTAACGCACGTGTAAGCCTCCCAAGCCCTCCCTCTCCAACTCTCAAACAACTTGCCCAAAAACCCGTCCAAGTCGCCCTTCCCTCTCACCACTAACGTAACCACCACACTCCTCGAGTGCATCGAAACCTGAATCCGAATACGCGGAGAGTGAAACATCGACTTTATCGATTTCTTTGGAGAGAAAATGTGCACGACGGAGGAGAGAGGAATCGCAGTAGCGCTGCTGTTAAGAGAATTGGCGGGAAGCCATAAAAGGCGGTGCGTAGTGAGGATCAGGAGACCGGATTTTAACGCCGGCGACAAATCGGCGATGCCGGGAGGTGGTGACCTCTCTTCGAATTCGAGGTCCACAGCGGAGAGAAGCTGGCACTCGACCTCGTTTGGGAGGAGCACCGGCCTGCCGCTGCCAGTCACAGCGGCCGTCGGAAAAAAGGTTTGATCTTCGGTGTTGCTAGCCATTAAACTAAAAGCAATACGAAGAGTGAACGTGGAATTATCAAAATGGCGGATCAAAGTAAATCATGTGATCAGTTTCCTGGTCGCTGACGTGGCGAACATGTATTGGTTTAGGGCTTTAATGTAAATTACTAAGTTGGTGTTTAATCTTGAGAATTATTTGGCACGCATTAGATCCCGCGAAGCTATGCTTATATTAAAATAAATAAATAACTCTACATTTCATTAAAAATATAAGAATTATGTTAAAACTTAATGATATGAAGTTTAATTTCTAAGTGTTATTAATTTATAACCCAAATACTAAGTGTAATTGTTTTTGTTAATAATTTATAAGATCATAAAGATATCTTGTCATAAATATATCATAATTTATTAATTTTATATGTATATTAAATAAGTTTAAAGAATCACATAATTTTAAATAATTTGCTTAATAAATAAAGAGATGTATTTGATTTAAAAATACACATTTTAGGTCTTTTAAGTACATATATAACATTAATATTAAGAATAATCGTGTCAAATTTTTTAACCAAAAGTTAGTTCCTTCTAATCAAAGTGTGTTCATTTTGTGATTAAGCCCCGATCCAGATTAATCAGCTTCGGATATCGGTGTTATAAACTCAATAAAAAAGTGTAATCATTTTGCGGTTGACGAGAAACTCTCTTGGCTTAAATGAAATCATGGGTTCGAATTTTCTTCATGTATGCAGCTATTTAAAATTTAATGTCAGAGTTTTACCTTCAGTAAGGAAACTACACGATTCGGACGAGGATTAGTCTAGATGTAGATGACTTTAAATATGTCTTTCTATAATTGAGAAACTTCTCAAACAACTCATAGATAACTAAAATAAAATTTTGTTGTTATGTTAGAACCAATGCGATATAGAATGTGGCATTGGCTATTTCTACGTGTAATTCAGCGTCATGGTTAATTTTAGAATTCAAGTTATGATTCAGCAGCAAATAAACATATACAGTACCATGGATGCTTTTCCAATACAGTTCCTATTGGCAAAGAAAATAAATTGACTTGTTTATACACATCACAGCATCACAGGAAAATTTGGAAGGATTAAGATTTAAGAGCACGAGGCTGGGGTTGAGCAGAAAGCTCCATTTTCCTTAAAGAATTTGAAGGAAATGTAATGATTTCAGGCGGTCTAAGGGCTTCCCAGCCCTTGACATGGTTAGTCATGGTAGGGCCATCCAAGCCTATGTGTGTCACATGCTTCACGTCTGTTGGATATCCAATCTCCATCTCGACCTCCTCCTCCTCCTCCTCCTCCTCCTCCTCTTCATCTTCTTCTTCTTCTCGTTTGCAAACTATTGAGTTCCAAAACAGTTGGATAAAAAAGGCTTAGAGAATTTGTGAAGAACCCAACTACTTTTGCCACTTTAGTTAATTACATAGGACACATGTTTAGTTTTGCTTGAAGGGCTAGGAAGTTGTTGTCATGATCTAGTACTGATAAGAACACTATCGAAAGAGAAAATAGAAGATGCCAAAGCTCTCGTCACATGATTGTTTTGGTATACGATAAGGAAAGGCTTGTCTTTTAAGGAAATGCGACGATTCCTCAGGGAGAACACACAGAAATAATGGAGTGTTCAGAAAAAAGAACTGAAATCAAACATCTATCTTTTTAATTACATGTATAATATAATAGCTGGTTAAAACTAAGATAAGATAGGTTCTGCTACTTACCAAATAAAACATGGGAGAGACTTCTGATACTCCTCATCAATTTGTGTATTCCATCAGATATGTTTTGTAACACCCCACTCCCGCGTGACCCGAACCCGATATCATTGGTGATATCCGAGCCCGTGCCCCGCGAGGGTGGCGTACTACATCAGTAGATTAAAACTCGGTATCAATATGTTTTTTTTTCATTAATGTGCACGGAAAAGACAGTAAACAATCTGAGCCCACATTCATAAATAACATTTCCGGCTATCACTATCATTCAATAATAATTGACAAAAGCCATTTAATGAACAAAAAGCCTTAATCATATCGGGCTCACTATAAATACAGAGAATTCTTATACAGAGATTTTGAAGTACAATTATGAGACACTAATGCAGACGCGAACTGATCCCGACCTCTTACTTTCACTTGTATACAATACTCCCGTGTCAAACGGGGTATTCTTCAGGACCTGAAAAATAAATGCAAATTTTGGGTGAGTTTTGCGAACTCAGTGAGAAACCATCATCGATGGTTCACTCAAATCATGCATTACGCAA
>JANIPM010000001.1:28410063-28425981 GCA_027478405.1 Erythroxylum cassinoides
AACAATAATAATATTAATAATTAAAAAATAACATTGAATTACATCAATAAGTCTTATTACACTACAGGGGTATTTTTGTCATTAACACTATTTTTTGTTCTGAAGATTGCAACCAAATACATTTATGTACTCAGAACGAGGACAATTATCTCTGTTCTATCCACCGCAACTAAACATCTCCCTATCTTCAATTTCTGTCGTATCTTTACACGCTGAAAGTCATAACTTTTAGCAGCAGAGAGAGTCAGTCTTTTTGGTCTATAGTGTATTGTAAGCAGCTATTCTATTTTCTTCGATCAAAGAAAGGAAACCAGAGCTTTCTACTGCTACTACTGTTAACACTGTGCATTGATCATGGTCATGACCATCATGATCATGGTCATAGTCATGGATTCAAGTTTTCTGTCTGTGTGTGATAAAATAACATCTGATGATTAATAACTGATTTTTTTTTATATTGTAATATAATACGTATATAGCACAAAACAGAATACCATCTCCCACTCGCGAGCTCAGGCGAGTGCAAGTTACACCCGGCGGGAAACTGGCAATTTCGGGAAAATCCCTCTTCCTCCCTCCCCCTCCCTCCAAAACACCCTAATCCAAATGTTCCTCCTCTCCCTTTAAACCCTAACCCTAAACCTAATACCCAATCCCTTTTGGTTTGGTGCTTTCAAGTTTCTCAAATTTATCAATAATTCTCACATCACATTGTGAAGGTGGAGAGTGAGAGAGCAAAAGGAAGCAACAGTCTTTTGTTCTCTCCTCTGCCAATAATTAATAATTTCCCTTTTTTTCCATGGCATTTATTCACCTCCACAACAACAAAACCCTAGAAGCACGAGAAGTGAAAGTGGACGGAGACGGTGACATTAACATCGACGGCAGTCGGGCGGGGACTCCGGTTAAGTACTTGTCTTTGGACCGAGTCTACTCGGCGGCGTCTCGCTGCGTGAGCGCCGTTGGATCGTCAAACGTCATGTCGAAGAAGGTTAAAGCTAGGAAGCTCGTCGTTCACGACGATCCGTGCTCGATTAAACCGCCCGTCCTTCACGTCTACTCTCGTCGGAGCAAAAGACACCGAGATTGCAATCGAAGTTTGTCCTTCTTTGAGTCTTTAGTTGCGCGCTCTGTGAAGATTGAAAGTATCGACTTTGAAGAATCGATTGAGCGTGAGGTGAAGAAGAAGAAGGAGAAAAGGACGAGGATTGGGTGTACTGAGTTGAAAAAATTGGAGGTCGATTCCACTGTTTTGATGGATTCCGATAGGCGGCGTTTGAGGGATTGTAGAATTCACAATGTGAATATCAATTCTAGTGATAATAATAATAATAAAAAGCGTGGGAATTTTTCGAGGAAGAAAGTTTTGCCTACTTCTAAAAGATGGGTCAGGTGGGGTTCCTGTTGTCATTTTTCTTCTAATTGTGCACTCTTTACTTGTATTTGGCTGGATTAAGGAGTACTGAAATTGAAGTTGAAACTGCATTTTGTATGTAAGGTGGGAAATTATCAATTGAGAAGTAAGTATATAGGGTTGAATGGGCGATATTGCTTGGAAACCTGAATCACAGTCGCTATAAAATTGAAATGAAAGTTGCTAGCATTCAAGCAAGTTCAGTACAAGTGCTTATTACTTTGCAAGAGCAGCAAACAGTTTTCGCTTGCATATTGTTTTATTTCATTGGCTTTATCAGCTACCAAAAGAGGGCTTTCGATATCTCTGTGTGTCTACAGCTTTCACCTTTTTGTTATTCACGGATGTGACTTTTGACTTTCATAGGTTGAGGTTTGATGGCGTTGATCCTGAAACATTTGTTGGGTTACCGTGCAAGGTAAGAACTTGCATCATATGCTCATATTTTCATATTAATCATTTTGCGAGGGTACTTCTAATTACAGTGCAAGGTAAAAACCTATGGCAACATTCGTTGGTCTAGACTTTTCTTTTGCTCCATAATTAAGCTGCATATGCCCAGGTTTATTGGCCATTGGATGCTGCTTGGTATTCTGGACAAGTTGCTCATTACTGTTTGGAGACCAAACGACACCATGTACGAATTCACATGCCAACTCATTTCTCCTTGATAATTTTGGATTGCTAAAACCGTTGAAATATTGGTAGCATATGCCTGACCTTAAGTGAAACATAATTCAGGTCAAATATGAAGATGGTGATGAGGAGGATCTTGGTCTTTTAGATGAAAAAATAAAATTTTTCCTCTCTCATGAGGAGATGGTGAATCTGAACCAGAAATTCAACATGACATGTACTGATGCTGATAGCTACAATTATGATGAGATGGTTGCATTAGCTGCCAGCTTGGATGACTGCCAAGATCTGGAGCCTGGCGATATCATATGGGCAAAACTTACTGGTTTTGATCAAAATCTTTCTTACTATTTAAAACTTTTGAATCTTTCTTCTCTTTGCTGGTGCATGCACTTGAGTGATTTTTACCTTTCTCTGTTAATATTTTTTTAATTTAAAAGTCAGAGCCAATGTTTAAGAGGAAAGAAATAAGAAATAGAGGTGAAAATAATAAGTCTGGGATGGTAAGCATTTGCAGAAGTTCATGGTTCTATTAATGCCTTTATTGTCCATCAGTTAGTTGTAGAAAATAACTCTGTTCTATACTTGATCTTGTTCTTGGAGATTTCTGTTGTATGCGGAATAGCATATGTTCTAGTGCCATGAACAGTAGTTAGCTAAGTATTAATCCCAGTGCCAACATGGAGCTTCGCAACTCAACACACAATATCTAGCATGTGACTGGAAATTTACTGTTTGGATATAAAAGAATGTGAACCAGTTATTGGATCTTGATTGAACTGATTTGAGAATCTGGTTAATGATTATATTTACTGGTTCCTTTTCCAGGTTATATTAGTTTTTCAAACTTGGTGAGATCATTTCTGTGACATTCTCTATTTGCCACTCTCTTAGTTGCGTTTTCAAAGAACTAAGATTTCAATAGTGACTATATTCCTTTTTTATTTCATAGAAACTATATCTTCTTATATTATGGTGCAGGTCATGCAATGTGGCCAGCTATTATTGTAGATGAAGCCCTTATTTCTGATCGGAAGGGTTTAAACAGATTTAGTGGAGGAAGATCAGTACTTGTACAATTTTTCGGTACCCATGATTTTGCAAGGTCTGTGATACACTTGGGTTTTGGGGATTTATCGTGTGGGCTT
This sequence comes from Erythroxylum cassinoides, assembly GCA_027478405.1. NCBI lineage: Eukaryota > Viridiplantae > Streptophyta > Magnoliopsida > Malpighiales > Erythroxylaceae > Erythroxylum > Erythroxylum cassinoides. The sequence continues at coordinate 28,413,262 of JANIPM010000001.1, forward strand.
GATCACTGCCTTATCTAGCAGATGGTTAAGACACATGCCTTTGTTGGAGTCTGAAATACTTGTAATCTTTTCAGAGTAAAACCAAAGCAGATAATTTCTTTTCTCAAAGGGCTTCTTTCTTGTTTCCACCATAAGTGCAAGAAGCCTCAATTTGCTCAAAGCTTGGAAGAAGCAAAAATGTAATGTTTTTTACAATAGCCTGTTACTTCCTTTTTACTTTATCTTTATTTTAATTTAGATGCTAATCTGGCATTTCACGGTAAATCTTTGATTATATCTTGTGAAATTTATCCAACTTTTCTTTTTCTCTTCTTCACAACTTATGTCTCAATAAATCTGGCTAATCATATAGGGTTTGTCCTGGTACAAATATCAGACTTTGATTGATAAATAAAAGGAGATTATGTTTGAAGCACATCATAGTGTATGCAGCCTATAAGCTAGGTTTATCAAGTTAAACTTCTGTGAAATGCCATATTAAAGATTGGTAATTTTAGATCCAGAGTATTGTGTTATCCATAATTTTAAGGTGCAAAGCACCCAGTATCTGTTACATCTCAAGAGGTTAAAGGTTCTTCATCAATGCTGATGGTTTCTAATAAGTCTGCATATTCCATCTTTTAGCTTGTCTACTTTAATGTAAGTTATAAACATTATTACCAGTGAAAATAAGCAGTAGACCAAACAGGCAGGGAGAGAAAATTAAATGGACACTTGTCCAAATGTTGAAAACATAGGTGGCTGCTGTAAGAGGTATGAAGAGCAATGCCAAACACCATGGTGAAGGCCAGCTCTGACTATGAACTATCATCTGTTCCCATATTATTGTCATGCAGATATAAAAATCCCAACAGTTTCACTGCTGCAAGCCTTTTTTGTTTTTCTAACTCTGCCTCTCTATTTCCCTTTTAAAAGCACTAGAAGAATTCCGTTCAGGTGGACAGCTTGTACTTGTCAAATTGAATATGAAATACTATGCTAATTGGGCATATTGGATGTAGTCGATAGCTCAAAGGATCACACTATGAATGATTTGTTTGATGAAATGGATGCCCTTTTTGTGTTTACATCTTTATAAAATAGCATCTATTAATTTTGTTTATCTGGATATGGCTTTCATGCTAATATAGGGGTAAGGCTGCGTACTATCAGACCCCCCCAAACCCTGCTTCATTGCGGGACTTCGGGGTATGATGATGATGATGATGATGATGATGGATATGGCTTTCATGCTATAATAAGTGCTTTTAATCCATTGAGCTAATATCTCAAAAAGTTTGTGTTTGGCTGTGGCTAGGGATTGCTAGATTCTTTGATTACTTTTAATTTTCTCAAGCTTTGAGATTTGATGGTTTTTAAAAGTAGGCAAAAGCTTTCTTCAAGTTGATGGACTTCAAACTAAGTATGACACAAGTGTTTTATTTGTGTTTATTTAGTCTCATCTAAACCTGAAGTTTCACTGGTTACATATTGATATGTAAAATTGATTTTCTTTTTTGTTTTTATTGAAGATGCCTCGCTGAGTATGTTTCAGTCTCCTTTTAAGCTTTCCAAATGAACAAATTTTGGGTTTTTAGCAGGTATCTGAGTGAACAAAAACTTCCAAAAAGAATGCTACAACTGCAAAATGGCAAGAATGCTGATAGTTCTGAGACTCTGGGTAGTGAGGACGAAGGGAGTACAGATTCTGGTGGAGATTGTTATAACGATGAAGGAATTCAAAAGATATTGGGAGGCCTTAGTACCTCTCCTTATGTTATTGGGGATCTGCAAATATTAAGCCTTGGTAATTTTGAGCATTTATTCTGAAACACTGTTCAAAGTTCCCCATGCATTTTATCTCAACTTAACTGTCATCCTTAAGATATTCATAATCAACCAATGCTTCAATGTCATCCGTAAGATATTCATAGTCAACCAATGCTTCAATGTCATCCTTAAGATATTCATATTCAACCAATTCTTCAAGTTTCTACTATTTCAAGACATCCAAGTACTTATTACTGTATTTTCTCCCACTTGTTATTATTACTCAGATTAATTGACTTATAAATAGTACCCTTTTAACTTTTACTTTTATTCCCTCCTTTTTGTTTGAAATGTCTATAAGTCATGACTCTTAATTCATAATGAGCTTTGGAAACTTGTCATTTACTATAAACTAGCAAACTTTATTGGAAATTTTAATAAATTGGTACTTATAATAATCACCAAACCTTTTTTAACAGGAAGGATTGTCAAGGACTCGGAATATTTTCAGGATGATAGATTTATCTGGCCTGAAGGATATACTGCTTTGAGGAAATTCAAGTCAATAGCAGGTGAATACTGTGGGAATTTTTCTGTAGTAACTTCAAATTCTTTTCTCAACTTGCTCTTTGTTTTGAGGTGTTATACTTTTCCCTTTTAAATTAATTTTATTTTTAATTGATATTACATGACATTTTCTCTCAAATTTGAGTATTTCAGATCCAAACATTTGTATAGTATATAAGATGGAAGTGTTGAGAGATGCAGAGTCAAAGATTCGGCCTTTATTTAGAGTGACATTGGATAATGGAGAACAGGTAAGGTTGATAAATAAATCCTAATTCTATAAACATGCTGATGACCCTTTTGCAATTTATTTGTTGTAAATTTCTTGCCATTTTAGCTAGGATTTTTTTTTGCTATAATCAGATTACGCACTCCATGCATTAAAAGACCTTCATATGCACTCTCTTTTTCCTCCTTTTTGTCTGTCACCCTCACTCACACTCTGTCTCTGTGTGCCTCTGCTTGTGTTTGGGACTCCATATCTCTTTGATGTCAGTAGAACTGATCGTAAAGCATGTTGTGGTAGAACCCTTTGAAACTCAGTTTTTAATTATTTGCTATGGACACAATATTTTGTTTGCTCAGATCAATGAAAGAAGGAAACTTTACATTTTCAAGTACTATATGCATATCTTAGTGTTGATTTGCATTTTTTACTTTCTATATTTGGTCACAAGGTCTATATGTATCTAAGATAACCATGGCTTAAGGTGTAAGCTTTTCTATCCAATGATGAACAGTGATCTCACAGTTAAGTGCTTTCATTTTGCATAACAAGAGTTCTATTGATCAAGTCTACCGAGCTAAGCAGCCATTTAGGGGTTCAGAATTTACTTACACTTGTTTGTTTTCTTTTGATGGATTTTCTGTGACCTTTTAATTGCTCTTGAATTACATGCCTCTTAGCACTCAAAGATAAGATCTGATTGGCATCACTCATCTTACTATTGCACGCATCATTTCTACGCGTATGATTTGCTAAACCTTTATAGTTATCTCCTTTTTCTTCAGATTAAAGGATCTACTCCATCTGCTTGCTGGAACAAAATATACAAAAGAATGAAAAAACTGCAGAATGGTACTTCCAACAGCATCAATGCTGAAAATGGGGTGGAAAGCGTCTACGAATCGGGTTCTGACATGTTTGGTTTCTCCAATCCTCAAGTAATAAAACTAATAAAGGTACAAGGATTTTCTTTTCCCTGAAACTCCTTACCAAAAATCACAGGTTAAATAAATGACTCTTGATATTAAAGTATACTCATGAACTTATATGCTGAATATACAGTTGGTAAATGAGCATTTGACATGCATATTAAGAAGACAAGCACTTTTTGATTGGCAGCGACATGGAACTTTTGAAACTTAATGACTTTGCTCACCATTTTACTCTATAGGGTTAACTTTCTTCTGCTTCCAGTTGAAATGTCCTGTCATTTCTAGTTGTTCTTTTCTCTCTGATTGTGTTATTAACTCTGATGGTAAAAGAAAATATTTAAAATTTAAATGCAAATAACTATTGTTTCTTCTTTTGACGTTCTTAAGGTGACTTTTATTTTCTGCTTGTAGTAGTTTGACAATCATTTGTATTTGTTATGGAGATGTGTACATTGATGGTACCTGCTTAGATTGTATATTGATTCCCTATGATGTTAACAGGGGTTGTTGAAATCCAGACTATCGTCCAAGTTATCTATGTGCAATTCTACCTCTGATAGATATCAGAACTTGCCAGTTGGCTATCGACCTGTTCGTGTAAATTGGAAAGATCTTGATAAGTGCAATGTCTGCCACATGGATGAGGTGCAAGAGAATCATCTATCTTTAATTGCTGTAGCTCTAACTCGTTTAATTTTTATTTGGCGTATCTTTCTCTTTGCATCTCCTTGTCTTCAATTTATTGTTTGAGGGCTGATGTTTTGTCTCTAACCTAATAGTGCTTTCAATTTTTTTTATGTGTGGAGGCTCTAATTGTGGTTCTTTGTTTCCAGGAATATGAAAACAATTTGTTTCTGCAGTGTGAGAAATGCAGAATGATGGTAAAACCTTGTATACTGGTTCTGCTGGTTTCTGCACTATAACTTTTTCCATCTGATAAGCGGTTTGAGATATGATACATAGATCCTATTATTTTTTTACTTTTCGTCAATTAATTCCTTTAATGGTTTTCTTGAAAAGTTCCTTTTTTCATTTCTTGTGAAAAGTTTTATTACTTTTCATTTTAATCTTCTAGTTAATTCATATATTTCATAGGAGTAATGTTTACTCAGGTCCATGCCAGATGCTATGGGGAATTAGAACCTGTTGATGGTGTCCTGTGGCTATGCAATTTATGCCGACCAGGGGCCCCTGAGTCTCTTCCGCCCTGCTGCCTTTGTCCTGTAACTGGTAATGTATTGTTATCCATCTTTATCCCCTGGAAGGCTATGGATCATATGTAGCGCAAAATTTAGATTTACTTTTTCCAGGTGGTGCTATGAAGCCAACTACTGATGGTCGCTGGGCTCATCTGGCTTGTGCAATATGGATACCTGGTTTGTGTCTGTAATATGCTTGCATTCATTTATTTGTCTATTGTATTAGATTATGTGGTCTCACTTTATGCATTTCAGAAACTTGCTTATTTGATGTCAAGAGAATGGAGCCCATTGATGGCTTAAATAGGATCAATAAGGTACGAAGGATGGTTAACTTGAACTTTTATGCTTTACAACCCTATCACCTCTGCGGATAAGCAATTTATTTAATTATTATAATCATTTGCTTATTGTGTGGGTGATATTGAGAACATTTCATTTGTTGAACTTGGTAGCTGTAATCTTGTACTGATGCAGAAATTTGATCTTTAAATTTCTACTATTAAATTCCTTTTAGTTGGACAATCATGATTGTTTACGATCTGCAACCAAATTTTTTGGTTCAAAAACAGGATCGTTGGAAGCTCTTATGCAGCATCTGTGGTGTAGCTTATGGAGCTTGCATCCAAGTAAGATTGTTATCTTAAGATACTAAATAACTGCTATGCTTGTATATTTCAGACTGTCAGTTGAGTGTAATGTTCTCATGCAACTGGACCTGTTAAACGTAAGTTTTAAGTCCTCCGATGTCATTGCATGACTGGTCTTGTTAGCTTAATGCAAAAATTCAAATTCAAATTCAAATTCTTGATAAAGATTTTGTATTCAACTAGGGCAAAGTTTAAAATTCTTTTGAACTTCTTTTGTTTCGATGTGATGTTTTCTAGAAGTGCAATTTGCAAGAATTGCACCTCATAAAAGATTAGAGATGAGAAACAAACCAACAGCTTTGTTTGTTGTTTGCTACCTTTCTAGACATTTATCAGGTCTTTATGGGCAATAATTTACATAACAGGGAAAAAAAAGGGGTTAAAAAATTGTTGGTTGATATTTGATGAGGTTAATAAGTCACCTCATATCTATATTTGAGGAGGGTACTAACTTTTTGAAGTTAAGACTCTATCTTTTTCCTTCTCTTTTCCAAATTTCTCTGTCTGACAACTTAAATTGTCTTGGCGACTTTTAGTGTACCAGCCTTTTGAAGTTCTTTTTCCTTCTCTTTTCTAAATTTCTTTATCTGATAAGTTAATTGTTATCTTGGCAACTTACGTTGCTCCCTCTTTAGTGGAGAAAGTGAGACAAAGTATGCAAAAGCAACAAAAAAGTCCATTGTGCTTGGGTGGCATATTCAATCATTCTTCTGCTCTCTTGTTCTCTCTGTAATCTACACATGCATTTAGTAATTTGTGAATTTTAACTCTGTTGAAATCGTACCTGTAGTGCTCAAATAATAATTGCCGGGTAGCATATCATCCTCTCTGTGCACGTGCTGCTGGACTTTGCGTTGAGGTATTCTTTTCCTTTGTTACAATTTTTAAAGATGCTTGATTAGTTTGTTCATTTATATGAATGCTGTAGTTGGTAACAAAATATGCTTATATTTACTCAAACTGCATCATTCTATATGGTCAACAGCTTGAGGATGAGGACAGACTACATCTCCTTTCTCTTGATGATGATGAAGATCACCACTGTATCCGGTTACTTTCCTTCTGTAAGAGGCACAAACAGCCATCTAATGAGAGGCCGGTCATTGATGAAAGGATTAGTAGAATTGCTCGTTGCTGCTCTGATTATATACCTCCATCTAATCCGTCTGGCTGTGCTCGTACCGGTATGCCTTTTAAGCTTCTTCTTTGGTTTCAAGTATATTAGATGCTTGCTTGCAATGATGCAGTATGGTGTCTCATGTGTATGTATTCTTTCACTCTGTAAAAGTTGATTCAAGGTTTTGTGTTATGGTAGTTTTGTTTTCAAGAACCACCGAGTAATATTTTCCATGTAGCACTCCATCTTCCAAGTCCTGGGATTTCTTTTCGTATATTTAGCTACTTAATTCCATAAAATCTGGTTAAGGAAAAGGTTCTTTCATAAATTCTTTTGATCTTCTTGAATTCTGATAGAGCCTTACAATCATTTTGGAAGAAGAGGAAGGAAGGAACCTGAAGTCCTTGCTGCTGCATCTTTGAAGCGCTTGTTTGTAGAGAATCAGCCTTATTTAGTTGGTGGTTTCTGTAAGCATGATTCATCGATTGGTAGATTGCTGCCAAATGGAGTTGTTGCCTCTAGATCTTCTTTTAACTTACAAAGGTTTAAGGCCTCTCAGCTAGATTCTCATGGCAACATTCTCTCTATGGCTGAGAAGTATAAATACATGCGGGAGACATTCAGGAAGAGATTGACATTTGGTAAGTATCTTAGGATTTCACACAAGTGTCAATGTCAAAAATATGTAAGGATCATTTTGGAGCTTTATATGGTGACTTGTTTTGTTATTTTTGGTTCTAGGGAAATCCGGAATACATGGATTTGGCATCTTTGCGAAGCAGCCATTTAGGGCTGGAGACATGGTAAAATTAAACTGCATATCAACTATGATAAAATTAATTTGCATATTAATATATTCTAAGTTCACAAGTATAATGGTGCTATATTTCAGGTGATTGAATATATAGGTGAACTTGTTAGACCACCTATTGCTGATAGGAGAGAACGATTCATATACAATTCATTGGTGGTATGTTTCTTGGCATTACGTTTTTGTCTCTGTTTCTTTGTGTATGCTTATATTTCTCGTTTTGGTAATGCGTGGCTATCATCATAAGACTGATCTTTACTATTTGAAAGTTATTTCTGTTGTTTTTATGGTCAAAATCTTGATTAGATTTTTTAAATTCAGGGTGCTGGGACTTATATGTTTCGAATTGATGATGAACGGGTAATTGATGCTACGAGAGCAGGAAGTATTGCTCATTTGATCAATCACTCGTGTGAGGTGTGCATTTTCTCTTGATGATTTTTTGTTGTCAAACTTGTGACTTGTTTTTTTGAAAGAAAAAAAAAAGGTAGTTCTGTGGTAAAGTTCCAATGGGTAATTAGTTTGACTACTGTAAATGATAAATGTTCTGGTCTCAACTGTTCTGTCTTTAAACTTGTGAGAGTATTACTGGAAGTTGAAAGCTCACTGGTGGTTGCAATTTCAGTTCAATCAATTTGTTTGCTAGATGCTTAATTATAGGAGCACTAATTTATACTTCTGCTTCTTTTGTTTATTGTTGCACAGCCCAATTGCTACTCGAGAGTGATAAGTGTTAATGGTGATGAGCACATTATTATATTTGCAAAAAGAGATATTAGAAGATGGGAAGAACTCACATATGACTATAGGTTTTGCTCAATTTCTCAACATCCCGTGTTCATCTGTATGTTTGAGATGTATGCTGACTTTTTCCCTTGCAGATTTTTCTCAATTGATGAACAATTGGCATGCTACTGTGGATTTCCAAGATGCCGTGGTGTGGTTAATGACACTGAAGCAGAGGAGCAGGTGGCAAAGCTATATGCACCTTGCAGTGAATTAATAGATTGGAAAGGAGAGTGAGAAATGGTTGGTATGGTTATGACTTGTTTTTCTACTTGTGCAGTCTCTCTCTCTCTGCTTTCTTGTTTGTAGCGAACAGTCTTCTAATTCATGGTCAGATGAATATTAAGAGCAGATGCTTTTGTTGTTGCAATGGCTTCTATTATTGGTCCGTGGATTCTCAACATTTTACTTGTATAATAGGGCAGCATGAGTTTAGGCGTTGATACTTATCAGTATGATCTTCCTGTCAATTACAATCTCTAAGGTCAATATTGTGTTGAAATCTCTACTCAAAATTGCATGTTTGAAAATTGTTCTTCAATCGTGGATTTCTTTTGTTAGTGGAGACGATTTAGTTTTTATTACCTTGGTGAGGAGTTTTAAAGTTCATGATCATCCTAAGGTCTAGATAATCTTCGTCAGAAATGTGGAACTATACCAACACTGAGTTATGAGTTCCAAAACCTAGTATGACGTAATATAGAAATAAAAATCATATTTCCATGATAAAATGACTATCTTTTTTTTACCAACACCAATTATAAGTTGTCAAAGGAGCAGGATCATAGTTTTCGTCTTCTTGGGCTATCGTCATACCTATTTTCACTAAAATTATCATTTTTCCCTGGTTAAAGGAGTTTCTTTTCATTATCAGGTTCCCAATATTCCTATGCTCTAATTTCCTGCTACAGTTTGTACCAACAGTCGTTTACCTTTGTGTTTCTTTCTGCAGAGATTTGTCATTATTGAGTATGCTGGGTTGGATCTTCTGAATGTTGGATTGTTTCCCCCACACCGACTACTGTCTGCAGGCCATTTTATGAGGAAAAAAAAAAGTGGGTTCTGATGATTTTAACCTTGCCTTCCCGTTCTCTTCTTCTTGTGTCTTTGAGAAAATGCAAACCAAGTGATTCGGCTTCTTTTGGTCTACCTCTTTCCTTGGCCTCGAAAAACAAATTTGTAAAAAGTGCTGAAATTTGTAACTTCCTTTCAACTCACTAATTATGGACCGATTTTTTAAAATTATATGCTAATTTGTTTCTCAAATTTTAACCCTAGATAGGCATGAATTCAGTGTTGTACATCTTTGTAAAAAGAACATTCATCTTGCAAATGAAAAGTCAATGCTCTGCTTATGGCATCTTTATACTTTGCCATATTGTACACGTAATTGAAATGTGGTACTGTCAGATATCTTCTTTTCTATATTGGAATTTTCATTTGGTGACATGGAAGCAGGCTACTTAAATCCTTGTTCTCAATTTGCACAACCCTTTTGTGGAACCAAAGACAAAAGTCTGTAAGTTGTGGATAGAAACATAGAATTGTTTGTTGCCGGTTGGTTTTGTATTGTTTCTATTTTCAATGCAAGAGTTGGATCTTCAGAGGGATTGCCACTATTAGAGAGAGAATGAATTAAAGTTGAGTTCATTTTTAAGCAAGCATACCTAGAACTTGAATAGGTTGATGTTCTTTTTTTGTCATTTTGTCACTTTTTAGTATAAAGTTTTACCCGCAATGCTTAATTGTTAATTTTTAGTTCATCTTATTATGGATGGTAATTGCCTGTTCAGTACTTCAACAGGCAACTGGGGCGCAAGTTACATCTCTATCTTTTAAGAATGAGTTCCAAAAATTCCAAGGACTTGATTACTTGTACAATTATCATAAGATCTACCATAATTTTGAACACTGACGGTAAATACTAATTTTTGCACAGTGCTCAATGGTCCATAGATGCTGACACTTAAAATCTATTGGAATGGAGCCTCATAAGCACTCACCTCATCACCATTTATATTTGACAAGTGAGTGTTACATTCATTTATGTCGTTTCCCTCAATTATTGTTATTGATCTGTTTATCTATTGATCATTGGAAATACCATAAGCATAAGGTTTTTTTAAATTACCATAAGTATTTCAATCTATTGCAAAGTACATATGCAATTGAAGCACCGTAACGATACGACAAAAGCTCGTTCGTACATAATTTCGAAGATATAGCTGCATCAAGAATTAAACACAACCAAATCTAGTCTTCCCACTTTAATTTATTCATCACATTGGACGACCTTGCTCCATAGACAATCTTCATCGTTCATCGAATCCTGAAAATGGAAAAATATTAAAAATTAATTGATTATATATATATATATATATACACATACTAACATACTTGGTTAACAAAAGTAGAGAAAGGAGTCGTCACTTACTTGCTGCAGTCTACGTTAGGGTCGATGGGAACAGGAACTTGGACATGGCATAAGTCAGGAAGACTTTTAGCCTTTTCAGGATTAACGTGAAAGGATTTAGCCGCATTCTGAAAGCAATAACACAAATCTCTACGTATAGGTGTGGTGCTGGCCTGGTCGTTCAAAGATTTTACTGCTATACAGCAAGTGGGGGCTGGATCATTGTTAGTACCGATCAAGTATGGTAGGCATGGCAAAAGTGAAGTTATTGCTTCGTCGCATGTAATGGCTGCATTTGCACTAGCAAGCAGAAGCAGGAACATGAACATGAACATGAACCCAGAACCCACCATCCTCTTCATTTTCAACTCTTTTGCTTATTAGCTTCCCACTTTTGGTTGTTTCGTGCATAGACTTGGGGCTCTCTTTGGCTTTTATAGTGTAAAGTCCTTCTTGTGCACTAATTATTATTAAATGTGACTTTCCCTATTTATTTCTAATAAATGTGGTAGATCCAAACTTATCAGTAACACATATTTGGGACATTTTAAACTTAATTTTTAATATTTTTTAAGGCTTATTTGTTCTACCTAATTAATGTCTCCCTTCAATAGCTAATAATTAGAGGTGTAAGCTTTTAGACTTTCCATGAAATTTAGATTAATCAAATTCGTTACCTTTTACACAAATTTAAATAACAAATGTAAAATAGGGCACTCGCATCTTACATAAAAATAATTTTTTAGAGCAATACAACTTATTATATATAATAATATATTACTTCGATATCTTGAATATTATCTTCCACAAATGAAAGTATACAAAGAAAAAAAAGATAAGTGTATTTTTGCAATTATATGATACTTAGAAAATCTTATGATTCCATGAAAATAGTCATTTATTAATTTCTGAATATACATATATATAACAGCTGACCACATTTCTTATATTTTTTATAATTCAAAGCCTAATATATACGTAACGTCACATTAAATCTTAATATTAATCTTTTTATTATTCGAATTTTGATTGGGATTTACTTTAGAAGGATTAAATTGTATCTTTAATGTGGTGCACCTATTTCTTGAATAACTGAAATTGTTTTATAGCATTTAAGGTAAAAGAAAATAAATAGCACTTATGTCCTATGATGCTGTTGAGAAATCTATGCCCTTTTCTTACGCAGTGTTGTAACGTATCCTTTCTGTGTTTTAATGTGACACATGATTCAATATTTTGAATGTATTTCTACTAATTTTATATTATCGATTATTTGATTAAAAAATTAATTGAGATTTTATTAATTTTATATGATCTTCTTGATTTTCATAATTTTCTTTCAATTTTTAGCAAAATTAATATATTTGATTTAATGTAACTAAAATTAAAAATATAAATAAACTATAAGATATTAAGTAAAAAGACTATAATATAAAATTAGTAAAGTAAAATAGTTATTCTAAGGATACCCATAAAATTTTCTCACCCATATAAAAGTTTTGGTGTTATCAGCATTAATATAATGATAAGCGACATTGAATAATGATATTTTATATGCGTACTGAATTTTGTAACCCATAATTAAATTAACTCTATTTCTAAAGAGAATATCATTATATTATTAAAACTCAATAATTTTTATAAAATTAATATATCATTAGCACTTAATTATTATCTAAAATTTTATTACATAACTATATTTAAACCTTGAAATATACTGAAGAAATATATATTTTCCTTTATTTTTGCAATGAATGATTGCAAATTTTTCGATACAAAATGAAGATACACACTCTAGAGACATTATTTACAATTTAAATTTTATAATAAATTTGTAAAATGAAGTCTTAATTAAAATTTTATGACTGCTTGAAAATTTAAAAGATAACGTTATCATATAAATATTTGATGTAGTAATCAATACAATATAAAATTTCAATTCATATGCATATGTATTCATTTGTCCATGTTAATATTCAAAATTAAGGGGGTGCTTGTTTGGAGGGTTTAAGAAAAAAGATTTGGGAATGGAATTAAAACTAATGGTTGGTATGGATATATGATTGCATGGGTATCATTTTCATTCCTTGGTTTTAAGGAATACTCCATTCCTCTAGATTTCTAGAGGAATGGGAGTGATTCCTACATCCAAAACCAAGAATTAAAAATAATTTTTTTAAATTTTGAGTTAAATATTTTTAATTAAATATAATTAATTAAAATATATTTAATTAAAATATAAATATAATTAATTAATAACTTTAATTAAT
>JANIPM010000001.1:28485672-28506182 GCA_027478405.1 Erythroxylum cassinoides
TTAAATTAAAAAATTGATCAATTTTTTTATTATTATTATATGTTCTATGTTTTTATTAGAGTTATAAACTTAATTTTTGTAAAATTAAATATTTAAAATCTAATTTTTTATGAGAATATTCAAAGAAATACTAATATAATACTCATGTCTTTATAATTTTTTAAATTACTCTTATAATTGATTTTATACATAAACAACTAATTTTATCAAACATATTTAATAAACTGTTAATGTTATCTACTAGTCAAATTAGCTGATATAATCGCTATTAGCTAACAACTAATGCAAAAAGTTGATTGCAAAATAAGGCCTATGGCCTTGCTTGGTAAATGCCTTATTAGTTATATTTAGCAAATTAAAAGGTTTTAGCTATTTGATGATGTCCAACTGCAAATAATTATGTTTGGTAATCAGCTGATTAGGTTAATAGATTGATCTCAATCTGCTAATTTTGAAAACACTCCTATTGATAATCAGCTGATTGGGTTGGCAGATTGAACTCAATCTACTAATTTTGAAAATGCTACTATGAGGAGCACTTTCCTCTACCTGTTAAGAAATTAACGAACTAAAAGACAATTATATCCAATAGTTGTTTTTGAAAATTTAAAATTGATAATGATAACAAAAGGTAAATACAAAAGTTGGGAGAGCCTTAATACTCTCCTTCATCAAGAATTAACACCATATAAACGACAGCGTTCAACTCCTAAATAGTCACACATAGTTAAACAAAAATGACATCGTTCCAAACTTATAACTCTATTAGCTCCAATATTGAGTAAAATGAGTAAAGAAATCCCAAAATCCAAGCAACTCCTTTCTTGCGTTACTCGATTAGGATTGGAAGGATCTAGTGATCACTACCATCCTAAGGAACAATGAGGAGTGAGTTTTGAAGCAGATCAGGAGATTAGATGGAAACGTAATACAAATCCTTTATAAACTAAGTTTCTCTTCTTCATGTTTCATGTCCGATGCAAGGTGATGAGGCTTTTCTTCATGTCTCTTTCTGTACCAGTTCATCAGTTGAGTATCTCAAGCAGATGGGTTTACAACTTAACCTTATACCGAAGACGCTTCCCCTCTATCCCCTGGAGGTAAGTCCCCCTTCTGATGCTTTCCATTTCCTCTAAGAATGTTAGCTTTGAAATCTCCCTGCTACTATTAGTATGCATATTTCTCTATATTCTCCGTAAGCTAGCTAAATGGGACGAGCACTCCTTGTTAGAACTTGAGGAGATTATTTGCTCTTTGACTTTAGCATAAACACTCTCCATTACATGTTTTTGACTTCTACTGATGTTCTGGAACCTACGTAGGCCCATATTTTCTTAATGGAAGTCGTAAAAGAAATTAGGCAGAAAATAGAATAATGATGAGAAATAGACTTTATCTGATAAACTATTGCAGTATCCCTGTGTATGGATGTGTGCTTAGGAACCAAAGACATTTGTGTGTTATCCAAGACCAAATGTCCCTAAAGAAGAGACATTAAAGAAGAAATGGTCCTTATTCACTTGTACAAGACACAAACCGTAGTTGAACTTAGAAAAGATAGTCTATTGATAAGACACAAATGTACTTAGCAAAGAGACACTAAAAGAACAAATGGTCCTTATTCGCTTATCCTGAGTTACACAGGACACAAACCTCATTTGAATTTAGAAAAGATAGTCTATCTATTCTACTAAGCTTATTTAGGGTAGTGAGCCATAAGATGAATGAAGAGCTTGGCAATAGCTCTTTATGCCAAACCACATCATACCATTCCACTTTAGCATGTCTCCAAAATAGTCATTTCCTATAACTTTTTGTTGTAAATAAACCATGTGGATGGTCTCTCAAAATATATATTAGGGATCAGCAAGTTAGGAGAATAGTTTGTTGTCGGAAGTGAAGTTTCCTCAGGAATTCCATCCACTGACTTTCCCTAATAAAGGATTTAACCTTAGCAGTTGAAAGAAGGTGGCTCAATAATTGAGTGGCAATCTGATTACTAATCAGTGGTCCATTTCCTATCCAGTTGTCATACCAAAAACTAGCCCTTGCTCTATCCCTTACCTGACATGAAATTTTAGAACCCAATTCCTCCTTTATCTCTAATAATTGTGATAGAAACCAAGAGTGGGAGGTCTTGGGGTTAACAGTCCATATGCTTCGATCTTTTAGGACATAGACATGGAGCCATTTGATCTATAAGGTGTCATTAATTTACAGAATGGAACATAATTTCTTTATTAAGAGAGCCTTGTTAGAGGATTTGATAGGAATAATTCCTAGGCCTCCCTCCAACTTAGATCTGCAGACATCAAACCATTTTACCTTGGCATGTCCCTTATTAGGGTCGCTACCTCCCCATAGAAAATTTCTCATTAACTTTTCCAATTATTTAATAACTCCCTTTGCTAGCACCATATTAGAGGACCAATAAGTATGCTTAGAGTTAAGGATTGAGTTGACTAATTATAATCTACCTTTACAAGATAGAGCTTGGTTGGTCCAAGAAGACA
Source organism: Erythroxylum cassinoides (assembly GCA_027478405.1). NCBI lineage: Eukaryota > Viridiplantae > Streptophyta > Magnoliopsida > Malpighiales > Erythroxylaceae > Erythroxylum > Erythroxylum cassinoides. The sequence goes on from JANIPM010000001.1 coordinate 28,488,186, forward strand.
ATCTCTTTTGAATTATTTCAATAAGAGGATAACATTCACTAAACTAGCTAGAAGTGATTGGTAGGCTTAGATAGCATAAGGGTGATTGTTTTCATTGCATTCCAGTTATAGAGGAAACTCGTCCTTCCATGTGATATGCACTTTTAGATAGAACAAAATGACTTTTATTATATTTAACTGACAATCCATATATAGAGCTAAATTGATTCAAAGAAGCCATAAGGAGATTGATTAAATCCTCATCAGCCTTAAAGAATAAGAATAGGTCATCTACAAAGCACAAATTTACCAAAGAGACTTTCTTGCATCGACTGTCATGTTTAAACTATGTACTTCAACAGAGAAGTTAGAGCTTCCATTCATAATACAAAAATATAAGGTGATATAAGATCCCCTTGCCTAAGTCCCCCTTTTCCATGAAAGATACTTGTAGGAATTCCATTGATCAAAATAGCTTAAGATGGAGAAGTAATACAAGTTTCAATCACTTTTGTGAACACACTTGGAAAACCCATCACTTTAAATAGCCTCAAGATAAAATTCCATTTTACATTATCAAAAGCCTTCTTAAAATCTATCTTATTAAAGGGAAAGAGGAGAACAATTTACAACATAAGACCAGGGGAGCTAGGTCCCGAGGTATCCGCAATAAGGAGAAAACAGCACCCAATGGGTGGTGCGGTGAGGTATGTCACACCAAGGTCAACCGTGGTAGCGTGATTCGCGATCCAGTCTGCGCATCGGTTGTACTCTCGAAAGATGTGTCGATGAGTAACTGTCCAGTTCCGGGTAAGCAGCTCATGGCTACCCTGAATGATGGGATTGAGTGCAGTGGCTCTGGTAGCGGCCGAGGAGATGCATTGTAGTGCCATAGTGGAATCCACCTCTAATTCAATCCGGCGAAATCCCAGATTCCAAGCGAGTGTGAGGCCAGTGAACATCCCCCAAAGTTCTGCGGACAACGGGGAGCATCACCCGATGTTGTGAGTGAACCCGCCGAGCCATTGACCTGTATCGTCACGTAGAAGTCCACCGGCGGAAGCGATGAGTAACGTTGGTTTACTGGTGCCATCAGTGTTGAGTTTCACCCACCCTTGGGCTGGCAGGCGCCAGTTGAGATAGTGCTGAGTGCGAGGGCGGGAGCCGGAAACTGGGGGGTGCCTCTAAACTTCTGCCTGACGGATAAGTCCTGCATAAGACAAAAAACAAGAAATGGGTGAGGTAGGCCAAATAAAATTGTCGTCGAATACCGTTTGATTACGCCAGGTCCAGAGTACCCAGCAAGCTGTGCCGAAGAGGATCGTCCACTCGTGGTCGTGAACATGTCGGTGGTGTTACAGGTTAGTCAGGACCCACTCTTGGGTAGGCATAAGGAAGAAGTTGCGAGGCATAAGATGGGAGGGGAAAGTGGACCATAGCAGACGGGCTTTGCGGCAATCCCGAAGGACGTGTAGGGAGGATTCGTCCAGGCTGCAATGAGGACAAGCAACGTCCGAGGTGATGTGTCGGCGAACGAGTTGTTGTTTAGTGGGAAGGCGGTCGTGCGTCAACAACCAAAGAAATGAGCGGATACGCTGGGGGCCCTTCCATTGCCAGATCGTCGGCCATACCGGATGAGGCGGTCCAGTAGCCGGATCCGTAAGCAGAGCATACGCCAAGGCGACCGTGAAGGAGCCCGAGTCGGAAAAGCCCCAGATCAATCTATCCGGACCCAAGTAGGGTTTCGGGGGGAAAGAACCAGCTATGGTCCGACAAACCGATGGGGAAAGAAAGGGTTGAATAACATCCCAGTTCCAGTTGCCATCCGCATCCACTACATGATGGATCTTGAGAGCTAGGTCAGCTTCAGGGATCGGGTAGGTGGCCTGTGAAGCGAGTGGGCCAAGGCGAGGGAGCCAAGGATCGGTCCAAAAGCGGATGCTAGACCTGTCGCCCACCCTCCAATGTAGGCCTTTTAGCACTAGGTGCCAGGTCACCTTAATACCGGTCCAGACCTTCGAGCCCCCGGTGCCGGAAAGCTCGGAGGGGAGGGTGGTGGCATCAAAATGGTACTTCGCGGAAATGATGCGCACCCAAAGAGCATCAGGCCGAGTAATCAAACTCTAGCCTCATTTTGCTAAGAAAGAATCATTCATGGCTCTGATTTTGTGAATACCCAGCCCCCCACTAGATTTCGATTGACTGACCTCTGCCCACGGGACGTGATGGAGCTTACGGTGCCCAGCAGAGGCCCCCCACAAGAATTGGCGCATCAGCTGCTCCAGTTGGTCACAAAGACGACGGGATAATCGGACCGTCTGCATCGTATACATGGGAAGAGCCTCAATGACCGCTTAAGTCAAAGTGACCCGACCCGCCAAAGCCAGTAGGTTTGCCGTCCAGCCAGACAGACGTTGTTGGACCTTGTCCAGAATGTACTGATACGTGCGACAACCAGCGCGATCGTGTAGCATAGGAACCCCAAGATACCGTCCCAGATCAGATGTCTTAGGAATGTTCAGCGCTCGACTTAGAGTAGAACTAACCGACAGCGGAACATTCTTAGAAAAGTAACAGCGGGATTTCGCCAAGTTCACCCGTGGGCCGAAGCGTCACAAAAAGGGCGTAAGGTGTCCTGAATGACTCCCACTTGATCCAGTGAGGCTTCGGCGAAAAGAAGGAGATCATCAGCAAAGAAGAGATGAGTAAGAGGAGGTCCAGTTCGGCTAAGTTTGATCGGTTTCCACCGATCTTGGGACACCGAATGGTTAATGGAATGACCTAAACGCTCCAAACAAAGGACAAAAAGATAGGGCGAGAGAGGGTCGCCCTGGCGTATGCCTCGGGAGGGGTGGAAAGTGGAGCTGAGGCCCCCCTGCTAGGCCACTTGCATGGAGACCGTGGAGATACACTGCATGATGAGGGTAATAAGCGAAGTGGGAAGCCCGAGATCAGAGAGCGTATCTCGAATAAAAGCCCAGGATAACCGATCATAGGCTTTTTCTAGGTCCACTTTTAAGGCCATAATTCCGTGAGTCCCCGATTTGCGTTTCATGGTATGGATGACCTGTTGGGCGATGATGATGTTATCCATGATCACTCGTCCCTGGACGAAGCTGCTTTGAGTAGGGGCCACTAGATGACTGAGGTGGGGTTGTAACCGGTTCACAATGATCTTCGTGAGTACTTTATAAAGCACAGAGCAGAGCACAATCGGACGAAACTGAGTGATAGACATGGGAGACGAAATTTTGGGAATGAGGACCATGATGGTTTTGTTGAGATCCGGGTCCCAGGCCGTGAGCTGAAAGATTTGTTGGAGGTAGCGAGTCACATAAGCGCCAAGGGTATCCCATTGAGATTGGTAAAAGAGAGCAGGGAATCCATCAAAGCCCGGAGCCTTGTGTGGATTCATACTAAAAAGAATGGTCCAGATCTCCTCGTGACTAGGAGTTCGGGTTAGCGAAAGCTGGGCAGAATGGGGAAGGGGAGGGAAACGCCTCGATAAGGGAGGAGGAGCGGGGGTAGAGCTGCCCTCCGTATACAGGTCCTCAAGAAAGGTTTGTGCGAGCTGACGAAGAGATGCAGGAGCCGAGAAGGGAGTACCAGAGGCATCGATTAAAGAATGAATCCTGGTGCGGTGTCTTTTTTTACGGGTAATGGCATGATAGTACTTGGTATTGCGGTCACCCTACCCAAGCCATTTGCAGCGGGATTGTTGATGCCAATACAACTCTTCTTGATAAAGGACATGTTCTAAGTCGGTTCTTAAAGAGTGCTCAAGGTCCCGGAGAGAGGTCGAGGGCGGCTCATCGAGGTGATGTTGGAGACCTTCGAGGCGCGCCATGAGGCGACGCTTGCGATGGAAGATGTTGCCAAAAGTGTGGTGGTTCCAATGCTGTAAATGCTCTGAGAACGACCGGACAGACCCGAGAAAATCGATAAGGCTAGGTCACCAATGCTCGACTACAAATTGATCGAAGTCCGGATGGGTGAGCCAAGCGGATTGAAAACGAAATTGCCGGGTAGGCGGGGTGGGATGCGGATGAGTGTTAAAATTGATGAGTAAAGGACGGTGATCTGATTTCAGAAAAGGTAAGTGGTGCACCATGGTGGAAGAGACTGCGTCTAGCCAAGGAGAACTGCAGAAAGCCCAATCTAAGGGGGCAAGCAGATGGTCGCGGTGCCAGGTGAACCGAGGTCCAGAGAATCCGAGGTCTACCAGATTACAATTGTGCACGCAGTCACGAAAAAGACGATTAATGATCGGACGGGAGTGGGATCCCCCGCGGCGATCAATGGCTTCCCGTTTGGCATTGAAATCTCTGCCAAGGAGCCAAGGGATAAAAGTGACAGGGGCTATTTGTTGTAAGTAACGCTAGAGGTGATGTTGAAGAGAGTAAGTCGGGCTAGCATAGATGGCGGTGAAAACGAAAGCAAAGTGGTCCCAATCAATATGGACGTGGATAAACTGTCGGTGCGCTATAAGGACCCGCACCGTAAGGTGAGGTTGTCAAAGGAGCCAAATACCGCCCGAATAACGCACGGCTTCAACCCTATAGGAATAAGCAAACCCCAAGTTGCGAATGACCTTCCAAGCTCAGGTGCCACTGATACGAGGCTCGAGTAACATGACCAAGCCCGGTTTATGAGTCCTAATATAATTCCGAAGGATGGGCTGGAAGGTACGCCCGCCAGCCCCTTGACAGTTCCATATAAGTATAAACATAATATCCAATTAAAAAAGGGAAGGTTTAATCGCTAATATGGCGGATTGCCGGGACAGTCGACTCGCGGGAGGAGGTTGGCAATGGGCCCTGTTGGGGCTCGGCCATGGGTATGTCAGTCTCTGATACAGGGTCCGACACATCTAGTATCACGACCTCCGGGTCAGGGGGGCGAGGAGGGGCAACAGGGGTGTCCTGCGCAATAGAGGACAAGACTGCGGGAGGACCAGTATCAGTGGCCTTCGCATCCATATCCTTACAGCCCTGTTCCTCCGGGGCCGGGAGGGCGAAGGATGGGTCGGGAAGGAGGATATCGGCATGGGAAGGGAGTGAAATAGCGGCATGGTTTGGGATTGGGCTGCGGGCTGCGGGCTAGGTGGGGTTGGGTGGGGCTAGAGAGGGTGATGAAAGGGCCAGGTGAGGTGGGTCACTGAGAATGGGTTGTGGAGTGGGCGTGGGCCTGAGGAGAGGGGTATGGCCCATCGGTCTGTGGGAGTGAGGCCGAGGCACGCTGGGTTTGAGGCTGGGCGAGAGCGACGTCGTCTTGGTGTGAGGAAGTTGGCGTCGCCTGCGTCCTTCGTGAGCTGGGTGAGGGTTTAGGGATTGCTCCAGACCGTTCTGCAAGTCGGTCACATCAAGGGAAGGAATGGCCGGTTGCGCAGAGACCGTTGGAGGGGAGGTGGTAACGAGCGGAGCATAGGCGGACAAGGAGGCGTAACGCGAGCCCTGCGGTCCAGTGGGGACGGTGCGTGTGGCTCGGTGGGAGCGAGGAACGGGGGGGATGGTAGGTGGTTTGCGGGGATGGCATCGGGTGGGTGGTGGAGAGTCAGAGATTTGGTTATCAGAGGAAGGTGGGACGGCGGAAGCCAAGTCTCGGCGGTGGGGGCAGATCGTGGTGGCATGGCCGACCCTGCCACAACCAAAACAAATCGAAGGGAGACCCTCGTAAGCCACTTTAATGGCTTCACCATCCAGCTCCACAACCGATCTAAGAGGGGAGCTGAGATCTACGTCGACCGCCACCCGAGCAAATTTGCCGCGGTAAGTCTGTTGTGTGTGAGTATCGATCTTCACGGTTCGGCCAACCAGGTTGCCAAGCGCGGTAAGGATCGAAGGGTGATACCGAGCCATGGACAATTCAGGAAACCGTACCCAAGCCACGACATGGGTTACCTTACCAGAGGAGGGGCGAAACTCCGGGTACCAAGGTTGGATGGAAAGTGTGAACCCGCCGATAATCCACGGGCCCTAGGTAAGGGTCTTGATGTAATCCTGCTCCTCTCTGAAGTTTACCAGATAGAAATCATTGTCTAGATCGACAATCTTCATGGGCCCTGAAGGTCTCTAGAGGGTAAGCAATTTGGCTTTCAGCATGGTAAAATTGATTTTCCTGCCGAGTAATTTGATGATGATGGCGGTAGTCCAAGCCTGGTCCAATTGGTTTTTGAATGAGGAGGAGAGTTTAATGCCCAGTCCGTAAGTGCCTTGGACAAGGGCGATATCGCCTTCAATAGATTCATGGAGAGCTCATCCGGCCACTCGAAGCTTGGAGTGCCCCCTCCCGCTGCCTGGGGGTCGGAGACCACCGCACTGTAACTGGGGAAGGTGTAGGATGAGTCCGGAGGTGGAAAGGGAGGAGGAGGATCGTCTTCCCGTGCTTGAGTACGGACTTTTTTGGCAATAGGGCCGTCGGAGGCTGCCGGAGGAAGGCCCTGGTGGGGGCTCATGGCGTAGTTCGCCACTCTCAATATTACTGTGTACTTGAAGTTATTGTGCACTTTCGTAAAACTTACCGTAGCAGTTGGGAGCGTTTTTGAGTACTTTACACTATCTACATTATGCTTTCGTCACCTTTTTTATTAACATATGGTTCAATTTAAATATTTTTAAAATAATAAATTTAATTTAAAAGTTCGAAACGTGAAGATTTAATTTGTTATCGTAAACAAATTTTAAGGTCATTTTTACCCCTTTAGCCTAAAATAAAAGATAAGTGGGGGAGAGAAACACGAGAAGAAAATTGTTTCGGATTGCCGCGAGTTTGTATTAAAACGACGGCGATTTGATATTGCATGGGTCCCACTTCTACCTTCAACTGATTTGCTCTCACGAGTCGTCCATCGTCGCTCTTGCTGGCTGCGTTGTTTCATTCTTTTTTCGCTCCTTCTCGTCATGACGTGAAAATAAAAATCATAAATCAAAAAGCCTCACGTTCTCTCCATCTCCGTTTGGTTTCCGGGGAAACAAAAGGAAAAAGGAAAATTGGTTCTCTTAACGGAATTTATCTACGGCGACCATGAGGGAGATCGTGTGGACGGTTAATAGGAGTTGGTTCACTCTGCCTTTTCTGTTGGTATTAATCTTTTGGTTCACCCTTACTGGTGTCGACGCCGCCAACGGTGTATTTAGCGTAAAGTACAAGTACGCAGGTAAGGAACAGTCTCTCAGTGACCTTAAGGCGCACGACGATCGTCGTCAGCTCGGGATTCTCTCCGGCGTCGATCTTCCTCTGGGCGGCAGCGGTCGCCCCAATGGCGTCGGGTTTGTCCCCTTCTCACGCATATATATGTGTTTGGTTAGCGTTAAATTGTTATGTCTTTGCGCTCTGATGATGTTGCCCAGTATACTAATGTTATTTTATAGTATTGTTTCGTTTTTGAGTTGATTTTGATGGTTGTATGTTATATTAAGCTCTGTTGGTAGCTTGGTCAATGGTTATTTGAATGCTTAGTTTGTGTTCGGTTTTGACAATTTTACGTAAACTGTGCTTTCAACTAATTGAAGAAAAAAAATGATTAAATGATTTGGTTCAATTTGATTAACACGGCCTTGCATTTTCTTGTTTCTTCTTTTTTTTTCTCCGAATTTGTAGGCTTTATTACGCTAGAATTGGAATTGGGACGCCATCCAAGGACTACTATGTACAGGTCGATACGGGAAGTGACATTATGTGGGTCAATTGTATTCAGTGTAAAGAGTGCCCAAGAACAAGCTCCCTTGGTGTAAGCTCGACTTTATGATTGTCTTTGCTTGTTTATTACCTTTTCCTTTTCTGTATCAATAGCATTTAGTTACCAACCTGATTCTCTATTCTTACATATCTTTCTTTATCTTTTTTTTCAGAAAATTTTATTTAAAATCGTGTGTTGTTCGTGACAGATAGATCTTACTCTGTACAATATAAACGAGTCAAACACTGGGAAGTTGGTTCCTTGTTATGAAGAGTTCTGCTATGAGGTTAATGGAGGTCCTTTATCAGGTTGCACTGCTAATATGTCTTGTCCATATCTGGAGATATATGGAGATGGGAGCTCTACTGCAGGTTATTTTGTGCAGGATTTTGTGCAATATGATTCAGTCTCAGGGGATCTCCAAACAACATCAGCAAATGGAAGTATTATATTTGGGTGAGTTAATCTTGAAGTAACCAACCCAAAACATTGTCCTTTTTTTCTGATTATTTATGATAGATCTGCTGAAACAAGTAGTAACATTAATTAGCTACCATTTTAAATACATCTATTCATGCACGTATTTTTGGTCATATGTATCTTTATTGAAATTGATAAGTTGATGTGATGCCTTTTTTCGTTTATCATAGTTGTGGTGCTAGGCAATCAGGGGATTTATCATCGTCTAATGAAGAAGCCCTTGATGGGATACTTGGTTTTGGAAAAGCAAATTCATCGTTGATTTCACAACTTGCTGCAACTGGAAATGTGAAAAAGATGTTTGCACACTGCTTAGATGGCACAAATGGAGGTGGTATCTTTGCTATTGGCCATGTTGTACAACCACAAGTTAACATGACACCTCTAATACCAAATGAGTAAGTTCTCTCTTAACTTTTAATTTTGTTTGCAATATTTAGAACGGGTTTAAAACCACATGGTCTAAAAAGACTAGTTAGGATTGTTGATAATTCTGGCTTGAGTGTCCTTATGAATTGCTACAAATACTTACAATTTTCTAAATATCACAATCTCTACCACTCCAGTCCTTCATATTCCCATTAGGTTCAATGTTAAGAATGTCTTTGTCCAATTTAAGATGGTCCAATTTACTCCTCTAAGCAGTCTACTTAGGGGGTAATAAATCCATAACAATCTTAGCTTAAGTTGACTTAATGACTCCAATTGACTTAGAACTAGGACACCTGAAAAGAAATGTTTTGGAGTTATCAGTAGTCATGGCTTAAATATCCTTAAAATGACATTAAAGGCATGATATATAAGATACCACATTCAAACATAGGTCTTTGTTTTCCAGTTTCCCTTAACTTTAACTGCATCTCTCTTTATTGTATAAATACTTCTTTCAGTGTACTTACTGGTCAATTCAACTGCATTAGGTCTATCTAAATTATCCTAACTTTGTTCGATTATAGGATTCAATAAAAAATTTCTTGTTTCCAATTGATCAGTTTTGAGCTTAAAATAGCTCATTTAAGCAAAATGGATTTGAGGGATGGTATTGCAGCCAACAATGATTCATGCATGGGTTTTTTAAGCGTATCATGATATTCTTTTTCCATTTTTCTTTCTTTTTAATCTAATTGCATGATCCCTTTATTACATTTTATGTGGGGGTTTCCCTATTTATGTTACTTTATTGAATTGCCTGATGATTTTTTTTTTCTGTGGAGGCATCACTTGGGTCTTAATAGCTTACTGTTTTCTTCTTAGTCCCCAATCATACTGGATTTCATGTAGCAAAGTTTATATCTGAAGCTATGTCTCACTACTATATTTCTAGGCGCCATTACAATGTCAATATGACGGCAGTACAAGTTGGTCGTGATTTGATAAAACTTCCAACAGGTATATCTGAGACAGGGGACAGAAGGGGTGCAATAATTGATAGTGGTACAACCTTGGCCTATCTTCCAGAAACGGTTTATATGCCATTAGTAAGCAAGGTATGAATAAAAAGTCCTTTCTATTTAAGATTCTAGTAAAGAATTCCAAACTTATGTACTTCGCATCTCTGTCAGATAATCTCGCAGCAACCTGATCTGAAAATTCAAACTGTTCATGATGAGTATACATGTTTCCAGTATAGTGGAAGGTATGCACATGTAGCAATTATGGCTTTGCAATTTTCTATTTAGCTTTTATGCTCTGTATTTTGGGAATGAAAATTTGAAAATGGTGTTGCATTGAAATTTTAGGACATCATTTTATAGGGAAAGCTACTATATCTCCTTCTGAATCTTGCAACTCATGCTGGACTTTTTTAAATGGTAATATTTTTACCAATGTGAAAAAAACATAATTCCCAGGAGATTGTATCTTATCTGGATGTTTTGAAGAGGGATCATGTTTTATATTCCTTTATGTTTGGACTTGGTCTGGTGGCTATATTGTTAATTGTTCCCAACTCACCCAATTTTTATGGCTAGTATGCCTGTTTAATTTCTAAGTTGACCGATGACAATATAGGAAAGCAGATCTGGTATGAATGTAGGTGCAAATTTGAGAAAAGAATTGGTCTGCTGGCGATATTGTTAACTGTTCCCAACTCACCCAATTTTTATGGCTAGGATGCCTATTTAATTTCTAAGTTGACCGATGACATATAATAAAACAGATCTGGTATGACTATAGGTGCAAATTTGAGAAAATAAATGCCTTTTGTTTTAACTTAACAACTGTCTGGATGCATATTCAATTAACTGATTTCATCTTTATCTATCATGGAAATTGTTTCAACAACAACGAACTCAAAGGTACAAAACCAATTTACTTATATGCGTGTTTATGAAAATTGCAGTGTGGATGATGGATTTCCAAATGTCACTTTCCATTTCGAAAATTCGGTACTCTTGAAGGTTTATCCCCATGATTATCTGTTCCCTTTTGTAAGTATATTCTGCAAGTTCATGCAGGTCTTTGCTTTTGGTGTTTTCTTCTCTTCTCTCCTGAAATAGTTTTGAATTCCAGTTTGTGTAGTTGTACCATGTAATGTTGTCAACTTGCATTTTCCTGATCCATTCTACACCTACGCTTAAATTGTTTTCCATGATGTTGTTTCAAACAACTTGAGTCAGCATGCTTCCATCAAAAATTAATTTCAATGTTCATGAAAATTAAGTTGGCGCTAATAGTTGGTTGACATGTGTTTTCTAGAGTTCGGCTCAAGGAGCCATTATATCATCCTGGTGTTTGGGTTCTTATGGAGTTAAAACTGGATAATCTCTTTTTGTTATTAAGTTGAAGTTATCCTAGTGTCTGACTCTGTTGTGGAATTTGATCCAGCTAGAGAACCATTCCGTTACCCTCATTCTATTCTTCATTTGGAATGTTGCTGCTGCTGTTGGAAAATTTTCCTTATTTGTGTCCAATTGCTCAAATTATTAATGCACCACTGGGCTTTTTTTAACGTGTGTTGAGAGATACAGATTCCTGAATCAAAGTGATGTGTCAATGTGTGGATAGTAAGAGTGGGAGAAAACATAGTTGGAAGGAACATATAGGTTTATTTTTAACTTCATGCACCTAGCTACTTACCTTTGACATGTTTCGTCGCTTGCTCTTTGCCTTTTCATAGTTTTAGTTCCTGAATCATGCTGTTGTATCCTTGGCCCTGGTCTTTTTATTTGTCAATGCTTTCATGCATTGATCAGAATTCCCATAGATGAATCAGGTTTATGTTGGGAGTTGATTATGCTGAAGGAGAATTGGATAATTGCTGTTTCTAATGTCCACGTTCCTTATGGTTACATATAAGTCTTCAGTCTCTTATGGATGGCTTATCTTTCTTACCATATAGGTCATGTATCTTAGTCTATTGACTATGTAATTCTCATAACTGAGTTCATTCACTTGGGTATTTGCAGGAGGGTTTGTGGTGTATTGGTTGGCAAAACAGTGGAATGCAATCAAGGGACAGAAGGAACGTGACTCTTTTGGGAGGTAATAGGAAATGTTGCATTTCCCTACTTCTGATGCCAGATGCATGTAGACTACAAAACATTTAATCTTTCCTCTATAAAGTTCCTCTGATGTCTCTTCTTTCTAGCTCTATCACTGCCCATACATGGTGTTGGTTGTGATCTATGATACAATTACCTAATTCTTACGCGTTAACTGAGACTGTAATGTCTTTAGTACATTTTTCAAACTTTTAAGATCCCTCAAAAATTGTCTAATATCCCTTAAAGAGAGGGAAAAAGGAACAGAAATATGTCGATTTCTTTTGAACAAAACAAGAATTCTTTTATTGCAAGAAGAAAAATGTTGGTTTGTATTTAGTGGATTACACTAATCTTCTTCATCATTGGTCTTCTAATATGTTCTAGTTTTATTGTCATGTACAGATTTAGTTCTTTCAAATAAGCTGGTCTTGTATGATCTTGAACAGCAGGCCATTGGATGGGCTGAATATAACTGTGAGTCTGATGTTGATCTTCATCATCCATGCTTTAAATTGTCGTGCTTGCATCTTACACTTCTTTGCAGTGAAACTTGCTTTAGTTTCTGAATATATTAGAAAGTTTGCCATTTTTGTTAGTTTAGACATTCTTGATATTTCTGTTAGTTCAATTGGCCTTTGCTTCCGTTAAAATAAAATGTTCAGGACTAACTTTCTACTGATGTCTGAGGTGAGGAAGAAATTAGGTGGTGAGGAGTAACTTTTGGAAATGCAGGCCTTGACATTTAGCATTAACTGGGTATTCCCTGGTTATTCACCATACCCGTTCCTATTCAAGTGGAAGTAAATGATTCTATAGTTCAGAGTAATACCCGTGGTTACTGATTAGATACCTACCTTGAATTGAACAAAATAGTTAGGACTTAGTTGCCTCTGTTGAGAAGATGTAACTGTCCTCAACAATGTAGGTAACAGCTCTTCAGCAAACACTTCTTAGGCAAGGATATGTTTTGACTAAAATGTGAGTTATATAGTCAATGTACCTTCTTTTTCTAGAAAAATGACTCGACAGCTGGTGAATCATTGGATAATTTTTTGATGATTGTCTCCATCAGAATTGGTCGGGTCCAGTTGAATTTCTTCGAGGGAGTTATTTACTTGGAAAATTCTTGATGCAAAGTTAGATTGAGCAATTGTGTTGTACAGTTTCCTAGTTTAGCTAAGCTTCTTTTTTAGTATAAAGATCTTAGTCAAAGGGATCTTAAAATGGAGAGGAGAGTCTAGGTCTTGATGGAATGCAAAATGGCAGTATTTCAAAGAGAGGGAAATTGTGAACAGGGATTACTTGGTTGTGCTTTAGAATTCCAACTCTGGAAGTCGTAGTGTTTTTAGTTCCAGTGCTATCTTTATTTCATTTTCTAAAAATGAATGTTGAAATTTTAAACACGTTAGTATGGTGGGGCGCTCTTAAAGTTCCGACGCAAGTTCATGGCTGACTGGTTAGGGAGTTTATTGAGTGAAGCAAGGGCAATATGTTGAATTGGTTACATAGCTTTTATGTAGTTTTTTGTATCTTGTTTCTCTAAGCCAACCTTTCCATTCCTAATTTTCAGGCTCTTCAAGCATCAAAGTGCAGGATGAAAAAACTGGAACAGTGCATTTAGTTGGTTCCCACTACATTTCATCTGGCTGCAGTTTCAATATGCCAAGTGCTTTTATCATGTGGTTGGTAATAAGTACGTTACTGTGCAATATTCGTTAGAAATTCTAACGCTGATACCAATATAATTAGTCAAAAGTGAATACTAAATTAATTGCCCAAAGGAAAATAGTTAGTGTTTTTATTGTCGTGGAATAGATACCTTGAATATGTCTTCCTTTCACAGTAGTTGGTAAAGATCATTTAAAATCGAACAGCCAGAACAAGGGTTGGATGTATATAAACTTTTGAATAGTTGCATTGTTGTTGAGCCGAGCAAGCTTTGTGTTGAGCTGACTGGAACTCAAATCCTTCTGTTTAAGCTGAAAACTGAGAGAAGTCTCTAATCTAGAGATTGAGTGGTGAATGATATCGGATATAATTTATGTAATATCAGAAATTAAGCATCTTACTAGGCTCGATTGGACATCCATATGCCTTTATTGTATTACGGCCATTCACAACAGTTTAAGCAAATTTAGGATGTGTGTGAGCCTCTTGTAGTGGGTCATAACTTACATGACCTCTTAATTTCTTTTTTTCCCCCGACATTTTTAGTTAGTTTTTCAATTCTTTCAATATGTTTCATATGATTGGGCACCCTAAAAACATGTATTTTTGTTATTAAATTAGTTCTCGTTATTCTTTCAAATTCAAAATAGTCGGATGATGAAGAGGTTTATGCAATTTGATTATTACATAAATGTATTATATTTTTGATCTATCATTCAAGATCTGGCATGTATATGGACTTGTAAAAGCAAGGACATTTTCATGGGCGGCAGTGGCCCTAGTGGAGAGATCTGTTATATATTCTAGGCTCCCAAAAAGCTTGGAGATTGGATGACATGGATTCGATATTCTTGTTCAAAAATGGTAATAAGTTCTTTTCATGTATGGGAATTTACAGGCGAGTCGGCCCAGAATAATATTTTGCACTATGTATAGATATATCTATATCTGAGCGGGACTATTACTAAATGTGGTGTGATTGAGTACTGACGTCATAATGTTCAAATCTGTTTTATTTATGGTATGATCTCCCAGAGAGTGGTGATAGAGGTCACGTCACGCTTTGTTCTTGTTCTTTAGGCATCATTTTTTCACCCCTAACGCTACTCATCATGATCCCCTCAACGTTCAGAGTTGAGAATTAAATTGCATAACTTTAGGCTTAAATTAGGAGAATCACCTGATGTTACTTATCATGGCCAACTACTAGTATATTGAAATAAAAAAATGAAAGCATAAATATCTAGGAGAGATAAAGATGAGAATATAAACAACTTAATTTTCGTTTGAGATGCGATATATAATTAAATATACGAAATTGTATAAAATTACAACAATACTTAACAATAATACTTAACAAAAATTTCACTAACATGCGAAATTTAGACTAGTCACTTGTAATTTATAATGTGAAGAGATACGTTTTATGAGATAAAATTAATGACAGGAAATAACCCTACATCATAAATCTATATTATCTATCCATTTATTCTACAGAAAAAGAACTGAAGTTTATAATAGAAAGTGATACTGCAAAATATAAGTAGCAAATTTAAAGGATATAAGTAGCCGATGGTTTTAATAATGGATATCTGATAATAATTGGTTGCAGACATGATGCTATGAGTCATTTCAATTTGATCAAACCCATCAAAAGTTTATGCTTATGGATGCAATGTGTTAGGCATAGTGACTTGTTATGTATGAGTCGCCTTCTACGTGATCAATGGCTCTATAGTACTGCAGGTAGATTCTGAGAATGGTGTAATGGTTGTGACGTATCTATATTCCTCTCGCTTATAAGTATGCCACCTTCCTTTCTATTCATAGTAAGTATCGAAGTGGGATAAGATGAAGAAGTCCATGGGAGAACTAGTATGCCCACAATCAGAATGCTTGTCTCGTCAGAATCATCAAGTTTTAAGTGAGAAGTTGAGTGAAGAATGGTTGAGTTGTGATGCTTGTGTTGAGGAAAATGAAGGGTACAAGTGCGATTGCAGCATTAGAGATCACAAGAGCATAGCAGATAGCTTGCATGATGAACCCAATAGCTCTTTTGCTCATTCTGTCATCAACATGGTTGGAATGCTCATCGGTAAATTTTAAATAATAAAAAGAGCCTTTTTAATAAGTACTCAGCAATTCTTGGTAATTTATGTTTTTGTTCAAGTGGAATGGCTTGTTCATTACAGGCCTCGGCCAGCTGTCAACTCCATATGCTTTAGAGAATGGAGGATGGACTTCTGCTTTCTTGCTTGTTGGGTTGGGAGGGATATGCACATACACTGCTGACCTCCTAGGAAAGTGTCTGGACAAGAATCCCAAGTCGAGAAGCTACACCGACATTGGACAAGATGCATTTGGGAGCAAAGGAAAATTTCTGGCAGCATCTTTCATCTACTTGCAAAGCTTCATGGCCCTTGTGTCCTACACCATCGCTCTTCATGATAATATTTCAGTGGTATTTGAAGGCATGCAAATTAGGCTGCCATGGCCAAGAATATCTACACCACAGCTGTTAACTATTATAGCTGTGTTGGTAGCACTTCCTAGTCTGTGGCTAAGAGATTTGTCTTCCATATCTTTCCTGTCATCAGGAGGGATTCTCATGTCACTTGTCATCTTCATTTCTGTTACATCCACTGCCATCTTTGGAGGTGTCATAACTAATCACAGTATTCCAGTGGTTAACTTCCACAAGATTCCTGCCATATCAGGGGTTTACCTCTTCAGTTATGCTGGTCATATTATCTTTCCCAATCTGTATAAATCCATGAAAGATCCAGCCAAGTTTGCCAAGGTACTACTCTACTTTTATCAACAGTTATACCATTAATGAACATAATGAAACTCTTTAAGGGTTTTAAATTGCAGGCTGCAACTATATTAGTGTCACTGTAGACACAATATCAGTCTAAATCATCATAATACATCACAGGTTGCCTGCTTCATATTGAGAACCTTGTAACTTTCTTATTATTCCGCTTGCCCTCTCCAATATCTTCTTGCAATCCATGATCACTTGGGATTCATATGTTGCTCAAAACTTGAAGTCCAGGTTTGCTGGGCTTCTACTATTCATTTCTCATGCGGCATATATACCAGGACTAATGCTCTAAGAGCATCTCATTCTTGGAAAGAGAATCAATTGGTACCTTTTCCTTTCAAAGGTTTCAATGCTTTATCTTCTATTAAGAAACAATAGAAAACAGTTCATTTTATCATTTCACGACTAGGAAAAGCATTGAAGATACAAAGATGACGGTGCTGTCGACGTTATATTCCTGCAGGTATGTGTAGTGAGCTTCGCATCTGTGACAGCACTCTACACTGCTCTAGGTTTTCTGGGAGCTAAAATGTTTGGATCAGAAGTCAGTTCACAAATCACCCTTAGCCTGCCTCGCCATCTTATAGTTACAAAGATCGCATTATGGGCAACTGTGCTTACACCAATGACCAAGTACGCCCTTGAATTCGCACCATTTGCAACCCAGTTGGAGCTTAGCCTTCCAAGTTCACTGAGCAAGAAGATTAAGATGATGGTTCGCTGTACTGTTGGTTCCATTCTGCTGTTATTGATACTTGCTCTAGCACTTTCTGTGCCTTATTTCGAGCATGTTCTTAGCCTTACAGGATCTGTTGTGGGTGTGGGTATTTGTATTGTTTTGCCTTGTGCCTTTTACACCAAGATCTCCTGGTCCAAGATATCCAAGCCTCTCCTAATCCTGAACATGGCACTCACAGCTTTTGGTGCTTTGCTTGGAGCATTTGGAACCATATCTTCCACAAAATCACTTCTAAAGAGTATACAAGGAGGTCACCGAACTTGAGGAAATGATTGTTAGTTTCTGAGAATTTTCCTCTATAATCTCCATACATATTTAAACGGAATAACCAAGCTTTCATCAGATTGCTGCCAAGCAAGGTATGCATACAAGACAAGGAGGATAAATTCCGGAGTCAAATATTGCAAAGTATGGAAAAAGGAAATGGTGGCGTTCTACCTTGGCTTTGGCTCTATATTCTGTTTCATTGTCTCTTATAAAGTAGCTTCTGCTCCTTCTGTCATAACGGTCAGTTTAGGAGTAGTCATCATTTATGTATCAAAAACATCAAAATGCTAAATGATTATAAATGCACTCTAATCCAGAAACAGATGTTGGATAAAGAAGAATTACTTCCGTCTTTATACGAAAGTTAAAAATTATAAAAATTGCTTCTGTTTCGTTGTTCTTGAAAACCATTAAGAGCGTTACAAAACAAATAAAAAAACATCAATGTAGGAGACGATTCGCTGCATGTTTTTTCTTTTTTTTTTAAGAATTAAAACTATATACGAAAAATTAAATTAAATCACAAAATAATAATTATAAGGAAAAAAAAAGGAGCAGATTGGTTTTATGATTCTCATTCAATTTATAACCATATGCACTTTCACGTCGTCAAACCATACAAAGATTGATTATTCTCTTGATTAAATCATAAAACGAGAATATATAAGAAAAAAAAGGAGCAAAAATCTCATTTATAATGAGATGAAATCAGATTCTATCCAGTTCATTTAACATCAAATTAAAACAAGGGATAGAAAAAAATTCCTTCATTGATGAGATGCGATAAGGCAGGATGGGAGATCGTAAAGAATTGAGAGGCGATAAGGAAGTAAAGAGGATGGTAGGACAAAGGTTGGGGATAAAAGAGTAAAAA
>JANIPM010000001.1:28544785-28560587 GCA_027478405.1 Erythroxylum cassinoides
GATTTGACCAAAACCCCGAATGAATTATATTAAAACACACTTAATTTATTTGTTTAAAAGTTATAACTCTTATATTCAATACCATAAAGATGTGATTAACACTGTGAAGTCTAATATCTTCTATCTTGTGCCAACTAAATCCTCTCCATTTTAAATAGTTGTTGCTTGTACATCCTCTCAATATAATGTCGAAGTTTGTCTTAATCATCATTTTGTCAATGATACTGCCTCTCTCTCTCTTACAATTACTGTTCTCTCATTTCTCTTATACACAAAGTGGTTTATTGAGTAATTTGTGGAAAAAGAAAACCCATCTTTATATAGGTTAGTTGGGTCGGTCATGTTAGGTCCAAGCCCAGATTCAGAACGGCGTATGGACCGATCGGCCCATTCTTTGAGGATTGACCTAATTCTTATACCACCAAAACTCTCAAAAGACACTGACTTGAGCGTCGGAGGGGCCTACCGGGAATAAACTCCCGACGTGTCTTTAAAGTTTTGCAGGTATCTCTCAATCAGAATCAGTCGGTCTCATGGATCTAAGCAGCAGCGCTCAGTCCCACCAAAATCTAACAAAACCATAGGCCATTGGAGACGAGCAATTGAGAGTTAATTATTGTTGTTGGAGTCATTGTTAGTCACAATTTGCAGAGTCACGGTTCAAGTTTCTCCAATATGTCCAGTGCTTTAAGAACCATATTTGATCCTCTGTCATAAATTTCATTTTTTTCTTATCCCACTCTCAATTTTGCTTTTATGTACCAAAGCTTGAAGCCCAACTTATAGAAGATATTCTTTTCTTCTCCTCAGTCTTCTTGTTAGTTTTTGATTTAAGGTTATCAAACTAGATAGAACGTTAATTAGAACATGGGAGACATGGGGATATGGTGAGGCCAGTTAGGTTGGGAGGCTTTAGGCTACCCAAAGCCTGACAAATCATAAAATCAAGTCAAAGAATTCAAGTCCAACTAGAAAAAAATTATAGATTAGGCTCCAGCTATATGAAGCTCGAGTCTAATCTGTCCTATTGCTCCCTACTTGTATGTGAGGATTCTTTCATATCGTTTGCTCAACTATATGAAGTCACAAGGAGTGACAAAGGAATAAATAAAATTGAGATCTTTCCTACTTCCATGGATAGAAAAATCCAAAGATTGGCTTTACTACCTTCCTTCAAGGTCAACAAGAATATGGAATAACTTAAATAGGACTTAAAAAATTCTTTTTAACTTCAAAGGCTGGAACAAGTTGAAAGGATATCAGTAGGATTCACTGATACAATATAGAAACTTTATATAAGTAGCACAAGCATTTTGATTAGTTGTAGACGAGTTACTCATTTTACCAAGATATAACTTCAAGAAGATGCAATTCCTCAAGTGAATGCAGTAAGTGGTTTTAATAACCAACCAAGGAAATATGAACCCTATTCAAACCAATACAATTATGATTGGAGAGACTACTTTAAATAGAGACATAAAAAAACCTAATAATTAGTAGCAACATCAATATTTTTGTTACAATAAACTAGCCACTCCCCCAAGCCAAACATCTTAAAGCTCAGGTATGTATTTGGAGGAAATTATGAAAAGTTTTGCCACTGATACAACAATGTTCTAATTGGAAACAAGAGTTAACATTTAAAACTTATAAACCCAAATTTCACAGCTTGTATCTACATTGAATAAAATGAAGGTTAATAAAGAGAAGTTATCATCTCAAGCAAAAATTAACCCAAGAGAGAATGCTAGTGTTATGTCTTTTTGAAGTGATAAGGAAGTGCAGACTGCCCTGTCAAACTTAGAAATACTTGAGAAAAATAAAAAAGAAGTGAAACCAACAACTTTAGATATGCCAACAAAATAGGCAAGTAGTAAACCTGTGTTTCCTAATTTGAAAATTCTCGTTGCATCTTAATTTCCTAGCAAGTTGGCATAAACAAAGAAGGAAGAAGTAAAGCAAGAAATTTTAGAGACATTTCAAAAATTTTAAGTTAATATTCCACTTTTGGATGCAATTAAACAAATTCCACAATATGCAAAATTTGTAAGGAGATTTGCACTAAAAAAAGAAGCTAAAAATTGAAAAAAAAAGATAAAGTTAGAGAGAACGTGTCTACAATCATTCAAAGAAAACAATACCATGTCTAATAAAAAAATTGATCGATGTTATGCCGCTTTCAATTTATAATATTTTGAATTTATGACCTTTAACAAAAACGAGGGTAGTAATTCATTTAATAGATATATCTAATTCATATCCTAAAGACATTATTAAGGATGTTCTAGTTAGAATAAATGAACTAATTTTTCTTGTAAATTTTTATATCATTGGCATGGATGATAATTTGTTATTAAATTCAACTCATATATTGATAGACATACCATTTATGAAAATAACAAAGACTAAGATTGATATGCATAAGGGAAAACTAAGATTGATATATATAAAGGTATTTTATCTTTTAAGTTTGATGAAGAAATAGTAACCTTTAATATTTTTTATGCTATGAAATATCCAAAGGACTCTATATCTATTTTTTTTAATGATATTAATCTAATTGTATTAGCAGAATTTTATAAAGGATGATTTGGGCTTCATGTTCAACATAGTAAGACAAATAAAAATGCAAGGCTAGAGACTAATGAAGACATTAAAGAAGCAATAATGTCTTTTCATTAACTACCTAAAATGTTAGGTAAGTTAGTCAACTCATTTTCATAAAAGAGTTTTGGCTTTTATTAGACAAGCTCTAAAGTTAGAGTTGTAGGCTTTGTCTAAACATTTGAAATATGTGTACTTAGAAGAGGGTGATAACTTGCCAGTAATTATTGCAAATGATCTAGCTGAAGTTTAAGAAAAAAAAACTATTGTGGGTTTTAAAGGAACACAAGAGAACAATTGGTAGACATTGGTAAACATAAAAGAGATCAATCTTGCAATGTGTGTGCACCTAAATTTGCTTCAAAGTGACATAAAACTAGTAAGAGAGCTCAAAGTAAATTTAATCCATTGATAAAGGAGGTCGTTATGAAAGAAATTTTGAAAACTATTGGACTAAGAGATCAGTTATATCATATTTGACAGTCAATAAGTAAGTACTGTACATATGGTTCTTAAAAAGACTAGTCTCACCTTATTCCCAATAAACAAGATGAACGTGTTCCTATGAGAATTTGTGTTGATTTTAGGAAGTAGAATGTTGCCACAAGAAAATATCAAATATCAAATTCTTTTCATCGATGAATTACTAGAAAGACTAGCTGTTGAGTCATTTTTCTACAACTTGGATGGTTTTTTGGGTTATTATCAAATATTTATACCTTAAGAATTCCAAGAAAAGATGACTTTCACCTTTCCATTCGAAACCTTTGCTTAATGATATATGCCTTTTAGATTGTATAATGCTTTGGGTACATTTGTTAGGATCTAAAGTGACCATTCTTTTAGAACCTGCAGGCGTTAAGTACTTTGTGACAAAGAAGGAATCCAAACTGAGACTCAAGCACTATATTATTTTATTTTATTGTAAGAATTTGACTTGAAAATCAAAGATCGAAGAGGAATTGACAATTATGTGGCAGACCATTGGAGCATAAATATGACAATTATAAATTTCCTAGTTTTTTTATTTCCCCGTGATTTGAATAAAGCAAAGAAATACAAAATAAAAAATGATTTTAAGCATTATGTATGAGATAAACCACATCTTTGAAAAACAGGCTCTCGTCAGATTATGTTTAGATGTGTGCCTAACTGTGAATACTTGACCAAAAGTTGGAGATCTAGGGCTTGACTGCAAAATAAACAAAGATGTAGATAAGTTGGTACTTTCTACGTTAACGCTGGACATGGTAAAAAGTCGCGGGACAGTGATTACTTGCAGAAAAACCCTTAAAGAAGAAAGACTAATATATATTCTCATTAATAATTGGCCCTTCAGATGTTTGAGTACCTCAGCTGTTACAACTACCGCATGTATACGAAGAACCTACGCCACCATATCATCATTGTTGAGCAAAGCTATTACTCGTGGGGATGGAATTGGAAGGCCTACAATCAGTGTTTTTTTTCACTTTTTTCTTATTAATTCAAATCTTATTCGTTTTTTTTTACACTATCTAGTGCTGTATAAAGTGTTTTGTTTCTTATTTTGTTGAAACCCTTCTAAAGTGAAAATGAGCTTGGCAAGCCTAAGATGGTGTTCATGGAATTTGGTAGCTAAAAAACCCTCAGGACAATTCAAACAACATGCTTATGAAGTATTTACGTAAGGCTTATGTAATATGTCTAACAACTAGAATGATCACACAAACTTGTCTATGTAGTATGAACAATCACATGACAGCCTAGTTCTACTTGATTGAAAATATAGTATTTTCTTGTTTTCACTTTCCTTCTGTTTGATGGTTGCAAATCCCGAAGGAAAAACAATGATTAGAATCCAAATTCATATCAGTTAATACCCTAACTCCAATCCTTTTTTTTTTTGTGGGTTTGACTCAGATTTCGACAAAAGTTCTCAACCTTATCAAATTTTGTAATTCCAAGTTCTAAACCAATAGAAGCGTCAAATTCCCCTCATTCCACCAGCTTAATGTGAAAGATGGAAAGTCGCCGCTTACGGTGGCAGCAGCCAAAAGTTAGGCGGCGCGTGGAGAAGAGACGTCAGCGAAGGCCCACATCAGGATGAGAAGGGCATGACATCATCGATGATTGGTCAAAGGATCCCAAGTTTCCATATGTATCTTCTCTCCAATTCTTGTGTTGTGCTCTATGACCCCAATTACCTACCGCCAAAAAAAAAAAGAACATTCATTTTTGCTTTTCTTCTCGTATAGTCGTATTCATCCGAAAGATCGCACCTTTACTTCGTTTTCTATATATAGGGAACTTGGTTCTATTTTCCAAATGCATAAACATCTAAGCTTATATCCAAAATAGTTGCTTGCTTTGTACATGAGAGCTATCTGTCATAAGTTCTTGTTCAAGTTGTATCCAATATCTACTGGGGTCAAGATCAATAGGAATTGCTTTATCAGAAATATCATGTCTGAATCAAGTCCGTCCCGGGGGTTTGACAATCCAAGACAGGCGACTAAGAAGGTCCTCGCTAGGCTTCAACATGAGGGTGATGGTGCTCTTGTTAGGAGAGGCATTGGAAGGTAGTTACTCTTTTTGATTATTGAATTTTGTTAATCTATACGAGAATGCCTTTCATGTTCTGTTTCTTGCGCTTTCCCTTCAATGCTGTCATGGGTATTGATCCATTACTGAGATTTTTTTTGGCCAATTGACTTTCAGGAGTGAACTTAAGTCCTTGGACCCTTTCCTCATGTTAGATGATTTTTCAGGTATAACGTCCTGTAACTTTACTTATAACCATATCCACTCTGGTTTTAGAATGATTGTTATTGAAAATTTTTGGTTATTTGGTGTTTCAGTTACTCCTCCAGCTGGATTTCCTGATCATCCGCATAGAGGTTTTTGAATCATATTCGTCATCTGTCAATGCTAACTTACAGTATACACTTGTATGGCCATGTGTATGCCTTCAGTACGCAGTCCAATGATGATTTTGTTTGTTGTTGCTTTGCAGGATTTGAGACTGTTACTTACATGCTACAGGTAGCTTATCTTTGATCCAAATTCCAATTCCAATCGAATTGAATTGTAAAGAAACTAATTAGCATTACATCATCGTGGATCTCAGGGGGGCATTACTCACCAAGATTTTGCAGGGCATAAGGGTACTATACATGCCGGAGATGTGCAGGTAAATGGTTTGAATCAATGTCAATAGTCTTCTTTAGGCCAGTACAAGATGACGTTTCTTGTTATGTCAGTTTTTTCTTCTTTGCTTCATTAGTTTGTGCTGCATTTCAATCCATTTTTATGTTTTATGTAGTGGATGACAGCAGGAAGAGGGATTGTCCACTCTGAAATGCCCGCAGGAGAAGGGACCCAAAAGGGCTTGCAGCTTTGGATAAATCTGTCCTCCATAGATAAAATGTAAGGTTTTGTCTGCTTAAGTTTCGATTGACTAAATGCAAGAGATGTCAAAAAATCTTCTCTTTGTATTTGTGATGTATAAGATTTGTTTCCTATTTTGGAGACAATTGCAGCCCGGCTTCAAGTTAATATAGTGTTCACTTGACAGGATTGAACCGAGGTATCAAGAACTTTTAAGTGAGGACATAAAATATGCAGAGAAAGATGGAGCTGAAGTAAGAATTATAGCCGGAGAATCAATGGGAGTCAAGTCTCCGGTTTATACCAGAACACCAACAATGTACCTGGATTTCACACTAATACCCGGAGCTCAAGTGCATCAAGAAATTCCAGATTCTTGGAATGCATTTGTGTATATAATTGAAGGAGCAGGGATCTTTGGTTCATCAGACTCTGCACCTGTAAGTGCTCACCATGTCCTAGTTTTGGGTTCTGGAAACGGTTTAAGCGTATGGAATACCACAGCAGAGGCACTTAGATTTGTACTGATTGCGGGGCAGCCGCTGAATGAACCGGTGGTTCAATATGGACCATTTGTGATGAACACACAAGCTGAAATCAGTCAAACCATTGAGGACTACCAGCACTGCAAAAATGGGTTTGAAATGGCCAAGTATTGGAGATCACGTTGAGTGGTTGTCCGAACTTTTCAATCAATGAAGCAAGTTATGGTGTTTTTATAGAAAAGAAAGTTAGGAAGAAATAAAAGGAACCATCTTCATCTCTTATCTGTCAACATCTCCATCTAATACAAAAGCGGAAAAAGAAGTCCTTTATTTACTGATTGAAGCTCAAAGCTTCTAGAAGAAAGGTGTAGTAGGAGGCCATCACTAAAGTCATGTAATGGGTCAGCTTATCTTAGTTGATTTCTGCATCCACAACAAATTGACCATCACTAAAGTGATGATGGATTACCTTAGTTGATCACTTACTTTCAAACAGATATTGTTCCTTATAAAACAAAATTTTCTGGTGGTTGATCATGACATTTATATATTTCTTGTTGCTTTAATCATTTCACTTATCTCTCGGGTGTTTTTGATGGTTGTGGTGGAAACAATTGGTTGAGTTGAGCATTTCTGTGAGTTGGGTTCCCCATAGTATCTCATTTCAACAGCTGGTGGCCCGTCCACTTGCAATGCACTTAATAGAAAGGCTTAAAAGAACAACTTGAAAGCTCCCCCACATACGTACACATTCACATACAGGTGCAGTGCAGGCTCTATTTTCCATTATACGCAAGCAGGAGGGTAGTTTCACTTCTTACTGCGGGGTTCTTTCATGTCAATAAAGACTATAACGTTACTGTATTTGTTGTGTGCTCTGAAGACGAGTGTTATGAAATCGTGTTGGCTGCTCGAAAGCGGATTAGCTAAGGTTAAATAGTGTAAACCATTTAAGACCCGAGTGGCCACAACTGTATGCACACGAGTGATAGACAGTAAATGGTAGGAATTCTGTATTCTCAAACTCATGCCTCAATTTTGAACCCTAGTGACTTCAAAAAGGAAAAGCGACAAGATTACATCTTTAACATGACAAAGCTCTTTATGTATGGCTTGTAACTCCAAGATTAACTGCAATTAAGTGAAAAAGAACCCCAAGATAAAATGTTTTCCACGATATGAACTTACTCTTATTCTTCCATCTTTAGAAACTATCATGGAATTGGTGATGAATCTTATAAGCAGTAAATTTAATTGTAGTAATGAAAACTGTTATCAACTTTGTGTAAAAATATATCTTGCAATTTAATTATAAGCAATAATTGATAGTAATATGGGTCATAAACTCATATTGATTTACTCTAGGAGAAACAGAGGGAAGGAATCGAACATGGGCCACAAACGCATGTTAACATATTCCACGAGAATCACTAAGGTAGGGAATGATGAGTCAGCAAATATTTAGACAAGAATTAGTTAGAGAAGAGAGAGAGGAGAATATGTAAGGGAATAGGGTAGTACAAAAGGGGTATCTTTTCTCTTTGTATTGTCTCAGCTGAAAGCTTGAGGAGTCATTGTTGGCTGGTAGCTTTGGTTCTTGTAGTTTCCTACGAGGCTATTGCTAAATACCAATAAAAATCCTATATTATCATCCATTTGCTTATCATTGGTGCTTTTATTGAGAGCCCCAGTGTATGCAAACGAGTATGGCGTCACGGAAGTGGGAAGCAATGGATGCTCGTATGATAGCGGTAGAGATGAAGCTTTTGGACCATACGGTCCAACCGGGGAACTTACATAAAGGTGTCGATGACCTCTCCAGAGTGTTAGCAGCGATGCACGTCGAAATGCGAGAGGGGTTCTAACGTCAAACTGCACACCAATCACCAGAGGTTGGGTCGAGCTCTATTGAACATGGGAAGTCGGTACAAACGGCAGTGAAAGGCAGTGGCGTCACCTACATGAAATCGGAAGAGTATCAGCTCCGAGCAAAGCGGGTAGAGGTCCCTCCATTCCAAGGTGACGACTCGGTAGGATGGGTCTCTCGTGCGAAAATGTACTTCACCATTCAGGATACCCTACCAGAACTTCGAGTTCAGTTGCCTCAGATTTACATGGAAGGCATGACATGGCACTGGTTCAAGATTCTCCTAGCGTCGAAACCAGAGTTGGATTGGGAGACCTTCAAAAGGGCTTTGTTCGATCTATATGGAGATCACTACATCAAGAATCCTTTTTCTCAGTTGAAGACGTTGACGCAGCAGGGCACTGTGGATGAATACGTGGAAACGTTTGAGATGTTGATGGCTCAGGTTCCTCCTCTTCCCGAAGATCAGTATATGGGACTTTTCTTAGGGGGATTACGAGAAGATATAATGTTGGAGGTTTTAGCTTTGGATTCTTCTTCCTGCTATAAGATGATCTCTGCAGCGCGAGCAGTGGAGCTTAAACTAGCTCCATTGGAGACTAACAAGCCGACAATGGGCTGGAGACCCGTGGGTGTCCCGAGGTTCGAACCCCTCAACCTGACCATGGGTAGTCGCAATTGGGGCAGCATGTGACCCAATGTGGCCCGACCCCCCGCGCATCCTACCGGTGGAGCTAAATGGAGACTCGACATGGAGAGGGTTGTTGAGGGGCGACAAAAAGGGACCCGAAATCTCTCTTATTAGGAACTAATGGACCGAAGAGCTAAAGGGTTATGTTTTATATGTGGACAGTACTATAGTTCTACCCATGTTTGCCCTGATAAGCATTTACAATTACTGATTTGGGAGGGGAATGACGAAGAAAAACAGGCTTCCTTCAGGTATAGGGGACAGAGAGGAGATCGAAACTGGTGAGGCATGGGAAATGGTTTGTCAAGTAGCTGAGTATGGGGAGATTGTCCAGTCTAAGACCCTCAAAATTGAGGGTAAGCTGGCTGGAGTTCCAATCTTACTCCTCATAGATAGTGGAGCAAGTCACAATTATCTTTCACAAGACTTAGTAGCCACCTTGGGTTTGAATGTGACTCCAACCGAATCCTATAGGGTGAAATTGGGTAATGGAACAAAATGTTTCTCACAAGGTCGGTGTAAGGGACTTGTGGTATTAGTAGAAAATGTGAAGCTACTGATCGATGCATATATTCTTCAATTAGGGATAATAGACCTGGTTTTGGACGTAGAATGGTTGGAAACCTTGGAAGAGGTGAGAGTAGACTTTAAGCAGAAAACAGTGAAATGGGGATTTGAGCAGGGGAAAGAAGTAGTCACCTTGAGGGGGAAAGGTCGTAAGCAGCCCCAACAAATTTCTGCCTTGCAACGGATGCTTCATTTCATTACGATGGAATTCTATAATGAACAGCAAAGGGGTGAGGTTAGTGTGCTTGTTTCGGAGACTAGTACCACCTTAATTCTAGTTCAAATTCAAGAATTAACTTCAGTTTTGCAAGCAAACCGATTGGTGTTCCAAGAACCGAAGGGTCTTCCTCCTTCGCGGGGTCACGATCACGCCATTACTCTATATAATGGAACCAATCCAGTAAGTGTACGTCCTTATAGGTATGCTTATCACCATAAAGATGAGATCGAAACAATTGGGTGCAATCCGACACAGCACCAGCCTTTTCTCCAGTCCGGTAATTCTAGTTAAGAAGAAGGACAATTCATGGAGAATGTGTGTAGATTACCGTGCCCTGAACAAGGTAACCATTCCTAATAAGTTCCCAATTCCTACTATCAATGAGCTTATTGATGAATTGCATGATTCCAAGTACTTCTCTAAGATTGATTTAAAGTCAGGTTTTCACCAAATTCGAATCAAGACTGAGGATATTCATAAAATAGCCTTTCGGACTCATGAAGGCCATTATGAATACTTAGTTATGCCTTTTGGACTCATGAATGCCCCATCCACATTTCTATCTACTATGAATTCGATTTTTAGACCACTTCTAAGGAAAAGTGTGCTGGTATTTTTCGATGACATATTGATCTATAGTAGAAGTTGGCAGCAACACCTCAAACACTTGGAACAAGCTTTACAACTCTTAATTGACCATCATTTCTTTGCCAATCAGAAGAAATGCTTATTCAGACAACAATCCATTGAGTATTTGGGACATGTTATTTCAGCTGAAGGTGTAGCAATGGATCCTATCAAGATCCAATGTGTTAAAGATTGGCCTATACTAAAGAATGTGACCGAGGTGAGAGGGTCTCACTGGGTATTATCGAAAATTTATCAAAGATTATGGGAAGATCGCTCGACCCCTCACTGAACTCACCAAGAAAGACAACTTCTCTTGGGGTCCCGAAGCTCTAGGAGCCTTTGACGAGTTGAAGAATTGTCTAATTTCTTTTCCGATCCTCACTCTACCGGATTTCTCTAAGGAATTTATTGTGGAGTGTGACGTCTCTGGTTTTGGACTGAGGGCTGTTCTTATGCAGGATAATAAACCTATTGCTTATTTTAGCAAGGCCCTATCCGCTCCTGCCATGTCTAAATTAGTATATGAGAAGGAGATTATGGCTTTAGTGCTAGCCATACAACATTGGAGGCATTATCTTTTAGGGAGATCATTTAAGGTGTACACTGACCATAAGACATTGAAGCATCGCCTACAACAACGGTTAAATACCCTTGATCAACACCATTGGTTGTCCAAGCTGACGGGCTTCCGATTTGAAGTGTTCTATAAGCCAAGACTAAAAAACAAGGCAGCAGATGCCTTATCACGTGTACCGGTGGAACCAGAATTTCACTATCTGGTTTCATCACCTAATTGGATCGATTCTGCTAAGTTACAAGAATAATATCAAAGAGATTCATGGCTGGTGGAAATTTTGCAGAAACTCCAAACTCATCCTATAGCCGAATAGAGTTCCACTTGTCAGGAGGGCTATTATTCAAAGGAAACGGGTTAGTTTTGCCTCAAACCTCCTCCCTCATTCCAGGTTTCTTGCAAGAATTCCATTCTACTCTTACAGGAGGTCATTCTGGGTTTACTAAAACCTATAAAAGGATAGTTGGTTATTTGTATTAGGCTGGAATGTGAAAACAGATTCTGCAGTTTGTGAAGGAGTGTGAAGTATGCCAAAGACACAAGTATCAAACTCTTGCCCCAGCTGGGTTACTTCAACCCCTTCCTATTCCCAATTCAATTTGGGAAGACATCTCGATAGATTTTATAACAGGTTTGCCAAAAAGCCAAGGGTTTGAGGTCATTATGGTAGTAGTGGACATATTATCAAAGTATGCACATTTTATCCTTCTCAAACACCTTTTTACTGCCAAAGCTGTAGTTCATTGTTTTGATAAGGAGGTGGTTAAACTCCCTGGCATTCCGAAGACAATTATAAGTGACCGAGATCCAATCTTTGTTAGTAATTTTTGGAAGGAAATTTGGAGGTTGCAAGGAACGGTTCTTCTAACGAGCACCTCTTATCATCTGAAAATTGATGGACAAACTAAGGTGGTCAATAGGTGTCTTAAAACCTATCTCCGATGTTTTGTATCTGAGCAACTAAAATAGTGGCATAATTGGCTCTCTTGGGTCGAATTTTGGTATAACACCTTTTTTCACTCCGCAACCATCACAACCCCCTTTTGAGGTAATGTATGGTCGACCTCTTCCTAAAGTTCCTCACTTCCTCATTGGGGAGTCACTTATTGATGCTGTAAATGGTGTGTTGATTGATAGAGATGAGGCATTGAGGCAGCTTAAATTCCACCTTGTTAGGGCTCAACAAGTCATGAAATCTGCAGCTAATGTTAAACTCAGAGATGTTCAATTGGAGGTAGGAGATTGGGTCTATGTCAAGCTTAGATCTCATAGGCAAACATCAATCGCTATGCGAATATGACCTAAACTTTCAGCCCAGTTTTATGGACCCTTTCAAGTGATAGCTAAGGTTGAAACTGTGGCCTACAAGTTGGCTCTTCCTGACACTTCTAGAGTTCATCTGGTATTTCATATTTGTCAGCTGAAAAAGATAATACGAAACGATGTGCCAGAGCCAACTCTTCCTTCAGGCCTAGAGGTTGACTCCACTGAACCTATTGCTCCCAAAGCAATCCTAGCTGAACGTACTGTCCAGAAGAATCAAGAGCAGATTGTCGAATGGCTTGTGCTATGGAAAGGGAAACCCATTGAAGAAGCTTTCTGGACAGCTGCTGTCCAACTGCAACAACAGTATCCTTCTTTCAGCCTTGAGGATAAGGCAAATTTCGCAGGAGGCAGAATTGATAGCAATGTGGGTCATAAACCTATATTGACTTACTCTAGGAGAAAGAGGGGGAAGGAACTGAACATGGGCCACAAACCCATGTTAACATATTCCAGGAGAATCACTAAGGCAAGGAAGGACGAGTCAGCTAACGGTTAGACAAGAATTAGTTAAAAGAGAGAGGAAAATAAGTAAGGGAATAGGGTAGTACAAAAAGGGTATCTTTTCTTTGTATTGTCCCATTGTTGGCTGGTAGCTTTGGTGCTTGCAGTTTCCTACGAAGCTATTGCTAAAAAGTAATAAAAATCCTTTATTATCATCCATTTGCTTATCGGAAACTATCATGGAATTGGTGATGAATCTTATAAGCAATAAATTTAATTGTAGTAATGAAAACTGTTATCAACTTTGTGTAAAAATATATCTTGCAATTACATAGTCCTTGTAACTAGGGCATATGCTGAACCCCCTTTGAAACAAACAATATAATTTCAAGGTATTAACTTATTTTGCAATTAAAAAAAATCGCCAAAACGAATAAATAAACAACTAATTTGAATCAAAACATCATGAAACGGCCCTCAACTTGTACACCTTTTGGATTCACCTAGAGCAACAGGAAAAATAGCTTTCAGATTGTCTTGATCCAGCGTTCCCATTATTCACAAGGGTGACCCTGTTCAGAGATAATTCAGCTTTGGGAGTATCCGAGTTAAGGACCTTCCTGCTCACATTGTTATAAATATCTCCAATAACAATCTCAAAAGCCTTTCTAACATTTGTTGAATCAAGAGCAGATGTCTCTATGAAAAACAACCCTTCTGCTTCTGCAAGGCTTTTTCCTTCCTCAACACTTACATCCCTGATGTTCTCCAAATCACATTTATTCCCGACCAGCATCCTTGCCACAGTTGTATCAGAATGAGCTGCACAATTGTTCCTTTTAAGCTTAAACATGTGATTTCAGAACTAAAAACAACTACAAAATTCAAAACTTCAAAGTGAACTGGAACAAAATTAACTAAATAGTTAATCCTTGGAGAACCATGGTGAAAACTTCAAAGTAATCACATTAATCTTCATGTGAATAAGAAAAGGTTGATCATTGATGTGCTATCTCATGCTTTAATTTTGATGTTTCCTACAATAAAAGATGATCTTAAGGCAGTCACTTGTAATAAGCAGACAATGGCATGCTAAGAGATGGACCTCAGTTTTAATGGAATACACATTTATGTTCCTTGATTGGGAAAAGTGCTAGAGTTTAACCCCTTACCAACCAGATCCTCTGGTAAAACAGAAGACTCAAAATTAAGCTCAGATGAGCAAATGTAAATACATTATTCAAGACATTCACAAGTCCACAAACAAGAAACAAGATTAAGTTGATCACTGGAATTGCAGGAATCTGTCAGAGGTGGGTAAGGTGATTTCATGCTGCTTTCATGTGGGAAATGGTGCTTCTACTCATCTTTGCCAAATTCCATGATGTCTTGCCTAACTTTACAAGATATGTATATTTCATATAAGTGAAAATACATGCATCTCTGGATCAGAATGTTCAAATACTAGGAGCTAAAAATGTTCAAATACTTGGAGCCAGAATCTTCCTCCATCTTTTCTACTTTATCATAAAATAAAATATGGCTAGATATAGCTAGAATCATAGTAATAAAGTGCACTGAAAAGTTGGCTTGAGGCGATTTACTACCAGTGATATGCTATGGGGCGAAATACTGAGATGTATCAACTCTGCTTAGATTGAAGATCATATGTAAAGGTTCCTAAAAACTTGCGACTCCAAATCACTCTTAGATTTGAGTCAAAATTCATAAGAATTAAGGATTTAAAGGGAATAATTGAAAAAGTTTTATCTGCTCTTGCATTATGATTCAATAAAAGAAAGTGGCTACAGGAAAAGGGTGATGATCCGGAACAATAGGTACACAAGAACCTTGAACATACGGAGTACAAGTTCTTAAACAGAAATAGTCCTTTCCAAATTGATCAATTTTTAATACGTCTAGGAGTGAAAAATTTCCTTCTAATTCAATCAAAGCTACGAAGGATCTGCTCGTCTAGAAATTGGATTTAAGATTTCCCGGTTACTCTTCACTCCCCTTTATCAAGTTGAAACAACGGCAGACAAGTGTCCAAAGCAAGCGCAAACAGCTGATCGGATACGATCCTCAACTTCCAAAAGCATATGCTATTACAGAATATTCAAAACATTAAACATTAAAATAGAGCAGTTAAATAACGAAATGAACTCATTTCTTCGAGCTTAAGAAACGCAAGAAGTTATAACTTCAGATCTACGAATGTGATCACCATCACCATTCCAATTAACCCCCACAAAATCTAAAATCGACTTCGAAATCATGCCAAGGGACTGTAGGCCTTAGTACCACCAAACACGCAGCTAACCAAAAACAAACAAAGGAAACAACCTTTGCCATCAAAATATAGATAAAATAAAATAAAATTCACTCACTTTTTAGCTCGTCGAGCCAACGACCGACGCTATCGAAAGTGGTACGACGAGTGATATCGTAAACGACAAGAGCACCGACCGCGCCTCTGTAATAAGCAGAAGTGACGGCGCGAAACCGCTCCTGGCCAGCAGTGTCCCAAATCTGAGCCTTCACTTCCTTGCCATCAAAGTCCAAGCTCTGGGTCTGAAACTCCACGCCTATGGTGGCTTTGGAGTGCAAATTGAACTCGTTTCGCGCGTACCGCGAGAGGAGGTTTGATTTGCCAACGGCAGAGTCTCCGATGATAACGATTTTGAAAAGATACTCCTCTCGACCCTCGTCGTCCGATGACATTGATCGGCTTCTAGCTTCTACTAGTTGAGCTTGAGTTGAGTCTCAATGGAGTCTAGAGAGAGAGAGAGAGAGAGAGAGAGACAATGAAGTCAAGCTGGCACAGAAACATGCTGCGTGCGTTAATAATGGAAATCATTCATATGTTCCCATCTTCCATGTCCTTACTCTATTTTTTTTAATTTCTTTGTTTTTCAGAATTATTTACTTTATAATATATTTATTTTAATAATTTTTATTATTAAAAATTAATAAATTTATTAATTAATCCTTAATTTTTGTAAATTAGTAAATTTTTATAAATTAA
>JANIPM010000001.1:28680723-28693325 GCA_027478405.1 Erythroxylum cassinoides
TCACATATAAATAATAACCCACTTAATATGGAAAAAGATCTTTTAAGCATCATACAAATATAAAATTAAGAATAATACAAAATATTTAAAATATTACAATTTCATCATATAATAAATAATAATTATATCAAAACATCACATAAAAACAATAATAAATAACCATGATTCTCTAACAATGACAATTTATAACAAGAGAAAACAACCAACTAAAAGTGAAACCTGAAATAAAAACATTTACAATTTTATTTATATTGCATGTATAGAATTTAACATATACTTCAAATATAAGTGAAACTAAAAGAAGATGAGAAATAAAAACTTAGAACTTCATTTAATTAAATAGTCGCTCAAATCCTATTGACCCTAATTCTCTTTTAGTGTAAAATTCTTATTATTAAGAAGAGTTTCATCATCACCATCATTCAAATTCTTTGTACCAAATGACATGTTAATACTTTCTCATCCAATGTTATTTTCTAAGTTACTTTCATCTATCAAACATGGTTCTTCAGAAACCAATTATGCCAAAAGATTGATATGATCAAGGAAAATTGGATCTATAGATCTACTTGTTCTATTAAAATTCTTAGTAAACAATAACATTAAATTATTAAAAATTTCGAGAAATTATATCCATCTTATTAATGATAATAACATACCTTTCTCAAAGCTTTAAATGATATCAAACAAAGACCAAGTCATTTAATCTCTTATGTTCCATTCTATTTTTTTCTTGAAATGGATAAATTTAAATGTGCTCCAATCCCTTTCACATCCTGTTGCACTAACACATTGACTTAGAATTTGAATTGCAAACTTTTGTAATTCTGGAACACCACTTTCGAATTATTCCTACCAAATAACTATAAGACAATAAAATTAGCATTATAAATAAAATAAAGTGATGATTAATATATATACACTAGGATTATGTTTGTTGTTGTGACAAATAGTAATTGGCATCCCAAAATTACTATAAGCATCCTTATAAATCTCCATTTGTGAGCTTAAGAGATCTTGCATCATCTTATGGACAACAATTATTATAATAGTTAATAATATTCTCTTATTAACTTTAGTTTTCTTTATAAAACTTAGTTTAAAATAAACATTAGGATTCAAAAATTTCCTAACTACAAACATCGAAGAGTTAATTTGTCTTTCTTATCTCTCATTGATGACACAAGATAAGGAGTGAACAAAGAAATTCTATTTTTTATATTGGCCTTGATTGCTTCCTTTATCCTCTCCATGGTATCATAAAAATAACACATTATTGCCTTCTCATCACAATCAACCAGACCACCCTCACTAAAGGCTTACAAACTAAGATGACAAATTGACATTGTGACCAAAGTTCATTATTATCAAGTATAATAATAGAAACATCTAATCTAACATTAGACTTAGCAGGCTAAGATACATCCCACTTATCACTTGCAATCATTTGTCTCACTCTTTCTTCATCGAAATAAAAAACTAAAATGATAAGAAATTAGTTTCAAATCTTGTAATAGCAGCACGATACAAATTCTTATCATTTTTGAAATCCTTTTTCATTAAATTCAAGACCCATGCAAAATTGTAAATAAACTTGGTCATCTTTTTTACTTTCTGTACAGTCTTATCAATAATACGAACAAATATAACATTTTTTATATTTTTCAACATCAGGTCAGTGCAATGTATAGCATAAGGAGTTTAATAAAAAGAATTATACCTACTTTGCAATCTTCTTTTGACTGCATTATAAGCTAAATCATTATTAGTAATAAACTAAACAATATTTTTTAGCCCAACTTCATTCACACCTTCATCAAATATCTAAAATAGAGTATCAACATTCCTTATAAGGTCACATGCATCAATAGACTTTAAAAATATTGTCCCCTTTACAAAAATAGCCCAAGTCATTCTTCTTTCATCCAAATAATTCATAAGCAGAGCTACTTAGAAGTTAATTTTTATAGTCATCAATTGAAAGAGCTTTATATCCTGGACCGTAAGAGGTAGTAACATCTACTATAGGCTGATAATAATAAGACTGGATAATATTAAACACTACGTGAATCATACCACCATGTAATCATTACCATATCCATATTATGAGCAACTTTTTTATATTGTAAGGCATTATAGATTGAAGGCTGAGTTCTAGGAGTTGTTTGTGGTGCAAAAAATTAAACATTTGTCTTCTTTTTTCCTAACATCAAGTGCAACATTCCTTTCTTGTTGGGTAGGAATACTACCACCTTGAACATTTTCATTACCATCTTACTACCACCTTGAACATTCTCGTTATCATCCTGAACACAAATAAAGAAATTCCATTATCAATTTCGTAATTCATTTTTCACTTCTATCTTTCTTATGTTAATACTCTTCAAGCAAAGCCTTCATTTGTTATTTCACATCATGAATTGCTTTCTTTCAAGGCTCCACATCACCTTTGACCCCAGCTATATGCTTATTTAATCTAGTGATTCCTCCACCTTTTAAATACTTTTTTTGAGAAATAAATAAGTAATATTATATCACTAACAAAGCTATTACAAGGGTAGTAAATTAGTAAGAGTACCTATCGTCCATTAGCTTACAGACAGGATGATAGTTCAACTATAAAAAATTAAGACAAACCAATACAATATTGGTAAAAGAAAGACTAACTCTACCCCTTCATATGTGCCATTGGATCTTCATATTAGCCATGAGTGCGTGGCCAATGCTTTTGGATAAAATTGCAGCTTTAATCCAGTTTACTATCTTTTCAGCAACCTGATATTTCGTTACCTCTTTGTGCTTATATATGTGACAATTTGTCCCCTTTCATATATTGTAGATGGTAGTAACATAAACCACTTTATGTAGCAAGACAGATTCTGAATAAAAATAAGAGTAAGTAATGACGTGGTTCAGAGTAAGTTCCTTATCGTATGTCGAATTAGTTGTCTTCAACATATGTTGAAGTCTTCTCCATATGAATTTGGAAAATAAACATTCAAAAAACAAATGTTTTTG
Source organism: Erythroxylum cassinoides (assembly GCA_027478405.1). Classification (NCBI taxonomy): domain Eukaryota; kingdom Viridiplantae; phylum Streptophyta; class Magnoliopsida; order Malpighiales; family Erythroxylaceae; genus Erythroxylum; species Erythroxylum cassinoides. The sequence goes on from JANIPM010000001.1 coordinate 28,683,742, forward strand.
ATCCTCATTAGAGTTAGGACATAATACACACATTTTTTTGATCGGCTGGAACCATCTACACTTTGTCCTTAAACGATTCTTGATAGCTAACCAAGCAATAACCGCTACTTTAGGATTTATAGATTTAGACTTGATGAGTTTATACCACGATAACTCCATTATAATATCTCTGAAAAGTTGATGACAGGTGTGGTTCGTGAATATACCTTGGGAATTTATGCTCCAACAAATATTGTCCTCTAAATCCGTATCTCCCAGTGGTGGAAGAGACTCACACAACATGTCGAAACCTCTAAAGTTCCCATACCATACACCATCTTGAATAAGGAAAGGCACTCTCCCCTCAATTGGTATACAATTCCTCAATTGCGCAAAAGTCAGATTACTTACTAAGGGTTATCTTCAAGCCAATTATCAGACCAAAAAAAGGTATTGGCTTCTCCATTAACTCTGTGCTTAATATGTGGGTATAGTGCCTATCTAAGCTTCAACAGTGGTTGAAAATGGCAGAGGAATGGGAGGAGCATTTTAGGTGCCAGAAACTTCTCTCTTTGAGGTAGGTTTCATGAGCCCATTTAGACCACATCACTTCTTTATCTGAAAACAATCACCAAATATGCTTGCTTGATAAGACTTTCTGCATAAATGTTGAAGAAATTATATTCAGCCCCTTGTTGTTTTGGGACAGTGATGTCACTCCATTTAACTTTAGCAAGCTTGCCGATTTCTGTTTTACCCGACCAAAGAAATGCCTTTAACAATCAGTCCACTTTACTAGATGGGCAATCTAGTGGAAAGATGGGCAATCTAGTGGAGTTGAAAATTACTCAAAACAAACAAATGGTATGATTCTTCATTTCGAGAACCAATCCGACATGAGCCCAAACTGGATCATTGAATCTTTGTGAAGTGATTGAATTATCAAGAGTACTTGAACTTTCTTTCATTTATCTGTAAATAAATAAAGACATGTGTCAAAATTAAATTAATAGATTCATATTCAAAAATACAATGTTGCATATAATATCATTATATAACTATAAAAATTAAATATTCAATTGTGAGCATATCCAAATTCTAAATAGGCTATATCTTATATCTTTCTTTATGATAATACAAATTACAAAAATAAATTTTCTTTATGATAATCCACATCATAAAAACGATTTAAAAACTTACAATTTCACATTATGTTAAGTGATGAGTATTCTCCCATAATTTCATATCCTATTTTCTACTATGTATGTAACTACCCGTAGGATAAGATCATAACTATGTATTTGCAATTTATAAGAGAGGATTAAATTTGTAATATTATTTTCTAATGACAACAATAAACAACTTAAAAATGCAAACATTTAATTTTCATAACTTAATTGCATATGTTAAATGAATTAATGATATGTTAAATCTTACATTTAAATAATTAATCATATGTTAAATACTTTTTTATATATAAATCAATAATGATTAAATTGTATGTTTCATATAAATTAATTAATAATTCAATGAATTAAATTTGATCTCATTTTTATGATATTAAAATAACAAGTAATATGACATGTTCTTGAATTATACACATTTCACAATAATTAAACGTTCTTCCACAATTGATACATAATATTATTTTGACCTCATTTCTTCATAAATTCACAATGCTTAAATGTTATTGAAATTGAACTGTACACAATTCACACAAACAATTTCAATTTTCAAACCTAAATTTCCAATGCATATTTTTATAAACCATTTACAAAACACACATGACACAATCAAAACACAATGCAATTGCAATTCATAGTAGAAATAAACAACCTAACACATATAAAAAAAATCAAAAATTGTAATAGAGTTAGGTTAGGTCAGGTCAGCCTGACGAATCTGGATTTGGATATGGAAATATTAGATTTATGTAATCTACCTGACGAGTAAGCGAGCAGTGGTGATGGTGGACTGGAGAAACACAGCAACGGTGGAGTGGAGAGGGGAGACTAGTAGCTACGATTGTGAAGAGAACAAGCAGTCTGACCTGAGGTAGTCCAGGTGAAGAGACAAAGGTGGAGGAAGCTTGTTGCATCGTACAACGTTGGGTTTAGGTAGTGAAATGTGCAACATTGAGGTGGGCAGAGGGCGATGGCACGAGGGGGTGACTAGCGACATTGAAAATATTTGGTGATTTAAAGAGCAAAGTTGTGTGGAAAGTAGAGAGAGAGAGATGAAGTGAGAGTGACTACTTGTTGCTGTTGTTGTTTTGGTGTTTATAGTTGTAGGTTTTCTTTTTCATTTTAGTCTTTAAACGTTTCAAATTACAAATTAGTTCCATAATTGATCTATATTTTGTGTACTAGCCAGCTAGTATCGACCAGTACCCACCCGTTGCTGTAACCATTATAGTACCAATTTTTAGGTGCAGTTCTCTACCGGTAAGGAACAGTACCAATAACTTTGGTTGGTACCTTAATAGACCTATAAACATCAAATTAATAGGGGATTGAAGAGAGATCTTAATGGTTTATCAGTTATCTATTTGATTGCTTCAAATCCAATTACATAGTTTTGATAGATTAAAAGATCACAATTCAATTTCTATCTATTTTAGTTGGGATTACTTGATTAGATCTAAAGAGAGAGTAATCACAATCTTTAAATATATAGGATTAAGTAAGATTAAATCAAGAAGGTAAAGTAAAAGAAAATAAGGATAGAAGTAATTCCTAGTTTTCATCATTGATTAATTAATTAAATTCACTGCTGCCTAATTAATTGTTTAGTTATTAATTCATTTTTTAGTTTAATTCTTAGTTATTCATCTTATTGTTTATCTTAAATAAAGCTTATAAGAATTTTTAGGTGACTATTATTAGCTCAAGGTTTATTTTTAATGATTTTGATGATAACCTCATAATATTTCAAAATTAAAATTGGATTTATTATCTTGTACAATTAACGGTCTAATTATTAAAAGAAAAGAAAATCATAGGATAAATACTTCATTTCTTATAAGAACCTTCCTAATGAACTTACCTTATTTATTTTATTGTATCCGGAAGAATCTTGTTATCATTGGAGTTATTTCCTTTTATTATTAACTGGTTAATTCTCAAAAGGAAAAAAATCATACGAAATATACTTCCTTTCTTGTAGGAACCTTCTTTATAAACTTAACTTATTAGAAATGGTTTATCCGAAAGGATCCTACTAATTATGAAGGTCGTATATTAGCCCCGTGATTACTAAAAGATTTTTATCAAAGATGACATTGAAGTATTCAAACTTAAATCCATCTAGTTGACTAAGGATGCAAGTGAAACAACGATTAGTTGAAAGAAATGCCCACTTAAGGAAGAGCCACTGCTTTTGCAAAAACATATCAGACTCTTGAAATACATCTATAGCATCAATTCTTTTGAAAGTGATATCGTTATCAAATCTTTTGTGATTTAGAAAGTGAAATTCTTTTTGGAGAGAGATCGTTGTATCAAGCAAATTACATTTTCATCTGTTGAAAGTTTGTAGAGGCTAGCTAAATACTACTAGTTTGGAAGGTTGAAGAACCTTGAAAAATATATATTCATGAGCTTGAAGATGCTCCTTAAATTACTACTTGGGAGTTTAGTAAAATACTCAAGTTAGATACTTGGAGAGTGGATTAAATTGACTGAGTTATTTCTCTCTCTCTTTTTAACTTTTAAATTTTCACAGTATATTGTTTGTGTTTTCATTTTTGCAAGAGGCTCCTTCACTTTTATAATAGGCTTCTTCTATTTTCAACTTACAAGAGGTTCTTTTTAGTTTTAACAAGTGCCTTTAGTTTTAAATTGTTTTAATAAGATTTATCGCTTAGCAGGCTTCGATTGTCTAATAGGTTCCTATCGTTTAACAGGATTCTATCGTCTGACAGACTCCTATTATTTTTAAATTTTAACAGGTTCCTATCTTTATACAAATTGAAAGTAACTTGCAAATTTTTTACATCATACACAATTCACCCCCTCTTGTGGGCATTGCTCCACAAGATGTGAATGCAAAAAAGGTTTGAACTATTTTTATTTAGAGGCATTTTACACATTTACTTTGGATTTTTTTGGGTAAAGTCACATTTATTTTGGGCTTTGTGAAGGGTAGAAGTTTTGACTTAACATAGTCTCCAATAAGGTAAAATGTGTAAGCGACAACGTTTAGAAGGAATTATTTGATTAAAGGACTGCTTCAGTAACAAATTTCTATATAAGTGGAGACATTTATGGCTCATTAAGGTAAGCCAACCGCCTGTTATTTAGTTATCCTTAGAAAACAATCATGAGTAATAGATTCTGGTGCCATTGATCATATGTTAGGTAAAATAACCAACTTTATCCATATCGTTATTTACCTACCTCTCATTATGGAAAAAAGGTGTCGGACCCTCTCATCCTTGTTCTTCTCTCACATTCCCCTTTACATTATTTGTACTGAATTTTCCTTTGAATCCTATTTCTACGAACAAATTGACTAAACAACTAAATTGTTATGTATGTTTCTACCCTTATAATGTCATTATCTAGAATTTGAAGACCAAGATGATGATTGGATAAAGGTGTGAATCGAACGAAATGTACTATTTTGACGAGTTGCAATCATCCATTGAATGCCTAGTGTCAGTCTCTCCTGTTGATATCCATAGTCGATTGGGTCATCCATCATTGAAAAATATCAAGAAAGTAGTGCCAGGGTTAGATTCTGTTTCCAGCTTAAATAATGAGTCGTGTTAGTTAAGAAAACATCGTCGTACTTCGTTTTTTTTCCTCAAGTCAATAAAAGAGTTGTAAAACCATTTATGTTAATCCATACAGATATTTGGGGTCTAAGTCGTGTCAAGTCTAAGTTAGGATTTCGGTATTTTGTAGTTTTTGTTGATGATTTCTCTTAAATAACTTGGTTATATCTAATGCGAGATCATTCAGAATTATTCGCTATATTTTGTTCTTTCTATACTAAAATGAAAAATTAGTTTAATACCCAAATCAATATTCTTCAATGTTAAAGAATATTTCTCTAGCTCATTCTCCATCTACTTAAAACAACAAGGTATTCAACATCAATCTTCTTGCTCCACACTCCTCAACAAATTAGGGTATCTAAGAAAAAAGTCCAACATATTGTTGAAACAACTCGTACCATGCTAATCTATATGAATGTATCCAAAAATTTCTGGGGAGATGTTATACTCACTGCATGTTTTCTTATCAATCGAATGCCATCTTCTGTGTTAACGGTTAAAACTCCATTCTTAATTCTCTTTCCCCATGAAGACCCTTTTTATCTTAATCCTCGAGTATCCAGATGTGTTTACTTTTCTCATCAACTTTAGCCTAACATAGATAAATTAGATTCAAAAGCTATAAAGTGCATTTTTCTTAGGTACTCCCATTTGCAAAAAGGGTATAAATGTTTTAGCCCCTCGTTGAATCGTTTTTTGGTGTTTGCTGATGTTATATTCTTTGAAAACAACTACCAATTATGCTGCTTCTGATACTAATCCTACTCCTTTGAAATGTCTATCTCATCCTGATTTGCAGGTTCATACTCGACAGAATTATCATGAAGTACGACCAGATGATTCACGCTCATCACCATTGTCTTCTTCGTCTTCAACTCCATCATATGTGATCTTGATTGGCCCATTACTTTATGTAAAAGAAGAAGGTCTTGTACATCTCACCCTATTTCAAACTTTGTTTCTTACAACCCATTATCACAGTCATATGCTACTTTTGTATCCACATCTTGGATGGAAACATGCTATGGAAGAAGAGATGTTGGCTTTGCAAGCTAATAATACATGGGACTTAGTTCCTTTTGCACATGGTTAGACAATTATGGGTTATCATTGGGTGTTCAATTTTAAGGTCAATTCTGATGCCATGATTATTAGTTTAAAAGCTTGTTTGGTAGCTAAGGGTTATACATATGTCTATGGTATGGATTATACTAAAACCTTTTCTCCTTTAGCCAAATTAACATCCGTTTGTGCTTTCATTGCATTGGCAGCCACCCATGATTGACCCTTTCATTAATTCGATGTAAAAGATGCTTTCCTTCATGATGATCTTCAGGAGTCTATTTTTATGAAGTAATTACCAGGGTTTGATTCTCAGAGGGAGACTAATCGAGCGTGTCGCCTTATCAAATCTTTGTATAGTCTAAAATAGTCACTGAGAGCTTGGTTTAGGCACTTTAGTACGGTAGTTATGGAGTTTGGTATGCATCAATGTGGTGTTGATCACTCTGTGTTTTATTGTCACTCTGAGGTTGGCAAAATTCTTTTGATCATTTATATTGATGATATTGTTATTACTGGAGATGATAAAGTAGGAATTCAGTCTTTAAAGTCATTCCTACAGACTAAATTTCAAGCAAAAAATCTTGGTTTACAAAAATATTTTCTGGGTATCGAAATAGTAAGGTCGAAGATGGGGATTTGTCTATCTCAAAGAAAGTATGTCCTTGATCTTTTAGAGGAAATAGGTCTATTAGGAACAAAGCCAGTTGATATGCATGGAACCAAATGTTAAACTTAATGTTGATAAAGGAGAACAGTTGGAAGATCCAGGTAAATATTGAAGACGTATTGGTAAACTAAATTATTTGACTGTTACTTGTCTAGATATTTCATTTACTACAAGTGTCTTGAGTCAGTTTATGGGATCTCCTCAATTTAGTCATTGGGATGCAGTTATTAGAATTCTGAGATATTTGAAAGACTTTCTATGGCAAGGTCCTCTTTACCAGAATCATGGACATATTTAGATTCAGTGGTATATAGATGTAGATTGGGTAAGCTCTTATGACTGACGGTCTACTTCAGGCTACTATGTATTTTTAGGTGGAAACATGGCGTCATGGAAAAGTAAAAAGCAGCCAGTTGTTGTATGTTCTATTGTTGAGTCTGAGTATAGGGCTATGACATATACTACATATAAGTTGATTTGGTTGAAGCATCTCCTTGAGGAACTTGGTTTCGAGCACTCCACTCCAATGAAGTTGATGTGTGATAACAAGCAACTTGTGAAGTGAGATAGTTAAGCAATAAGTAAAATCCTCTTATAAAGGTGCTCTGGCAATATCGTGGTGGTGAAGAGGTAACTTGTGAACCCGAATTGATGATAGGCACTCAGTACCTACAACTATTTAATACATGTATGAATTTCGAGAACAAAATTCTTTTTAATATGGAGAGAAATATATTAGCAATAATTAATAAATATAATTAATTGAATTATATTTTTAATATAAGTAAAGAAATATAAATATGTTAAATTGATAAAATTAATAAATCAATATATATAGTAACATGTGATTTGATAATATGAATCAACCATAATAAATCAATATTTATTCTTTTCTAAAAAAAATTCAATATTTATACAAATGCCAATTATCGTAGATTTTTTCAAAAATTGAAGAAATTGTTATTATTTATAGTAAAACTATTTACAACTTAGATTTACTTAAAGAAAAAGAACTTTTCTTGACTATGTCACCGTAAATAGGGCCCGAAAAGAACTTTGTTTAGACAAAAATACTGAAAACGAAATTACGTGTTTGTACTTTGTGGGGCTTAGGACAAGGTTGTCCATTTGTTGGGCACATGGACAGAGCCACAGTGGGGCACTTGCCCCCACTGAATCTTAAAATTTTTAATTTAAATTATTATTTTGAATTTTAATTCCATAAAAAATTAAAATTTTACTCCCATTAATTTAATTGGTGACAATAATAATAATAATAATTATAGATATATTAAGATATCAAATAAAAAATAAAAGCTGAGCCCATTTATTTTTATTAAGATTACTGTTATTTGGGCCCATGATTTTTTTAAATGAAAACCTATAAATAGAAAGATAAAAACTACATGCTTAATTGGCTTTTTTCATTCAAATTTTTCTACCCTTTTGGCTTCTTCATCACACTACTTTTTGTTTTTTTAGCTTCTTCTTCCCCTAACTCCACAAGGACTACCACACCTAAAGTGAAAAATATTGAACGCAACTGTGGAAAAGATTCCTCCACAGGCCCCACCCCGTTCTACTGCTGATAGGTAAATTCTCATTTTTTTTCTTTGGAAGAAAGTGTAGTACGTATAATTTAGCGATGGGTTCTTGTAAATTGTAATAAAGTTGGCACAGTTTAATCTTTACATTCTTTTATACTTTTAGTGAAGACGCAAGATAAGATTTCTTATTGAAACTTTTACACAGAGAGAGAAGAAAATATCAAGGAGAGTTAAACAAAGTGATCCGTTAGTCTTAGTCTTTTCAGAAGTAAAAAGCTGTAAGCATGTAACAGATAGCAAATTGAAGGTTGACAACTGACAAGATAAGGAGGAAACTATTCGAAAATACAAACTTGTTGATGAAAAATCATAGCATATAAAGTTGTAAAAATGAACAAAAACAGTACAAACTATCTAGCACTAGTAATAATAGGGATAAAAGAAGTACCTTAATGCCCTTATGAATTATATTGAAAATAGTAGAAGTTCTCGTATTGATAAGTGGAGAAAAGACATACAGATGTATTTGGTAAACTCAAGCCTATCACAACAAAAATTCATTACATCTATCCCTTTAGAAAGTGAAGGAAATATGATAATTAAATTTAAAGGTGTAAACAATGAACGACCCAATGGAAATGACAAAAAAATGACATCTCTTCTTAATGATGATAAAATTTACAAATATAGGTTATTATTACTAATAGATGATTGGTTTAAGGTTTCCAAGTAGTATAGTACATCCTTTTCCATATCAAGTCCAATCGTAGTATATATGAAAATTTTACTTTTATTTGTGAATTTCATAAATTTGCATATGTGTGAAGTGTTTTTCAAATAGTTTTAATTAGTTAATTTTTTGTGAATAGATAATTTTTTATTTATTTTATGTTCAATTTGTCCTAATTACTTAACTTTGATTTCAGTTATGAACAAATTTCTCAAAAGGTCTTTTACAAATAAGGATTCTAGCCCCAACCTTTTAAAGCATCCTCATTTAGAAGTCAATTTAGATGATCTTCAGTCTGATCTAGGATTACGAAAAAAAATTCAGATTATCATCCTAATGACTGTGATAGAATATGAAGAGCTTATTTGCAAAATGGTCCATATCAACCTTTTAAGCATGATTTTCCATAAAGAAAACTTAGAAATATTTATTGTAGATTTGTTCCATCTTGGTTTAAAGAATACCCTAATTGGTTAGAGTATAGTTATAGAAAAGATGCAGCTTTTTGCTTATGTTGCTATCTTTTTAGGCTGGATATTGGAAGTCAAGCAAGTGATGATACTTTTGTTACTGATGGATTTAACAATTGGAAGAAAAAAGACAAATTTCATATTCATGTAGGAGGTCCTAATAGCTCTCACAATATAGCTTGGAAGAAATGTCAAGATTTGATGAATCAGAAACTACATATTCAAGTTGCTTATGCTAATCAATCCAACCATGCTCAAAAGGACTATCGTACCCAACTCACTGCATCAGTGGATTGTGTTCGATTCCTTTTACGTCAAGGATTGGCTTTTCGTGGTCGTGATGAAT
>JANIPM010000001.1:28908858-28926388 GCA_027478405.1 Erythroxylum cassinoides
CAATTCATTCACTATCAATTTCATAAAAGCACCCACAACACATACATATACAAAACACTCATGTCATGCATTAACCTCAAAATATCATTTCAATTTCTCAAATTTACATTGCCCAAATAAAACATTAAACACAACTTACTTGATTCACCTAACTGAATCCTGCATATCATTTAAATTCATGAATTTTTCTTTTCTTTGTACATAAATAATTCACCACAAATTTCTCATTTAATCTCATTTAATAATTCAAATTTTCCAAGAAAAGTTCGGGGTCTAACAACTTCGAAGGGCAACAAGAGAGAAAAGTCCTTCTACACGATTTCCATGTTTAGAATACCTATTAGTTATTGCTTAGAGGGACCCTGAGATTATGCAAAAGGTTGTATCTTATGAAGACAAAGATCTTTGGCTCATAGATATGAAGGAAGAGATGAATTCTCTAAAGAAGAATGATATATATAAGGTTATAAAGCTTCCAAAAGGAAAAAAGGCACTGAAGAATAAGTGGGTGTTCAAGATAAGGAAAAATGGAGACAAGTCGGTATAGCACAAGGCAAGGCTAGTGGTAAAAGGATTCAATCAAAAGAAGGGTATAGATTTTGATAAAATTTTCTCACCATTAGTAAAGAGGATCTTAATTCAAATAGTTTTGGGTCTGACTGCCGATTTGGATTTGAACTCAAACAATTGGATGTTAAAATAGTTGATATGTTGATTATGGGTCAAGATATTGAAAGAATCCAAAAGTTGAAGGAGGATTTATCTAAATCTTTTGATATTGAGATAAATTGGGATAGGAAGAGTAAAAGATTGTGGTTGTCTCAGGAGAGATATATTAAATGGATGTTAGAAAGGTTCAATATGAAGCATGCCAAGCTAGCTAACATACCACTGGCATCTCTCTTCAAGTTGAGTAAGTAAGGATGTCCCTCAACAGAAAAGGAGATCGATGGTATGTCTTTTATTCCTTATTTATCTGCAATAGGGACTTTAATGTATGCAATAGTGTGCGCAACCCAAGATATTGCTCGAGTTGTTGGGATGGTGAGCAGATTCTTGTCAAATCTAAGGAAGGTTCGTTAGGAAGGAGTAAAGTAAATTCTAAGAGGCTTGTCAAAGTGGAGTTTGTGTTTTTGTGATGGTGATGGTGATCTAACTCTAGAAGGTTTTACAAATGCAGATACAGTTGGAGATCTTGATGGAAGAAAATTCACTTCAAGTTTTCTTTTCAGGTTTTCAAAGGGAGTCATCTCATGGCAATCCAAGCTACAAAAATGTGGCTTTATCTACGAATGAAGCAGAGTATATAGCTACAGTGAAAGCTTGGACAAGATTATTTGGTTGAAAAGGTTCTTTCAAGAGTTAGATATAAAGCAAAAAGACTATTTAGTATTTTGATAATCAAAGAACTATTGACTTCAGTGAAAATACCAATTCTCGTATAAAACATATAGATTTCATATGTCATTGGTTAAGGTCTGTGAATGAGGAGCAACAATTAACGTTGAAGAAGATCTACATAGGCATTAATGGTGCTAATATGTTGACTAAAGCTATTCATGAAAGTAAAGTTGAGCTATATAATAAGCTTACTGATTGAAAATATTTTACTTACAAAGATTTATAAAATTTAACCATAAGCGAACAATCTAGCTATAACTAGCACTACCAAGTACAAGTCGATCCTATGAGGATTGTAAGTACTATTATTAACCCTTTTTCTATTATCTAACCATCGAGTCATTATAAATTTACTTGAAAATTAAAGAAAACAAATTAAATTTGAAATTTAGATAAGGAAAATATTATAAAAAAATCAATAGCAAATAAGTAGTACCTAGGTGATGAATCCCTATAAGAATTCTTAAATACTAACCCTATATCATGCAATTAAACTATCGATTATTGGACCATGAAAATTTCTATATTATGTTAACATCTTTCTCAATAATATTAATAACTAACACTTAGTTGATTAACCAAAATCTCTTTCTAGTTAAAACCTCTAATATTGTATTATTAATTCGTGAATTTCACTATTAGGTTTGACCCTAATCTAGAGGATTTATGCCAACCTATCTCTAAGTTTTCATATAACTCCTTCCAATTATAGTAGATCTATTTACACAAAAGAATTTCTTAATCTCAATCATATTAAATCAAATAATGTATTAATACTATAGATATATTAGTTCAAGATTGTAACGCATAATTGAATCATAATAAATCAATCAATAAAATTATATTGAATAAAAGATTAAATCATATTGTCATCATAACTAAGGGTTCATCACAAGCACTAAACGATTTAGTTCCTACAAATAGAAAACAAAACCAATAACAAATAGAAATAAAAGAATTCATATTATAAATCCCCTTTTTTATCTCTAGTGAATCTTCTTACAATTTGTATTGAATGATGCCCTTTATTGAATCTTGTGATGTAATTTTTGTGTTTCCCTTGTCCTCTGTTCAGAATTGTCTCTTCTTTATGTTTCTTACAACTCAAAAATACTTCAAAACTCGCCTCTTCCTAATCTACCTTAATAATATCCTTTTATAGTGAAAACTAGGGTTTTAGGATATATATAGTCACTTACTCAGTCGTGTAAGTTATGTGTATCACCAAAAACACCTGAATTGGCAATTTTACATAGGCATAATGACTTACATGGGCATCATATGTGGCTCTGTATGTCGAAATATAAGGCCATGTATCTTCGCACGACTAGAAACAATATTTTATAATTTCCAGATGTTTACAGTGACTTACACGGTCACTATACACGACCTTGTATCTCTAAGTTGCTTCAAATCTTTGTTTTATGCTACAATTTCATCCGAATTCTCCTCCTTTTGGTCCAAGAAGGCAATTAGCACCTATAAACACACTTAAAGCAAATTAAGTACCAAAAATACTATTAAACTATTAAATAACAAGAAAAACTCACTAAATATGAGTATATAAATATAGTCAAATAATCATTTATCAAATATTCCTACACTTAAGCTTTTGCTTATCCTCAAGCAAATCATAACTAAATCGTCAATCTTAAAAACATTCATCCCTTATTAACCTCAACATGCCTATTCACACTCTAAATCATCATATCATATTAATCAAATTAACATAAACTTATGTTCAAGTCATTATAGAAAAAACCTTCACAAGTCAATATCAAAAGTAACTACATAGATAATCTTTTTGAAATCACAAACACAAATTTTTACACTGCCACCAAGGATTCACTGCACTTAAAGTGTTAAGGGTGAAAAGTGTAAGAACTCTCAAATCAATGTATAGAAGGATTCTTAACTATAAGCTTGCAATAAAATCATATCTCCACCACTTATAAGTAAACCAAAAACAAAAATCAAAAGGTCTTGTTACAAGGTTTTAATAAAGCCTAGGTTAGGGTATAATATGAATAATAAAAAGGGAGATAATTTTAAAGGAAATTTATAAAAGCAAAATTATAAGAAACTTATTTCCTTACTATATAACTCCTTCACACCATAAGTCCATTGATACCATAATTTTAACACTTTTTTTCACTTATTATGCTCCCAACACATTTTTTTTAGCATTCATTATATACCAATAATTAAAGAAATATAAGACCTTTTCAAATTTCAAATTTCAAGTTTCAAGCATTCAAGTAAATGTAAATAACCTTCAGGGTTCAAAACAATAAAAAGGTTTTTAAAAAGATAAGGTAAAAGCTAATAATGTGTTTATAATCAATGAAAATGTTAGGTCTTAATGTTGGTTACTCCTAAGGGATAACAAAAGGTGGGATAATTATCAGGAAAATAGGTTCAAAAAAGGTTCAATCTAAATGTCTTTATCATTTCAATGTTTCTAATCTAATAAATGTGATCTCAATATGAATAATAAAAGCAAGATTTAGAATTATCCAACTATGCATGATAACATATATGAAAGAACAAAAGAGGTTAAAATAATTATGTATTACTCTTAGGCACAAAAGCTTAGAAAACATTCTTGTGTGTATAAATAATATACAATTTTCATTCAAATTAATTATCTCAATGATTACTAAAAATATGACTTCTAAAAGTAGGTATATTCTAACTTTCATCCTTTTGTATACGAATCAATTCAATAATCAATAAAAATCTAAAGTATTTTGGACATATTTTAACTATTTCAAGATGTTAGTTAATAAAATTTAATAAAAAAGATTATAATAAAATTAAGAAATCCCTTCCCCACACTTAAAATTATAGATTGTCTCCAAGGTACACAATGAAAGCATAAATAAATAAAATATCAATAAAACACAAAAAGTGGAAAAGGTATGACTTAGTACTTTCCTGAATAATAAGAATCACAGAGTTATGAATTTGAAGAAGGGTATGTCTGATATTAGATACAATCATTCTTGCAAAAAAATAAACAAAAAGGGATAAAAAGATAAAAGAAAATAAATAAGAAACATGGAAAGAAAAATAACATAAGTGAAATAACATTCCACTAATGTTTAGACAAAATAAAATAACTAACAAAGAAAATAAGAAAAATACACAAATAATAAGAAAAAGAAAAGAAAAGATCAAAATTAGCATCCCTCGATCCTATTGTGATGTCGTTGTGATGCCGACATATATGTCAATTGACGGTCTTTGGGTCGTCAAACCTCAAATTGGAGTGTAGTTAAAGACAATGCAACCACTCTAAATAGTGGAGGTGGAAAAGTCATTGGAAGATGGCCTGCCATTTGCATCAATAAGTCCACCATCATCTATCATAGGTTGATCTACATTTACGTTGAGCTTTGAGTTGCTCTATCCACTCCATAATCTCCACCTGTTGTAAGCGAATAGTGTGTTGAATACCAAGCATCTGCCCCATATGTTTCTCCAGCTGAGCTATTTTTCTACTGGTTCAAGTGCGATGTTGGCGTCTTGTACTCTAAATACCTATGATTTGACCCTAATTTAGAAAATTTATATCGACCTATTTCTAAGTTTGCATGTTGCACCTTCCAATTATTGTAGATCTATTCACACAAAAGGATTTCTCGATCTTAGTCATATGAAATCAAATAATGGACAAATATTCTGGATATATTAATTCAAGACTATAACACATAATTAAATCAATCAATACAACTTCATTAAATAAAAGATTAAATCATTTTGTCATCACAACTTAGGTTTTATCAAACTTAGGCACTAAACAATTCAGTTCCTACATATAGAAAACAAAACTAATGACATATGCTTAGAAAAATATATAGAAACAAAAGAATTCGTATACTAAATCTTTCTTTTGTCTCTAATGAATCTTCTTGCAATTTGGATTAAATGATGATCTCTATTGAATCTTGTGATGTAATCTTCTTGTTTTCCTCGTCCTCTATTCAGAATTGTCTCTTCTTTGTGTTTTTTACGACTAAAAAATGCTTCTAAACTTGCGTCTTCCTAATCTACCTCCAATAATGTCTTTTTATAGTAAAAAATAGGTTTTTTGGGACATATACGATCATTAACACGGTCATGTAGGTGATCATGTATTTCTAAAAACACACAAATTTGTGATTTTACATAGGCACAGTGACTTACATAGGCAACATACATTGTTGTATATGTCAGCATACACGGGTGTGTATCTTCACACGATCAAAAACAATATTTTTGAATTTCCACATAATTACAATGGCTTTCATGGTTATTGTACATGGCCTTGGATCTCCAAGTTGCTTCAAATCTTCATTTTATTTCACGATTTAATCTTAATTCTTCTCCTTTTGGTCCAAAAAGGCAATTATCACCTACAAACACACTTAAAGCAAATTAAGTACCAAAAATACTATAAAAATATTAAACAACATGCAAAACACATTAAATATGGGTATATAAATATAGTCAAATAATCATTTATCACTTGCTAGGACGTCTCTCAAGTAGATATTAGAGAATAATGTGTCTTCCCTATAATTAGACAAGAGAAGGATACTGTTAATTGTCCATCACTATTTTAAGACTTTTGGTGATCGTCAACACCTCTAAGGTTCATGTAGAAGCTATATACCCAAAAGATGGATAAAGTTCGTTTGGTGGGAGACACAGTCATATAGAAGCTACATACCTATATCCTTTACACGACTGTGCATATTAATCGTGTAAACACGCATACCTATATAGAGTGACGCATACTCATTTCTTCACTTACACAACTGTATGAATCAACTGTGTAAGTCTCTAGAATCACGTGAAGAAGGACATGAATAAACATATAAGATTGTGAACATGCCCATGTTCATAACGTACATGGCTGTGTGTGATGATCATGTATCTCTATGTGACCGTGTACATCTACAAGTGAGGTGGTGCTGAAGAGACACAATCACTTACACGATCATATATATGTGATTGTGTACAGAGTAAAAAAAAACTATTCGTGATATAAAAGAGAAAAATACATAGGTTCTATATGTGAGTGCAGCCATAACATCCAAAAGTGAGGAAAATTATAGAGAGAGCAAGTAGTATTGTATTAGGATCCTTTTTATTGTTTTTGGGATTTGTTAGAGTGTTTGTTGATTGTTACATCAACTTTGGGTTCGATCCTGAAGTTTTATAAGACAATTTATTATTGTGAGATGGGATATAAATCTTCGTAAATCTTTATTTTATTTTAGTGGGTTTACTTATCAATTTGGCCAATGGTTTTTCCTTTTACAATAAAGCGTTTTTCACATAAATCTTGATGTTTATTTCATTGTTTAGTTTCTTATTCTCATACTGATATGTTGGTGCAAGCTGAAGAGTGTTTTTGTTATTAATATTTGGTTAATCTTTTGAAAAGTTATGCCACTTCCTCACAACTTTAACATTAGTATTTTCATCTTACAACTCATACTGGTAAGCCTAACCAGAGTCTTGAAGATATAGTAGCTATTCATTGAGAAAAAGGCAGATGACATGCTTTCCACTCGGTGTAGTGATTTTCAAGCTAAACATTCTGGAAATTTTGAATCGTTTTATGTTTTGCTTGGTTGAGGCCATTCTGAATTATTCTATTTTAGGTTTAAGAGATGATATTCAACAAGAGATGGCACTTTTGTAGATGTTTAGTTATTAAAGGTAAGTTTAACAATGCTCGTCTCCCTCTTTTAGCACCACCTAAACCTTACTCTATTCCCACAACACCTTTTTTTCCTAAACCTCTTTCTACCTTCCTTTTTCCTTATTGCAAACTATCAACTTCGAAAATGTAAGATAAAAGGGCTTAGGGACTTTGTTTTAATTGCAAAGAAAAGTTTGATATTGGTCACAAGTGCAAAAATCATCAACTCCTACTATTTATGCCTAATAATCAATTCAAAGCTCCCACTTTTTAATCCTAATACACATACCCCAAAACCTCCAGCTCAGTGTCCACCTATGCCTATTCTTCCTCTTACTCTTCCTATCTCTCATTCTACCACTATGCATTTCCAGTTATTTCGTAGTGTAATTTTGGTGAACCAACACCTAAAACAATATGATTATGCAGAACAATCTATGGCCATTTTGTCTCTGCCTTGATTGATTCTAGTAACTCTTATAATATTCTCCAACCTCAAGTAGTAGAATTTATGTTGTTTCTCCTTTTTTTGTTACAATTGACAATGACCTACACATTCATTATTTTGGGTTTATCTAGATATCCTCGTTACTTTCCAAAACTATAAGTTTTCTATACCCTTCTATGTTTTACCTATTTGAGGGGTTGACATTGATTTGAGCATACAATGGCTGAGTACACCTTGCGCTAGTCCTTTCATTGTTATATGCCTATAATGTCCTTTTATCATAATAATTCTCTTATTTCCCTTACTGATGATTCAACTCTTTCTTCTTATTTGATTACTTTTAATCATTTATGCCAAATCATTAACATTAATGAAGTTGTTGAGACATATTCTATTTTGATTTTTTCTTGGGATTTTTACCATACTAAACTTATATTTTCCTCAATTGAGGCCCTTCCTAATTTTAATTCTTCTACTTTTAGCTCTTGATTTGTATTTGGTCCTTCATCAATTGAAGTAAGTTTTTGCCTTACCTCAAAACCTTCTTCCCCAACAACTCCATCACCATCATATCCACCTATTATCTAATTCTACCCCCATTTATGTGAAACTATATTGATTTCCTTAATGCTGAAATGATGTAATGACAAAGCACTAGTTTTTATTCATCTCATGTTCTATTGGTAGGGAAAAAAAAGAGATGACTCGTGGAACTTTTGTATGGATTACTAAGACCTAAACTCTGTTAATATACTAGATCACTACCCTATTTCCATAGTTGATGACTTGTTGGATGAATTGCACAGTGCTACTATATTTTCTCACACAATTTTTGATCTTAGTATGACCGAATTAGACTAGCCAATTAGGAATGGGCATTTCAAATTTCTATTTATGCAAAATGGATTAATCAACGAGCTTTCAAGTTTACAATATGTTATCAATGACCTGTTAAGGAAATATATTAAGAGGTTCATTTTGGTGTTTTGATGATAAATTAGTTTATAGTCCAAATTGGTCCACACATCATTTGCATTTGCAACAAGTAGGGATGAAATTTTTTGACCCATAGACCTAAATTTAGTTGTTTCCAATAGACCGATCCATGGTCTAAGATTAGGCCCATACTGAATTGAGATACAATTATTTTAAATAAAACAATATTGTTTACTTAGAAGAGTTAAGTCTCGACCTAGACAACTCAAACCTGAACTCAATTAAAAAAATTGCATTGTTCTATATTTTAAATTTAAAAAAAATTAGCAGGGGTTGCCCATAGGCTAGCCCATTGTCATCCATAGCCACAAGAGTTATTATCTACTAACAATTTTTATGCCAAATTTTCCAAGTGTGCCTTTGAAATTTCTTTTGTTGCTTATCTTGGACATATTATATAGGCAAATGTTATTCAAGTTGATCTACCTAAGATTCAGGCTATTGTTGACTAACCTTAAGCATTTACTACTCTACATCGCTTTTTGGATCTGACTAGATATTACCATTGATCGTGATGGCAATAAGCCTCTTTGGCTAGCCCGCTTATTAATTTGCTTAAGAATAGAACTTTTTCAAGGACAATTGAGGCTTCTAAAGCTTTTCATACACTGAAACATACCCTCACCTCTACCTTAATTGTACATATAACATATTTCAACCATCCATTTGATATTAAATGTGAAGCTTCATCTCAAGCTGTTGATGTTGTATTGTTGCTTCGACTTATAGTCAGGAAATTTTCACTATGACTAAAGTTGTCAAGAAATGGTGATACTACTTAGCTAAAAACTTTGAATTTTCACTAATCAAAAAAGCGTAAAAGATCTCCTCATGAAACTATTCGAACCCCAAACCAATATAAATGGTTGACTAAGTTACTTAGATTTGATTATGACATTGTATACAAACCTAGAAATGTAATAAAGATATGGATACATTTTCTAGATGGTACTATAATGATTTTCTCCTCTTTTCTGTAGTTTCCTCTCCTACCCCATCCATTTTTAACCAACTTAATATGACGCAGCACGCACTACTCTAATCCAAGAGCACATAAAATGCAGATTTGATCTAAGATCTACAAAGAACTCAAAAGGTAGATGAAAACCTTAAGAGAAATAGAGTATTTTGATTGAAAATAGGCAAAGGTTCTCCCGCAATACAATAAAGAAGTATTTATATGAGTTATAATGACCTAAAACCTAATAACAAGGATAAAAACGTCATAGTCCTAATAAAAGTAAAACACAATAAATAAATAAATTTTCTAATCTAAAGCTCTACGTCAGTCCCCTCCACTTGTAAAGAACTCGACCTTGAGTTATGCTCTAGATAACTTAACTTACACTTCGATAAGTAGGGGTAAATATCTGCAACATTAAAGGTTAGGTTGATATTACCCATCTACGAAGGTAACTGAATGACATATACATTGTCATTAATTTTCTTCGCGATCTTAAATGGACCATACTTCTTAGCCTTCAACTTATGGTGATGTCCAATAATACGCCTCTTCTTCATAAAGACCATCACTTCATCTTCCACCTCAAACACTTAATTCTTCCTATGTGCGTCCGCATTATCTTTATACTTCGCATTAGCTTTTTTAAGTCGTTCCTTCACCTTGACTTGTATTTCTTGGGTTTCTTTAGTAAACTTGACTGCACTCACATGAATATTAACATTTTTAGGTTACTGAATAAGGTCTAATACATGATTTGATACCTTAGTGTAAACCACAAAGAATGGAGATCAACTAATAAAATTATAGATAGCACTGTTGTTGGCAAACTCAGCTTGCGCGAAAAGAAAATCCCAATTCTTTGGCTTATCACAACAAATACATCGCACTAAATTACCTAGAGTCTTATTCACCACTTCACTCTATCCGTCGATCTGTGGGTGAGCTGTGTTACTATACTTCAAGAATGAATCAAACATACCTTACAAAGCTCTCCAAAAATGACTCAGAAACTTAGTGTCTATATCAGAGGTAATTGATTTTGGAACCTCAAAGCCTTACCACCTCTTGGAAGAACAATTTAGCAATGGTTGTTGCATCTATTGTCTTCTTGCATGGTAAAAAGTGCAACATTTTAGAGAATTTGTCGACCACCACGAAAACTGAATCCATTTCCCTTTCCGTTCTTGGTAAACCCAGTACAAAGTCCATGGAAAGGTCTTCCCAAATATTGTCAGGCATAAGTAATGGCATGTATAAACCCGCATTTGTTGTATGAACTTTATAAGTTTGACAAATTTGACACCTGGAAATAATAGAAACAACATCTCTACTCAATTTAGGTCAAAAATACCTTTTACATACCTCCTCAAATATCTTGTCTCTACCTAAGTATCCAGCTAACCCTCCTCCGTGTAAGTCTCTAATTACCTTCTCCCTCATTGAAGTCCACGGGAGGCATAGTTGGTTACCTCTCGTAAGGTACCCATTATTAATATGGTAGTCTTTATATGGCTTCTCTCCTTAACAAGTTTGCCATATTCCTTTGAAGTCTTCATCGCCAACATATAAGTCTTTCAAGTATTTGAAACCTTCAATCTCAACTGTTAGCATTCTAATCATGGCTACTTGTCAACTCAACATGTTTGCCACTACATTGTTTCTCCCAGCTTTATAGACAAGTTTATAGGGGAACTTGTCAATACAAGTTGACCATCTAGCATGCATCTTGGTCCTTAACTGCTTTTAACTTCTCAAATAATTCAATGCCAGGTGATCGGTATCAAAAATAAACTCCTTTCCAATTAAGTAGTGCTCCCATGTCTTTAAAGCCCTCACAATGGTGTAGAACTCCTTATTATAGGTAGCCCATTTTTGCCTTTCCTCGCTTAGTTTCTCACTGAAGTATGCCACATACCTATCGCACTCGCATCACACTCCACTTTAAATAACTTTTCAAAGTCTAGTAAGGCTAGGACTAGTGATGTTCACAGTTTCTCCTTAATAAGGTCGAAGCTTTGTTCTTGCTCTTCTTCCAATATAAACTTCCCTTTCTTCAGACAGTCTTTAATAAGAGCTATAATGCTGCTGAAATTCTTAATAAACCTCCTATAGAATGTCGCCAAACCATGAAAACTCCTCACATCTCTAACAGTTCTCGATGTAGCCCATTTTAATGGTCTTTACCTTATCTTCATCCACTCAGATGCCATCTTTTCCCACAACATATCTGAGGAATAGAAATTCTCCAACATAAATAAGCATTTCCTTAAGTTAGCATATAATTTCTTTTAAGGCCTCAAATACATGTCTTAAATGTCCCACACGCTCTTCAATAGATCTACTATAAATAAGAATATCATCAAAATAAACAACCATAAACTTACCGATGAAAAGTCGCAACACTTGGTTTATAAAACGCATAAAAGTGCTAGATGCGTTGGATAATCCGAAAGGTATGACCAACCACTCATATAAGTCATCCATTGTTTTGAAGACTATCTTCCACTCATCTCCAGGCCTTATTCTTATTTGATGGTAGCCATTCCAAAGATCAATTTTAGAGAAAATAATGGCTCCCCTTAGCTGATCCAATATATCATCAAGCCTCATAATGGAAAATTTATAGCCAATAATGATTTGGTTGATCGCTTTACTGTCAACGCACATCCTCCAACTCCCACCCTTCTTCAGTGTAAGTAATGTTGGCACTGCACACGGACATATACTCTCTCGAATATGACCATTACTTATCAACTCCTCTACATTCTCTCGTAAAATCTCATTCTCTTTTGGGCTCATCCTGTAATAAGGTCAATTAGGTAAGCTGGCTCCTAGAACAAGTCAATATGGTGCTGGATATCGCACATAGACGGTAATCCCTCTAGTAAGTCCTTTCAGTCACTTATGCAAACTCCTCCAATATAGATTGCACTTCTTGAGGTACCACAGGCTCCGGCTTGCTTTCTACTAACTCTTCTCCTTTAACCAATAACAGATTCACCTTTTTGTTTCCTTCATCTCACCAATAAATTTGCCTCGATTATTCTCTACCTTTAACAAAAGCTTTTGGATCTTTCCTTAAGACTTCACACCACTGATAGATACTAAAGTATACTTTACGCTATCTTTTACAAAATGGTATGTATTTTTTTTGTCCCGAATGCATCGCATCTACATCAAACTGCCATGGTCTTCCCAATAAGATCTGACATGTATCCATCTCTACTGCATCACAGTAGTACTCATCCTGATACTTTTTAATAGAAAAAGTCACTTTACACCATTTTTTAACTAGAATATGTCCAACCTCCTTGATCTACCCAATGCTATAAGGATCTGGATGTAGCTTGGTAGTCAAATTTAACTTCTTCACATTAGCTGCACTTATAATATTTTCCTAACTCCCTCCATCAATGATCAACTCACACAAATTCCCTAATACCAAACACCTTGTATGAAAGAACTTATGTCTTTTCAAATCACCATGCTCCTTGCAGGATATCATCAGTATTCTAATGACACACACATACATCTCCTCATCCTCTTCTCCATGTTGTCCCCAACCATCACCTTCAGGCCTACACATTTCCTCTTCATCATCTTCTTCTTATTGTTCCACCATGTTTACTGCTCTCCTTTTTGGACACTCATTAGATTTGTGTCCTAGCTCGCGGAACCTATAACATTTTGATGAAGCTGGTTTAGTATACGGATTGGCAAGTTTAGAAGTTGTTGGAGCTACTTCGTTTGAGCTTCCGCCATTAGTGCTTCCCTTGCCAACACTACTTCTCATAGGTGTTTTAGTAACTACCTCCTTTCCTTTAGTGCCTAGACTCTGCTCTCCTGTATAACACTTAAACTCCCATTGCTTATCATTCAATATAGATTCAGCTTTCATAGCCAAATTTCTCGTATCTTGCATTGTAAACACCATCTGGATTCCCATCTTATCCCTTATATTCGATCTCAACCCTTTTAAGTAACTTGAGGCTCGTTGAGGTTGATATTTAGACAACTGGTTGCGGGTTGCCAACCTCAAAAACTTTGTTGTATATTCATGGACGTTATGATCGCCTTGATGACACTATTGATAAGTGTCGAAAATATAGTGCTCATAATTTGCCGGTAAGAATCTCCATCGAAGCAACTGCTTCATCCTCCTCTATGAAGAAATTAGATTCTACCCTTCTCCCCTTCTTGACTCCCGCAACTACTCCCACTATAAGGAAGCTCCCCCTTTTGATGGTAGGCCACCAACTTCACTTTCCTATCCTCTAGAATCTCCGTATAATTGAAGAATCTCTCTACCTCTGCTAACCAATCAAGAAAGCCTTCAATATCCAAATCTCCACTAAAAGATGGGATATCTACCTTAAGTTTATATTCATAGTCTCCTCTTTGTCTTGACTGGATGACTTCTTCCTCATCACTGGAACTATTTTCACGATTCCATGGCACTGGAACTATTTTCCCCAACAACTGGTTTCTCAATTCTTCTTATGTTGTCTACTTGCAACAACGCTTACAACTGGTCCTGAATCAATGCCAATTGTTGTTCCATATTACGAATTGACTCTCAAACTTCGAGTAACCCACGAACATCATCATTTTTGTTAGCCATTGTCAGGTAAACAAACCTTGGGTTTTCAAGACTCTAATACCACCTGACGCAGCATGGAAATGCAGTACTCTAATCCAAGAGTACAGAAAACGCAGATCTAATCTAAGATTTACAAAGAACTCAAAAGGTAGATGAAAACTTTAAGAGAAATAGAGTATTTTGATCGAAAATAGGCAAAGGTTCTTCTGCAATACAATAAAAAAAGCATTTATATGAATTATAATGACCTAGAACCTAATAGCAAAGATAAAAACATTATCGTAGTCCTAATAAAAGTAAAACACAATAAATAAATAGATTTTCTAATCTAAAGCTTCGCGTCACAATATTTACAATTTAGATAGCCATTTGTTAAACCATAAGTTCTATATTGATCCTAAATTTTAAGAAGCTTTCTTTTACCATAATGGCGATTATTATACTTTCAATCTAAGCTTCTAAATAACAACAGTTGCTTATTTCTGAGTTCCATGATAAACCTTTTGCTAGCCACTCGGGTTTCAAAGACATGGTGGCCCACTTAGCAACGAACTTTCACTGGTTGGGACAATATCAAGATGTGAAGAAGTACATCAGTGAATGCCAAACTTGTCAGTAATCATTCAACTCAGAAACCTGCGAGACAATAACAAGCCTTTCTGACAATCAGACGTGCTGAATAAATTAGACAATCAAACGTTTTGAATCAATGCCTACAGGCCTGCTTGCAGTGTTTTGTTTACAACAAACATCATTGATGGTGTTAATTTCTCGTTTTAGAACATTTGTTTCTATTATTTTTTGCTATTTTAATTTATGAACATTCATTTATTTAATTTTTATAGATGCTCATTTACTAGATAGATGGATGCTCATGAATTAAAATAAGCACAAAGTAATAAGAATAGGTGATCTATTCCTTAGTTTCTCCATCTAGTTAAGTATTGGTATAAGACCTCCTACTACTCTTCCATCAACATATTACCTTTTCATGTTTTATATGGCTTGTTAACTCTTTCAGTTCCAACTTTTCAGTCTGACAGTACTTCTATAGCATATTTATTTGGATGATACCTTAACATAAAGGAAAAAATTATTAGTATAATTAAAGACTAATCTGGCTCACATATAACATCCAATGAAGTTCTTTGCATTGCAAAGACTAGACCTTTATCAAAGGTGAGTGGGTCTACCTAAAACTTGCTCCTTATCACTAGATCTCAGTGAACTAACAACCCTCTTAAAAGCTCACAAAACGATTATTTGGTCCCTTTCAAATCTTGAGGCACACAGGGCAGTGGTGTATAAACTTCAACTCCCTCTTTATGCGACATTTTTATGTTGAAATGTTGTCATGGGAACATCTCCACTGCCATGAATGCTTTTGGTAAACCTTTGATCATGCCTCTTTAAGATTTTTGGTACTCGCATAGTGACAGCTAAGGGAGAATCCTAATGACAACTATTGATATATTGAAATCTCTCATTGAAAATTAAGCTACACGGGAGCCTTTAGAAATGAGCTCCAATCATCTCCTTCTTATATTTTTTGCCTATTAATTTATGTGGGTCCTATTTATTAGATGGGTGGATGCTTATAAAATAGGATAGACACATAATAACATAAACAAGTGATTTGTTCCCTTTAAAAAGGCTTCATTTTTAATAAAATAATCGGAATAAAAGAATAAGAATGGAAATAGAAAATGAGAAATAGAATAAAAATGAAATTATTGATTATGCATATTTAATACGTCTTCATTAATAATGAGAATAATCAAGTTAATAATTATGCTTATATTTGATATCAAATACTATAAATGATAATGAAATTTTTATTCACATTTAATTATTATATGAATTGTTTTGTAAAAAATTAATCAAAATACTTGTATTTTATAAGTAATTAATCAAATTTGTTTTCATTAATTTATAAATTATAAAATTATAAACAATTATGAATTATTTTTATGATGAGTAAATTAAAGAACTAAAAATACTTGTTTTTACTTAATATAGTATCAATGAAATAAAATTAGATAATTGTTAAAGAAATTACAAATAAAAGCCTATAATAAGTGATGTTGATGATAATATTTTGATAAGAATTAGTATCCTCACAATATTTTGATAACATTTTAAAAGTATCTCACTCACTCCTTATCTTTTAGTTTTGAAGTTTGATTCTAATTTATACTCACATTTTTTTAAGAATTTCATAATTATTTATAATGTATTTAAATTTATTTATTCCCTATTTTATTAATGACCAGTAATTAAATAAGTAAAAGATAAGTAACAAAGCTGCATTCCTATTTCCACCAATATTAGAGTTTTGTACCGTATAAAAAAATAGTATGAAACTTAGCTCTTTCGTATCATTGGTTGGTATCCGTAATTTCGCATAATACCGATTGATAGTTCTTTAAATATTGGCTAATAATATAAATTTCAAAAAATTTAAGGACGAGGTTGAAAAAATATATATATATTCTGCCACATCTCAGGATTAGCCTTAAATGGTCGGAGTGTGAACAACTGAGAGAATATCAGAAAGCTCTATGAGTTGTGAAGGCAGCGGTGGAACGTTGGTAGGTGTAGAGGAGCTTGGCGGAGTGAGCAGAGGGAGGGATTGGAGGATAGAGGCGTACCAGTCAGGTCTAATAATTTGACCTTGATGGCAAAGTCAATGTCCACGAGCCATATAATGTTATAGGTAAACCACAAAATGAAGTTGAGCCAACAAGTCATAATACACCGAGACGCAAAAGAAAAATATTAGACCTGGATCTGGATGGACGAGTTATTTTATATATGTCTGCAAAGAATATTCTCGTTTAGCTAGAATAAAAGACATGAGGAATAAAAAAAGAAAGAAATGAAGTGTTGAGAAGCAGGTAAGTCGCCAATACATATAACACGAAGCCTACAATTGTGTTTTGTATATAACACCCGAATTCAAGTTGTATGGTGTCATGTAGCTGTTATCTTTAGACTTTAGACACCGTACCCGGTGTCATATGTCTAATGGGTCTTTGTTGGAAGTAATGAAAGAAAATGACAAAGTCGGCTGGTTGAGCTTATCTTACAATAAGCCTTAGTAAAATGATCCTTCAAAACACCTTACGACAAAGTTATGAATACTATATTGAGCTCAGTATTAGATTGGATTTTGATACGATACTATACCGATACCGGTAGTATCGGATATCGTTTTGGGTAATTTTTTAAATTTATAAAATAGTCCTTAAAATTTTTAAATTTTACAAAATAATCTAATGGTATATTGTACAGTTGTACTGTATACTTTACTAGTTTACTGTTTACATCAACCATGTTTTTAAAATTTTTAATAATAAATAATAATGACAATTAATATGAAATAACAATAATTTTAAATATTTTACATATAAATAATAACCACAA
>JANIPM010000001.1:28942737-28955763 GCA_027478405.1 Erythroxylum cassinoides
GAAAGGTTAATTTTGGAAGAAAAATTATAAACATGCATACAAAGTCAAGAATGACACTTATTTTGAATAATTAAAATATATCTAAAACGACACTTATTATGAATCGGATGGAGTAATCATTAACTTTGTCATCAACATCTAAAGTTGGAATTAAAATAGCTCTACCCTTCAAGTAGCTTGGATCATTAATTTTTTTAAACCTCTGGATAAGTTGAATCAACAATAGCTGCAATAGGACCATGAAAGTCAGTCAGTAGAAATTTAGGAGGTATTTCCACAAGTGCTTCTCCATCATTAGGATCTGCTTACGATGAAGAAGACTATCCCAGGTGCGTTGTCTGCTTACGAATCATCGATGATGTCCTGTCTACACTTGCCTACATCAGCAAATCAAGGATGATTTTCAGGAAAATCACAGCAATGCACAAATCCTAGAAGAAAACGAAAACAACGGCAATACCTGCTCAAATCCAAAAACTCCATCATCGATTATCCAAAAACAACGTCTTTAAAGAAGTGCAGATTATCGGGGATTTGGGAATTAGGGTTATTTGAGTAGAGAAGCATGATTTCTACTCTGGAAAAACATTAAATGAGCCATTTAAACCAAAACGTTATTCCCGAAACATTAGGATTATTTTAGTATAAAAGCATTATTTCCTCTTAAGAAGCATTAAATCCTCTGTTTAAACCACCATTAAGCATTAAATGGTGTTGCTTTTGAAAAACTTTGACATTATGTAAGCATAAGCATTTAATGAATTTAGAAGCATTAAATGGAAAAGCATTGAAATTTTTTAGCGAGAAATAGAGGGATAAGGATTGAGTTTTAAGTAATTAAGTAGATTTATTAAAAGTAAAGATAAAAAGAATGTGTGGTGATATTTCAAATCAACTGTAAGGCATAACAGAACCAGTGACATTTCATTTTTTTTTTGGTTGCCTACGAGGTATCTTAGTAGGGTCCCAACTATGGGAAGACACCTTTAAGCCATCCACACCTAGACTAATCCCTGCTCAAACCGGGTAGGTCCCTTGCAGGAGGCAAAACTCTGACCCCAAGTTTTAAACAGCTGCATACATAAGAGAAGTTCGAACCCACAATCTCACTTAAGCTAAGAGAGCTCATTACCAACTCATTTGCGTCCTGGAGTTAGTGACATGTCAATTTAAAATATTGGAGGAACTACTCATTCTAGAAGCATACTGATTCTTTGTTTCTTTCTTCCTAATGATTACGAGACACATGTCTACGTAACGCTTCCACCATTCGGAAAAAGACTATCCTGTCTTGTCTGATGTTTGCCGCATCCCAATTTTGACTAAAGAATTCGAATTATGAATAAAGTTTTTTTTTAATCAAGAATTTACTTTGAAAAGGAATAAATAAAGTCTAGTCTCTAAAGGAATAACTTTCAATACCTAAAAAGGAGCAGAAAAGTAAAATTAAATAATTATAAATAATGACTGCGTTCAAGTTGGCTTGTCTTAGTCTATTGGTTTCTTTCACTTTCGCCTCGAGAGAGATCGAGAGAGAGAGAGGAAAATAATAATACTATAACAATAGACCACCGAACGAATTCTCCAAGACAACCCAAACACAACACACCACCACATTTGCTTGCACTCTCTCTCTCTCTTGCTTAGCTGTAGTCGATCAATTATATTTGATTCATTAATAAAAGGAAAAAGGAAAGACTCCCTTTTTTAAAAAAAAATCTCGGAGATTTCTTCGTGTCTCTCCCTCTAGCACATACACAACAGCGGCACCCATTTCCCAATTGTTCAGATCTCTTTGGCATTCAAATTTTCGATTAGGTTCGATCTTGTGTTTCTAAAATATTGGATTTGGTTTGATTTTATATTTCTTTCTATGCCTTTGGGATCTAATTCTGCTCTCGAAATTTCGGTTTTTTCTTGATGTTATTTTAAGCTTGATGTCGCTTCAATGCATTCTTGCTAATTGTCTGTCTTTTTATTTTTTGGCGATCTGGGTTTGATCCGTTATGTTTTTGTGTTTTTAGTATCTTCAAATTGGATTTTACGTTTTGGATTCGGGATTGAAAGGGAATTTTCGTGGTTTGGGGATTCAAGTTGATCTGTGAAAGTGTTGGTTTGGATTGACATTGATGTTTGATTTGGAAAAGTCAAAATGCTTATTTCTGTGAATGGTCATTTTTAGTAATAATGCAATTTTTTTTGTGTTATTAATTTTATATCTCGTGTTTGCCATATTTGTTGGAGGTGAAATATTGGTGTACAGCTTCCATTTGTTGGTTTAGATCCTTGCTTATTTGTTCACGGCCTGATCGAAGTTTACATATTTGTGATAAAGATCGGTCTTTTACTCTGATAATTTGTTCATTGTTCTTGGTTGCGCCTTCCCCGTCTTTCCTTACTTTCCTTTTTTTTTTTTATAATTCATCAGTGAACTTTACTTTTTTGCAGTTCATCAAAAGGGTTTCTGAAGTGACTTGTAACTCAGTTGGTGCCCTACACTGCCTGCCTGGTAAATCCCTTGAGGATGAAGAAGGTCTTTGATCAAACTGTTAGGGACCTGTAAGTCTTGCTCATCGTTTAACCTTTTGTTTTTCTACGGTTTGAATCTTTATTACCTTGAAATTGGGTATAGTATGTGAAGTGGAATATATAGCTAGCAGTAAGGTTATGTGATATTACGGACTGTCAACTTTGGTGATATAAGCTTGAGGGATATTTCTCACCTTTACATCATGAATTTCTTGCATTCTATATATCTAGACACCACCTTAACCTAATTGGTCCATTTTACTTGTTGCAGTAAGAGAGAGGTCAACAAAAAAGTACTCAAAGTTCCTGGGATAGAACAGAAGGTAAAGTTGATTCTTTGGAAAGTTATTTTGGTTAATCTATCTTTTTTAGCATTGGTTGTTGCGTGCCATCCGTCAAACTATAAACTGTGTTCCAGATTTGGTAGAGGCATCACCGCCTTGCCGAAAAACTGCATTCTAATTTCTATGCTTTTCTTTCAGGTTCTTGATGCAACAAGTAATGAGCCTTGGGGTCCTCATGGCACCCTTTTGGCAGATATTGCTCAGGCAACAAGAAATTAGTAAGCTTGTTCAACTTTCTTCTGATGTTCTGCATCCATTGTTTTGTTACAAAGATTTTAACTTAGGAACTTTCTATTTCAGTCATGAGTTCCAGATAATCATGACGGTGCTTTGGAAACGGACTAATGATACTGGCAAGAACTGGCGGCATGTCTACAAGGTTTGAATTATGTTATTTTAGTTCCTCAATGGTACAACTGATGCAACTGATCCATCATTTGTATGACTGCCTTTTTAGTCTTGGATAATTTGATGGATGGACAATAAAAATCAATTCATTAGACGCACTTGTATTATTGGAGTATGGCCTTTTTCTTTCGATTATTGCAATATAAGCTTCTAACACACCAATTGTTGTCTTTTTCTGTCCCAGGCTTTGACTGTGTTGGAGTACCTTGTTGCTAACGGATCAGAGCGTGTAATAGATGAGATAAGGGAACGTGGCTACCAAATATCTGTAATTTTCACAACTTAATGCCTTGGATGGCCAATTCTTGTGATAGAAGTTTACAATAATATGATTGCTTCTTTTACATCGCTTTATTTCCTGTATTGTAGACATTGTCAGATTTCCAGTATATAGATTCGAGTGCAAGGGATCAGGGTAATAACGTGAGAAGGAAATCTCAAGCTCTTTTAGTGCTGGTGAATGACAAGGAAAGGATAATTGAAGTTAGACAGAAGGCTGCTGCTAATAGAGATAAGTAAGTTATTTCTTCTGTCAAGTTGTCAAATAGTTTCAAGTGTCCGTGGCTAATACTGAACATTGATAATGAGCTCCAATTTGTCCATTTTGGACACTATTGCTTATTTAGTTCACCATTAACTACTGTTAAGTGAAAATCTTGCATTTTGGAAGAAAACTCTTAACAAGAAATATAAAATGCATTTTTTTTTCATAGGTTTCGAACTGCATCAACAGGAGGGATGTACAGACCTGGTTCTGGAGGGTATGGTGACAGATACGAGGATGATCATTATGAAGGCCGCTATGGAAGCAGGGATGATGATCGAAATGGCTATGGAAAAGATAGAGATTACAACTACAGAGATGATGACCGTTATGGAAGATATGGAGACTCATATGGTCGGGATGGAAACCGATATGGTAGAGAATATGAAGATCGCTACAGCAGAGATGGCTATAGAGATGATGATTATCGGGGAGGAAGTCAAAGTGATGATGGTTATGGTTCACGGGGCAGGACTACCGATAGAGACAGAGACCATGGTTATGAGGATGACGGTCAAGCGTCATCATGGTACTGTTCTCTCTGTCTTTAAACTTTTTGTTTTACCTATAGCTGGTGTGTCAATGATTCAAGTTTTCCATCGAAGTAGAAACAATTAATTAGCATCCAATATGCATCCACTACCACTGAAGAAGTTAAGAAATTTCCCTGTATTTCCTTTTAAGCAAATGTTTGAAATTAATATGAGGCTTACTGCAAGAGGAAACATGTCAAATTCATGAGTTGGGAAAATATGTCTTATCCGTGAAGACAATTGTCGAGATGGGAGAAGCTGTTCAAATCATCTTCTTGAATTAATGTGTTTTAGTTTATGCACTTTAGCCTATATGAATTAGATTATAAGGTGCATTAAACAACCCAAATACTGACTGCATATCAAGTGTCAGATAGGAATGGCACAATACATGAGATCCAACTTAAATTTGCTGCGAAGTCTGCACGTTGTTGATTTGCAAACACCTAAGTTGTCGTACTAAAAAATATGGTTAATTCTGCAGTGGTAGTGGTGCCAGAGCTGATGATAAATCCCATGATGAAAGGTAAATATTTTTTTATAGTGTTTTGTTCTTGTTTGCTTTTTTATGGTTTCTGAACCTTGTTAATCTCAACTTATGACTGTTACTAGGAGGTTTGAGAGAAAATTATCTGAATCAAACATCAGTGCTCCCCCTAGTTATGAAGAAGCTGTTTGTGAAACCCAAAGCCCTATCCAATGTGAAAGGTGCCACTTTGTACCTGTTTATTGGATCATGTTGATTCCCTGATTTCTAGTTTTGCTTATTTTTCAATTACCTTTATAAAAGAAACAGAGAAACTTCAGCATCATTTGCTCCGGGAACTTCTTTACCCATGGCTCCCCAAACTTCTCCACCTGCTCCTCAAGCTGCTCCTCCTCATGCAAGTGTAAATTCAAGCCAAGCACCCATTATTTCTGCATCTCCTGAGGGCCAGGAAGTTGAGGCGGGGGATGAATTTGATCCACGTGGCCCTGTATCAGGTAGGAAAAGATTCATGCACCCTATACTGTAAGATCGGAGCATGCTGGTCACTGTTCATAATTATTTGCCTTAAAGACGTGAAAACCTATCTCTGTGGTGCTTCAAGTGTTATATTAACAGAGCAACTGAAATAGAGTGACCTCTGAGCTGAATAAATTTGGAGTATTGCATGGGGAATTGTAGAGGGACATTTTTGAACAAACATGACTGACTTTGGGCTTATTCTTTTCATATTTGCTTGTGGAAGCTTTTGCAGCTTCTAGTACGGCTCCAACTGTCTCAACAGTTCCCAGTACATCTATGACTGCTGAAATGGACTTATTTGGATCTCTGTCAGACTCATTTGCGCCAAATCCACTAGCTATAATGCCGGTTACGTCTTCTTCAACTGCTGACCCTGAGGCTGATGTCCAGATGAACTTTTCAGGATCAACATCTGATGCAACTCAGTCTACTGTGATGAATCAGGTTAGTGTAGGATATCATATAGCATTTTAGTTGTGTGTATGAACTCCCAGTTCCTTCTTACGCCCTCCACCTTCTCGCTTTCCTATTCCCATCACCAAGAGATCACTTGGTATCACTATAAATTTGGTCATGATCAATTGCTAAAATAGGAGAACCATTTTTACAATGTGGTATTTTGTCTTGCTTTCTAGTGGAATATATGTGCTCGAAAGAAACTATTCTCTGCTCTGAGTTCTGCCGAAAATACTCTGTAGGAATGATTGCCAAGAAAGGAATCTTAACCGCTTCATTTTCTTATCCCACATCATGGAGAGACTAGCATGCATGAACCATACATATCCTAGTTAATTCACCTATGCCTCTTCAAAATGTTGAAAATGATGTTCTTGCATAATAACGTAAAGATGGGTGTGTTGTGCTAACCTGCTGGCTTATAAAATAAAGATGATCTCTGATGTCCTTAGATCCATCTAGCTGCTGCTGTAGGTCTGCAGGTTGAAGATATGCAATAATTTTAGATACTCACAAATTTAATTTCTACTTACAATGCTACCAAGAAGCCCAACAGTTATGTTGCTTTACATATATGGCCCTAATGCCAAAATTGCATTTATTGATGCAGTCTTTTGATAACCCATTTGATGATACTCCTTTCAAGGCTTTCCCATCATCAGATGCTATCTCTGCTCATCAACAGACTTATTCTCCACCCTCTTCCCAGCCCCACATTAATCAAAATGCTGAAATACTGCATAATGCTGCATTTAATGCTGAGTCTATAAATGACTTTGGTTCATCCTCTGGCATCTCTTATTCAACATCCAATGTTCAACCTCCACTTTCGAACTCACAGTATATACCTCAAGAACCGTCAATGCAAAACCAGGAAATTGACATTCTGGCAGACATACTCCCACTATCAGGACCTTCAGTTTCTGCTTCCCAGCCAGGTTTCACCACTCCAACTGGTCAACCTGCACAAGCAGGCACTAGTGTTTATGTAAACTTCAATTCACAAGCAGAAACTATGGTGCCAGTGGCTTCCACTATTGGTCCTCAGGCTCCACATTTTGGTAGTGGAAATTATTACTCACAGGGAGGATCTATTGCTCCTATGGCTTCCAACATGGTTCCTCAGCCTCTGGTTGGACAAGCTTCACAGTTTAACAATGCAAACTTTCCCTATCAGGGAGGATCTACTGCACTTATCCCAGCAACCATGACTCCACCAACTCCCGGTGGACAATCTGCACTATCTAAAAATGGAAACTTTATTATGCATCCACCTTCTGCAGTTCCAGTGATGTCGCAAACTTCTGAACAAACTGTAACTGGACCAACTCCTTCACAGCTCAATGATGGAAGTTCTTCCTTGCAGCGGGGGTCTGTGGCTCCAATTGCTTTGCAGGGAGGGCTTCAAACTGCAACCGGACCAACTGCTCAACATAACAGTAATGGCTTTAGTAACTTATCTTCTCAAGGGTTGAGCACATTCGTGGCATCACAGGCAACTCTTCCATCTTCAACAGGGTCACTAGCTATAGTTACTCAACCAGCCAAGGACAAATTTGAGACCAAGTCAACAGTTTGGGCAGATACACTTAACAGAGGACTGGTCAATCTGAACATATCTGGATGTAAGTTTACTAATTTTTGAGCTAGAGCTGGTTTTATCAAATCTTTGTGGTGAGTGGGTAGTGATTATCTTGTAGGAGAGATCTAACATTTTGGTTATTCATGCAGCTAAAATCAATCCACTGTCAGACATTGGAATTGATTTTGATGCCCTTAATCGTAAGGAGAAAAGGATGGAGAAACAACCGCCTCCGTCTGCTGTTACATCTACTGTTACGATGGGCAAGGCTATGGGATCAGGGTCTGGAATTGGCCGTGCTGGTGCAAGTGTCATCAGGACTCCTTCAAATCCTATGATGGGTTCTGGGATGGGAATGAGTGGGGGTATGAACATGGGTGGTGCTCCAGGTACAGGTATGGGTGTAGGAGGCTACGGAGGCATGAATCAGCAGGGAATGGGGATGGGGGTGAATATGGGAATGGGACAAAGGGGCCAAATGCAGCCTCCTGGATCAGCCATGTATGGTGGATATAACCCAATGATGGGAGGTGGTTACATGCCTCAACAGCCATATGGTGGTGGTTATCGGTGATTTTCAACCACATCGTTAGAATGAACTGCTGATACCATGTTTCTTTAAACATGAGAGGAGATGACGCTGGTCTCATCGTTACTGTTGGACCTATTTATGCTGAAGTTGCAGTCCCGGTGGTGTGTGTGTTCTAAAAATGTAATTTTTAAAAGCTGTAAGTTTCTGAGTGCAGGCTTTCATGTGATTTATTGGTATTCATCCTCCTTTCTGTACGCATAATTATTACTTGTTTTTGGGTAAAGATGAGGGGCTCAGATTGGGATGATTAGATGCAGTTTACTGACTTCAGCTGTTGTGAATTTGTAATATGCTTAACGGAGAAGCAACAACCCTGCTCGAGTTGCTACCTTCTCCCAATTTTTTAAAACTTTGAATATATAGTTCATCCTGTATACTGAATGAGAAATAAATTTGGTTATATTCCTTTGTATGATTATTTCTAGGTATTGCCAATTGATGATAAGACCCTCATACTAATTGAAATATCATGGCATAAGATCCAATTTGCTCCCTAATGTTTGGTAAAAAATTTAACAACTAATAAAGTATTTAGAATCTTAACGATTTTTTTTTTTTTGAAATGGAATCTTAACGATTATAAATAATAGAATACAAAACAATTTTTTTAATGTTTTAAGGTGCTTAAATTAAATCCTTTTTAAAAACTTTTAAAATAAAGCTTAAGTCAATAAAAAAATTTAACAATGTTAATTTTCTGTCATCGACGATGTGATTATTATTCATAGTCTAAAATATATAAAATTGAAACTCATTGTCATATTGCTATATGGTCTACTTTTAATTAATTTAAAGAAAACTAGTTAGTAGAAAAGAGCCTACATTCTTGTTTAAAACTAAAAGTAATGCTTTGACAGTATTAAGTTATTAACATAACATTTACCTAACTGAAAGTTAACTCCGTTAAATATGTCATCCATTTAGAATTTGCTTAAAACTTTTTAAAACATTAGAGTTTAATTTAAACATTTCAAAATATTAACGTTCAAGTTGTATCCTATTATAATCCTTGAAGTTCAAAATACACTTTTAACCTAAATCTAAGATGACCCTATCATTATCTCTTATACTACTTTACCCTTTAAGATTTTTAAAATGTAAACATTATATCTCTATTAAGTTGTCAGCTATCAATATGATATTTGATGTGTATATACATAATAATTTTTCATATTTAAATTAACACGTCTCAAGTTTGACTACTTAATGTCAGATGCCAATATGACACTTGATGCGTATATAAATAACAATTTTTCATCTTTAAATTAATTAATTAATTTTTTATTTATTTTCTAAAAATTAAAATTCATTAATTTCGTATTTGATTTCACCTAAAACATTACCCGACTAAATCCCTAATTTTGTCTTAATTTACATATGTTTTCCTAACTCGATTGAATCCCTTCATAGTTCTTCTTGCTTCTTTGTATCCTCTGCCATCTTTGGTCTCCACTTACTCCAGACGCGTCTTCATTCTACAATTGCTCTAGTATAGGTATCTTTGTTCTTAAGTTGAGGTATCATTGTGGCTTATGGTTGGACATTTCTATTTATATGATAATGTGTTATTGGGGTTACCAAAGGTAGAAGCTTAGTTTAAAGGTATTTTGCTCACTCGTTCATGCACAATTTTCCTTCTTTTCTTTTATATAATGTTCCTATATTGTCTCATATCGTATACTCTTCCAGTGTTTTTCAGGGAATTGTGAGTGCTTCCACCATTGCAAAGCAACACTTGTTATAGTTGTTCAAAGAAAAAGTATAACTTTTATCATATTGTTCTAGTTAAGATTAGTGCTTTTCAATTATTGATATCTTTCACTTCTGGATCTACAGATGTTGGAAATGAATCCCTGATATAGTGAGAAAGTGTCAGGATCAAAAGATTGGATCAAGTTTGCCACTTGAGAGTTATGATATATTAAATGCTAGTCCGGTGAATGTGCCATATGTCTATGTTTGTTTTCTCCCAAACAAAGAAAATGGCTCCCTAATTTGTCTCCTTTACAATTTTTGAAAAATAGTTAACAATGTCATTGATAAAAGTTTGTGTTTCCATTATGAATAGGATATTAATTTGTTAGTGATTAATAGTTATTTCCATATTGTTAATAGATGGTTATGTCTCCTGTTGTTACTTGGTTATGTTGTGACATATAGTGGAAAAATGGAGCAGTTAAGATTGGAAACGTCACTTTACGGGTCTTCAACTAACAATGGTCAATGCTTATGCAGATTCAATGATTGTCCTCATGGAGTAAAAAAATCCTAGTTGTAGGTTTTATAGGTTCCCAAAATATCCTATTAGTAACATTTTGTTATGCTATTCAACATGGGAATAAAAATAGATTAATGAATGTTTGTTTTAGTTATGCTTACAATATTGGGAGTTGTAAGTTCTTTCATTGGCATGACAATGCTAAGTTAAAGCACCAATTAGCATTAAGTTACAAAGAGACAATTGAAGACGAGGTGTGCGATGAAGTTGTCAGAAGAACAAATAAGGAGGAATAGAGTGAATAAATTGAGTTAGATGAATGTTTTGTTGTTATATGTTTCTCACTATTGAAATCTTAGGG
Source organism: Erythroxylum cassinoides (assembly GCA_027478405.1). NCBI lineage: Eukaryota > Viridiplantae > Streptophyta > Magnoliopsida > Malpighiales > Erythroxylaceae > Erythroxylum > Erythroxylum cassinoides. The sequence goes on from JANIPM010000001.1 coordinate 28,953,314, forward strand.
CTAATATGATTTGCTTTATAGGAATTCATATATTAAGAATGTTGTATATGAATGGAGATAATGTGGGAAGTACTTGCATTGTACACATGTAATTACATTCAAAATGAAGTTCAAATTGTGACAATATGTTTAAAAAGACAATCATAAAAAGATAATATGCAAAATTCCATTTAATAAGTATAAACCTATAACTCTATAACTTTGACATTCATAAACTTGTAAATCTAAGATTAATAAAATAAAATGTTGCAATTCTAAATCATAATAGATCCAACCAAAATGTTCCTAAGATACTTCAAAGTGGATCCAACTAGAATATACACAAAAATAACAAATGGATCTAACTAGGATATACATATAAAAAAATATACAAAATGGATCTAACTATAATTCTCTACAAAGAAAATTCTATACAAATTAGAATTAAATCCAATCGGAATTACATACAATTTTTACAATTATGCACCCAAAAGATAATGCATCCAACCAGAATTCTCTACAACCAACTCATGCAACTATTTTTTATTTACGCTTTGTTGACTTCCAATTTGAATGCTAAAAGCTTATTGATTTGAATTTCTAATAGTTATTTATTTGGAAGCTTGCTCTGACAATTGTCGTAATGCTATACTTGGGGCTTTCTTCCACCTCAACCCTCTTTGTTGAAACGATGGTTGAAATGTGTTTGGATCAATTGATCCAAATGTTCTCTTTCTCCTCAATGGTGGAGATGAAGTTGTAGATGACTGTTACTAACGAAGTTAAAACAATAAATTATTTATTTAACCAATACATAAAATAAGAATAATATACATGAATAATAATATATGATAATTGACAATTATGTTAAACTAACCTCAGCTCTACTGAATTTAGAAGGTTATCTATAGGAAATTGTTGTTATTATTGAAATTGCTCCTTCTGTAATAGCATATGACAATTCATCACTTGTTTTAGTTAATCTTTATCATTTTACCTATTCATCTTAGGCCTACCAAGCATACATCTTTTTAAAGGTGGATGTATCTCCTCATAGGTGTTTGGTAGCTAGAATTTTTGCCCCTCTAATTGGTTGCAAAACATTATTATAAAATTCCATGAACCTCCTTCTATAATAACGATCATCCATATATGCCTCTAGTTATTATTCGGTATGAAAAATGGCACTAATTGTATGACTACAGGGATACCTATAGAATTTTTATACCCTACAATTATAAGTTTGCTCCCTCCCCAATTAGACAACATGTGTATAATCTATATTAGTCACTTTATGCTTTATATCCCCATTCCAAATAACTCTCAACCTCATTGTCCTTTTTATTTTTGTTCAGTGTTTTTATCACATCAGGTGTTATATCCCCCTTCCATCTTTTAACTTGCTCCTTAAAGTCATAATGCCTCTTCATTAACATAGTTCTATTTGTCTCCAACATGCTAATGATATGGTGATCTCTGGCTACTAAAACCTAAGAGTTGAATGTCTTACTTATGTTGTTGTCCATAATTAGATAGTTGGGTTTAATGGTTTAAAAATTCCTACTCTATGTACACATCCTAGTGCAAAATGGTTTAATTTAATATGCATGTCATTTGCAACATCTCGATACCCATGTTAAGACTAAACAGTAAATGTGAGAGATTCACTGAGAGATTAGAAATGTGTTTCATGCTCATGCATTATGTGATATGCTCATGCATATGAATATTGAATCTTTACACATGAAAATTGTTGTACAAGCATTCATTGACATTCTGGATTTAATTGTTTATAAATATGAGTATATTAAGAAACGTGATTTTATGTGTTGAAAATTAATTTGGAGAGTGTAATTGTAGATTTAGAATTTTTTTAGAGAATTTTAAGAAAATTTCTAAAAAATTGGGGTAATTTTTGAACTAAAAAAATGTCAAATGGCAAGACAAATGATAAATAGTAGTAGAATTTACTGTCAAATGGCAATGAAAATTATGATAAATGACTTTAGGATTTATTAACAAGTGTCATTGAAAATTCGGAGACAATTAGAATAGAAATTGGATTTATGTTATAAGAATTGGACATGTGGCAAGTGACAAAAGTCACTTGCCAAACAATGTCTTAAGCCCACTAAGCATTTAAACCCTTTTTGTTGCTCTCCCACGATGCTTTTTATTTAAAAGTCAATTAGGTGTTGTTCTTGCTCTCCCTATCTTCCCCTTTGTGACTCTCTTCTCTTTTTCTTCATCATTTTCATTTTCTTCAATTACCACTGCATCAACTTCGAAGATCACAGTTTCCTCCATTTACTACTAGCATTTTTGCTATCTTCTTCCTCATTGTCACTAAAAAACCTATCTCTACCCCCTTTAGAAGATGATGAACGTGTGATGCTTGGGAGCTAGGGTTAGTGTTGTTTTTGAAGAATCTGAAGTGAAACCAAGTAAGTTATGCTTTAAATGTTATGAGT
>JANIPM010000001.1:28955863-28974439 GCA_027478405.1 Erythroxylum cassinoides
GTTATAGAGATGTTTTGGAAGTTGGATGATCCATATAATGGTGTTAGGATGAGTGTAGAAAATCAATTATGAATGGGTTAACGAATGTGTGCTGTTTTTGGTTAATGGTCAAATATAAATCATGAATTGATTTTTGAATGTTTTGGATTTGAAATGGGGTTAAGAATGAGAAGTGTTGGGTAGAAAATGTGATCTTGGTTTGAGTTGTGTTAGGGTAAGATTTGGAAACAAAATTTGGTAGTTGAGCTGGAAAAATGTAGCAGCAACATGGTCTCTGAATATGCTTCTTTCTATTGCCCATAACTTGCCCTGTAGTTGTTCAATTGAGATGATTCTTAGTTTTGATTAAATAAGAGACATGTGGCTACATTTCTTATGAACACATCAAAATTTAATTCTGTCTTTAAGAGTCTCAAATTTTAACATGAAATTGGGAACTGGGTGCAGCAAAATTTGTTGATGAATGTATATGTTATGTTCTATTTTGAGTGAATGAGAATGTGTTCTATTTTTTTGAGTGTTTATGAGCAATTAGGTAATAGGAATTGTGTATGGATGATGTTGAGCTGAAAGTGAGGTTTACATGAAGAAGTTAGCAACTAGAAATGATGAAATTTGGATATGAATTACTTGATATTTAGCAGTAAGATATGTTAAGGAAAAAGGATATGAATTATGAATGATGAGATATAGTTGAATATGATGAATTAAATGAGTTGAGAGTTGAGAGCTTAATAAAATCTAATTGGTGTTTTAGTTGTTATGAAGTGATATTGCATTAAAAGAGGTGAATTTGGGAATATAATGAGTGAATATGGTGTTAGAATGGATGTAGGAAGCATTGGAGAGGCTTTGGAGGGGTTTGGGTATCATCTATGTCCGTTAGATGAACTTTAGGTCCATTAAATGGACCTTCTAAGGTCTGTGAGGATCCCCAACATTGCCCATGTCCGTTTAACAGACATTATGTCCTTTAAACGGACCCTCTCAGGTCTAAAATGGCCCCCAACTCTGTGTATATTCGTTAGGCGGACATGTATGTCTGTTAAACGGATATATACTGTTCACCTTTGAAAATTTGCATTTTTGACCCTCTAAATGCAAAATATCACTTTATAGTCTTGATTAAAGTTTTATATCTCGAAATCCTCTTTCAAACCGTCCTAAAATTACCTCAGTCAGACATTTTTAGGGAAAGTTATGTCAATTGTCCCAAAATAGGTACAATATGATTGAGGACATAATCATGTTTGATTCTTTTGGCTATAACTTCACCATCCGACCTCCAAATGAAGTGATTCCTAAACCAATAGATTCCTAACACATTTTTCCATTTCCCCATAAAAATATGTGGCATTATGAATTGATTTGAAAATTTTTGGTTGATGGAAAGTGAGGGAATCTGTTGGAATAGTATGAACTTGGTTATTTCGGTTATATTTTGATCTTTAGTCATCCAAATGAGATTAATTTTGATTCAGAATAAACTAGAGAAATAGGGATACAAATTACATGGGGAAGTCTAATTTTGATACAGTCTCTAAGACCTTCAATTTTTGGATGGAAAGTGAATATAGTGTACTATTAACAGTAGATCCGAAATTTAGTTTTGAAAAAATCTGAAAGAGAATCAATGGGTTATGAATTGTGGTTTCAATAGTTTTATTGAGGTATAAACCTAAGGATAAATTATACTTAGGTGAGTTTCAAGATAGAATGGATGATGTGATGAGGATAATGGAAAAATACCCAGGGTTGTCATGAACATACATCGTACATATTTTATTTTATACACGTGCATTATTAAACACTTACAATTGTGCAAATTGTGATATGTGTATATCGCTTGTTATAGAGGAGCAATTGGAACGTCAACCTCTAGACATCGTCAAAACTTCTAGGTGTTAGCTTCGGGAGTGACTTGTGAGTAACCTAGATAGTTTCTTTCGATTGATTGTTTGTTTTTGTTCTGCTTGAATTATTGGATGAATGTGATTTGGTTGTGTTGGTTTGCGGACAGAAGGTCCGCTGATTGCGATATGGGAATGAGATATTGAAGTGCTATTTGTATGTGAATGTGACAAACTAAATGTTTCGTGACATGACCTGAGTAGCCACCGAAACTGAGATTAGAGCTCTAAATGTGATTATGACCTAAAGGCCCACTATGTAAAATGAGCTCTGTATTTCCAACGAATAAGTGATAGTATAAATGAGCCCGGTATCCACAATAGATACGGGACAGTTTAGGCACTCAGTCATAGCAACGAAATAGTTAGAAAAGAGTCACATGAGCATTCCATATGCATTTTTTAAGTATGTTTGATTGATTGAAATGCAAAGTTACCTATGCTTAAGTGATAAAGTGATATGTGATCAATTATGCAAAGATGTGAATAAATTGTTACATTTATTGATGTAATGCATGAATTGAGTTAACCATCGATGATGGTTACCTCATTGAGTTCACAAAATTCATCAAAATTGCAACGTTGACTTTTCAGGACCGAGAGATGACATTAGCTACTGAGAGATGTAGACTCGTGAATTGGGAATAGAAGTTATGACTCAAAGGGCAGTCAGCTGGGTTTTGGACAAGCTAGATAAATTTTGTGCATTTTCCTCTTTCTGGTAGTAAATTTTTGTATTAGGCTATGACGCTGTACTTATAGGAAATGTTGAAAGACATATTGTAGACCTTTGGTTTTTATGAAATGAAATGAGGAAATTTTGGGTTTTAAAGTATTATGGAATTCTTAATGATGTTTATAAAAGAATTAAGATTAATGATGCCATACTAAGTAAATGTTATGAATGAATGTAGTGCGTCATTATCATAGGTTATGTGCTGGAATGTCCTCTAGGCATCCTAGTATGTACCCTAGGATAAGGGGGCACTACAGTTGGTGATATCAGAGCATGGTTTGGCATCCATAGGGATATATAGAAATGTTAAACATTAAATATTGTGAGAAATGTGGATAATGATTGGAGTTATTGTTTATTATAGGTCATCCATTCTAGGTGACCAAGTAGGGAAACTAGCTGACCTATAATCGATAGGAGCCAGTAGGGAGTCATCGGTACCTCGATAAGAGGATATGCCTCTTAGAGTTCCCAAGAGAAGGGAAAGGAGGTATGATAGGTTACAGAAGCAGGGGGCTATAGATTTCTATGGCAGCACAGGCTCTGCTGAGGCCAAAGCATAGTTAGAGAGGACAGAAAAGATTTTTGAGCAAACAGACTGTGAGCTAGACGAGAGGTTTAACTATGCAGTGTCCTTACTATAGGGCCCGACTTATTAGTGGTGGAAGACTGTCCCAGGCAGTACCACCAGGCCTTATCACTTTAAGTGGGAGGACTTTCTGAGGGTCTTCAAGGATAACTACATGCCCAAGATTTACTTGGACCGAAAGATGAAGGAGTTCCAAGAATTGAAGCAGGGCAGGATGTCGGTGGCAGAGTATGAGATCCAGTTCAATGAGTTGATGAGTTATGTTACTGCTCTGATTCTGACAGAAGAAGACAAGTGTAGGAGGTTTGAGGATGGGCTCAATATGGAGATCAAAACTAGGTTGGCGCTTTTAGACCTGGGTACTTTCATTGAGTTGAGAGATGCTTCGATCAGAATTGAGCAGCTACTGAATGAGAGGCAAGTAAGGACAGGACAAGGGTCTAGAAAGAAGAGGTCTGGTGAGGGTTAGAGTGGTTCTGACAGAAGATTCAATAAGCTCTAGAACAGAGCTTCCAGATCACCAATTGGATTAGGGCAATCAGGAGTTGGGCGGTCAAGATTTAGGCAGAGGGGTGGCTTTGTACAATCAAGCAGTGGAAGAGGTACAGTGCAGAGTCAGTGGTCCCGTGTGAGTATTGTGAGAAGAGACACGGTAGAGAGTGTTGGAAATTGTCTGGAGCTTACCTCAGGTGCGGCTCATTTGATCATCAAATTAGAGATTGTCCTACTACTTTTGGAGCTCAGTCTGGTATGATTGGGGGATCTAGGAGTACTGCTACATTCCAGTAGAGTCGAGGTAGTAGGTCTGGTCAGAGAGACTGAGGTATAGGCAAAGTGAGCTTCGGGGGCCCTTCTGTCAGGACTGAGGTACGGAGCAGTCAACCGGAGTCCTACGCCTGGATCTATGCTATGGCCAGGTTGGAGACTGAAGACTCACTAGATGTTTTTGTAGGTGTGCTCCTTATTTATGATCATGAGATATTTTCATTGCTAGATCTAGGATCCATACACTCCTTTATTGCACTACATCTGACATGTAGATTGCTTTATAATAGGGAGTTATTACAGTATGGGCTAAAGGTTAGTACACCATTAGGTAGTACTACAATTATAAAAGAGGTTTGCAAGGGGTGCTTGATTATAATTGATCAAGCAGAGTTGGAGGCAGATCTAATTATATTACGGCTGAGAGAGATAGATATTATCTTAGGTATGGATTGGCTCACTGCACATAGGGCTGTCATGAATTACTATACCAAGGAGGTAGTATTAGAATCTCCTAGTCAGTCGAGGGCAGTATTCAGAGGAATTAGTCAAGCAGTGTCAGCCAGGATGATATCCTTCATGAGTGCACTAAGGTTGTTGCAGGGTGGATGTGAGGCCTATTTGGCCCATGTCATTGATACCCAAACCGAACAGAATGTGCAGGATATTTTCATGATTAGGGAGTTCCTAGATGTGTTTCCCACCGAGTTACCTGGCTTACCCCCAGATCAGGAAATATAGTTTACCACTGATCTAGTTCCAGGTGTTACTCCTATATCTGTTCCTCCATATAGGATGACACCTGTGGAACTGAAGGAGTTAAAGGCTCAGTTACTGGAGTTGTTGGAAAAGGTTTTTACGAGACCCAGTGTTTTGCCTTGTGGAGCTCCAGTCTTGTTTGTACAGAAGAAAGATGGGACTTTGAGGTTATGCATCGATTATAGTTGCCTAGGATCGATGATTTACTTGATCAGTTGTAGGGAGCTTATGTATTTACCAAGCTAGATTTGAGATTGGGGTACTATCAGATGAAGATAGTAGAGGATGATGTGCCTAAAAGTGCATTCAGGAGCAGGTATGGGCACTTCAAGTTCTTAGTAATGCCATTTGGGTTGAACAATGCGCCAGCAGCTTTTATGGCCTTGATGAATAAGGTATTTCAACCCTACCTAGATCATTTTGTAATTGTGTTTATAGATGATATTTTGGTGTATTCGAAGAGTAGAGAAGAACATGTTGAGCATTTGAGACATTTTACAAATTACGAGGGAAAAACAATTGTATGCCAAATTCAATAAGTGTGAATTTTTCCTGGATCAAGTAGTGTTTCTGGGACATATAGTGACTGGACGACGCATACAAGTGGATCCAAGGAAGATTGAGGTAGTGATGAACTGGGAAGCTCTAAGGAATGTGTCTGAAGTCTGAAGTTTCCTAGGTTTAGTTGGATACTACCGGAGGTTTGTTGAGGGGTTTTCTTTGATCTGAACCCCTCTGACAAAACTTCTGAGGAAGAATGTAGTGTTTAGATGGAATGAGGAATATCAGAGGAGCTTTAAGGGGCTGAAACATCGATTGACTATTGCACTGGTGTTAAATATTCCATCAGGGACCAGAGGATATGTGGTATATACTGATGCTTTGCATTAAGGATTGGAATGTGTGTTGATGCAGTATAACAAGGTGATCACCTATGCATCGACACAGTTAAGGTCTCACGAGATTAATTATCCAGTACATGATTTAGAGCTAGCTATAGTTGTCTTGCTCTAAAGATATGAAGACACTAATTGTATGGAGAGACGTTCCAGATTTGTACCGATAACAGGAGTTTAAGGTATCTGTTAGGTCAGAAGGAGTTAAATATGAGACAGAGGAGATGGATCGAGTTGTTGAAGGATTATGAATGCACGATTGAGTACCATTTGGGAAAAGCTAATTTGGTGGCTGATGCCTTGAGCAGAAAGTCTAATACTAGTGTAGATCAGATTCAATTGTCAAGGTTACCAAGTTTAATTCAATTGAGAGCTTTGAATATGGAGTTAAATCTAGAGCAGAATGAGGGCAGAGATCCTAGATTCACTTTGAGATTCTAGAAGAGCTTGCAATCTACTATGGGTACTAAGTTAAACTTTAGTATTGCATTTCATCCTCAAACAGACAAACAGAGTGAGAGCACAATAAAGAGTGTTGAGGATACGCTCCAAGCTTGTGTTTTGGAGTTTTAAGGAGCTTGGGATCAGTACATAGCTTCGATTGAGTTTACCTATAACAATCATTATTACGGTAGTATTGGGATGGCACCGTATGAAGTACTGTATGGTAGAAAATGTCGATCACCATTATATTGGGATGAAGAGAGCTTGAGGATGGTTGAAGCCTAAAGTTGATACAGGATACAATAGATAAGGTGAAGTTGATCCGAAGTCGAATTAAAGTAGCTCAAGATAGACTGAAGAGCTATATGGACCAGCACAGGAGGGATATGGAGTACAGTGTATGAGACAAAGTGTTTCTCAGAGTGTCACCTTGGAAGGGAGTATTGAGACTAAAAAAAAAAGGCAAGTTGAACCCTAGGTATATCCCTATGAGATCATTGAGAGGATAGGACCTTTGACATATAAGTTGGCATTAACAAATGAAATGTCTCAATTGTGTATAATGTATTTCATGTAAGTATGTTTTGAAGATATCGATCAGATCCGACCCATATGATACTAGCTCAAGAGATTGAGGTTACTAGTAACTTAATCTATGTTAAGGAGCCGATCAAAATAGTGAAATCTCAGATCAAGTAGTTGAGGAATCGAGTCAATCCATTGGTGAAAGTCCGTTAGAGGAATCACGTGACTGAGGAAGCCACATGGGAAAGGGAGGAGCATATGAGGAGACAATATCCCCACCTATTTGAACAATCAGATAAGAATTTTGAGGACGAAATTTCTTTTAAGGGGGAGAGTTGTAACATCCCGTTACTTATGTTAAGGCTAAAATAGTAAATATGAGAGATTTACTAAGAGATTAGAAATGCATTTCACGCTCATGTATTATGTGATATGCACATACACATGATTATTGGATCTTTGCACATGAAAATGACTGTACGTGCATTCATTGACATTTTTGGGTATAATTGTTTATAAATGTGAGTATAATGAGAATTGTGGTTTGTTTATATTGAAAATTAATTTGGAGGGTGTAATTGTTGATTTGGAATTATGAAGAATTTTAAGAAAATTTCTGAAAAAAATTGGGGTAATTTTTGGACTAGAAAAAATGTCAAGTGGCAAGACAAACAATAAATAGTAGTAGAATTTACTGTCAAATGGCAATGAAAATTTTGATAAATGACTTTAGGATTTATTGAAAAGTGTCATTGAAAATTGGGAGATAATTAGAATATAAATTGGATTTAGGTTATAAGAATTGGACATGTCACTTGCCAAACAACGTCTTAAGTCTACTAAAACATTTAAAGCCCCTTTTTGTTGCCTTCCACGATGCTCTTCATTTAAAGGTCCATTTGGTATTATTTTTGTTCTCCCCTTCTTCCTCTTTGTGGTTCTCTTCTCCTCTTCTTCTTCATTTGTTCTTTTCTTCAATCATTACCACCTCAACTTTGAAGATCACACTTTCCTTCAACTGCTACTAGCATATTTGCTATCTTCTTCCTCATTTCTATAAGATGATGATGAACGTGTGATGCTTGGGAGCTAGAGCTAGTGTTGTTTTTGAGGAATTGAAGTGAAACCAAGTAAGTTATGCTTTAAATGTTATGGGTATTGTTAAAATGAAATTAAAATGATGAGAAATGTGGGATTGATGACTTGATTTTGTGAGTTGAATGTGTGTGACATGGATGGTGAAAATTCTATTAAATTTCTTATTTTTTGTAATTATGAATAATCATTAATGACCCATGATTTGTTATAGAGATGTTTTGGAAGTTGGATGATCCATATAATGGTGTTAGGATGAGTGTAGTTAGTGATTCAGAACTTTTGGTGATGTGAGGAAGACCCTGTGGGAATCTATCTTCTTATGCACTACTGAAACCTTCTGAATCTTCTAAGGTTGACCTTCTGTATCTTCTAGGGTTGACCTTCTGTATCTTCTAGTGCCTATCTTCTGGTGCACATCTTCTGGTGCCTATCTTCTGGTGCATATCTTCCGATGCACATCTTCTGGTGCATATCTTCTAATGCATTATCGATTGAAACTTCTTCTATATACTATAGACTGAAACTTCTTCTATGCACTGTTCATCTTACATTGTCTGGTCCAATTGTGACCCTCTAGATGACAGATTTATTTTCAAGGTCTTCATGGAAGTTGTAGATCTTTAAGTCCTATTTTAAACCATGCAAGAATGACCTTGATCCGATATCTCTAGAGAAAGTTATGTCAATTTTTCAAAAATAGATCTTAGACTGAAACATCTTCTATGCACTATTCATCTTACATCGTCTGGTCCAATCTTGACCTTCTAGATGACAGAATATATCTTCAATTTCTTCAAAAAAGTCGTATATCTTGAAGTCTTCTTTCAAACCATCTAAGAATGACCTTGATCCGATATCTCTAAAGAAAGTTATGCCAATTTGTTCCGAAACAGGTTTAATATGATTGAGGACAAAACCTTGTTTGATTCTTTCGGCCATAACTGTGTCACCTGGCCTCCAAATGAGATAATTCTTATTTCTAAATAAACTAGAGACATAGAGCTACCAATGATCTAAAGGAATAGAATTATAATTCAGTCCCTAAGACTTACAATTTCTGGATGGAAGTTGGACATAGTGTGCTATTTTAGTTTAATAATAGTCTGAAAATTTTTGGGCCCTAACTTTTAGAATTCTGAACCGAATTGAACGATTTTAGTGTCATTAGAAACTTAAGAGATGGGAGAACAATTTTCTAAAAGAGATTATGACCAAATTATATCATTTTCACTTTTTGATTGAAAGTGAATAGTAGACCCGAAAGAGTGTCTTGGAAAAAAAATCTGAAAGTAAGTCAATGAGATATGAATTGTGATTTTAATGGTTTTAGTGAGGTATAAACCTAAGTATAAATTATACTTAGATGAGTCTTGATATGGGACTGATTTTGTGATGACACTAATGGATAAATATTTGGGGTTTTCATGCATTTTACATATTTTATTATATACATGTGCATTGTTAAACACTTATACTTGTGCAATTTGTGATATATGTGTACGTTATTTGATATAAAGGAGTAACTGGAACGTTAACCTCTAGACGTTGCCGGAACTTTCAGCCATTAGCTTTGAGAGAAACTTGTGAGTAATCTAGATGATTTTTCTCAATTATTTGTTGTGTTAGATTATGTTTAAATTGCTTCATGAATGTGAATTGAATTGTGTTGATTTCCGGATAGAAGGTCCGATGATTGTGAAATGTGAACGAGATATTGAAGTTCTACTTGCATGTGAATGTGGAAAACTAAGTGTTTCATGATATGATTGACTAAAAATGTGAGATGCATTCCATACATGAATGCATGATTAGATAATGGAAGTTGTGACCAGAGTAGCCACCGCAAAAGAGCTTAAAGTTCAGAATGTGAAAAAGAGCCTAGAGCTCAGAAAGTGTATAAGAGCCACAGGCTCACTATATAAAATGAGCCCTGTATCTCTAACATATAAGGGACAGTTATAAATGAGCCCGGTATCTACAATGGATACGGGACAGTTTAGGCACTCAGTCACAACATCGCGATAATTGGAAAAGAGTCACATGAGCATTTACATATGCATTTTGTTAAGTATGTGTGATTGATTAAAATGAAAAATTGTCTATGTTTAAGTGAAAATGTGAGATGTAATTATGCAAAAATGTGAATATATGCTATGTGAAATGATGTGTTGTATGAATTGAATGAACCATCGATGATGGTTACCTCATTGAGTTTGTAAAACTCATCAAAATTGTAACGTTAACTTTTCGGGACCGAGAGACGACTCTAACTACTGAGAGACATACAAGCAGTGTACACTTGTACTTTTAGGGAAAAGAAGAAATGGCTCAAAGGTCGGTCAGCTGGGTTTTTGACAGATTAGATAGACTTTGCATATTTCCTCTTTCATGTAGCACTTTTGTAGTAGAATTTGATGATGTACTTGTAAGAAATGCTGAAAGACATATTGTAGACCTTTGGGTGTTATGAAATGAAATGAGGAAATTTTACGTTTTAAAATATTGTGACTTTCCTATGAGGCTTATAAGTGAATAAAGCAGATGATGCCATAGTGTGTGAATGTAGTGATTAAACGTAGTGCACCATTATCGTAGGATATATACTGGAATGTCCTAAGGGTGCTCCAGTATGTGCCTTACGGTAAGGGGGCGCTACATCATTCATGTGTGAATGTTTCTAGGCATAATCCCATTAAGCTTTCTTAAGATCCTTTCCCTTCCATTTCCCTACCTAGTTGTGATATATATACTTGTAAACATCTTATGTGTAGCAAAGGAATACATCATTCCTGGCTCACATAAGTTCCTATAAATTAAGAACAACCAGTTAAAAATGTTCATAGATGTAAATATGTAAAAATAACTTTAATTTGGATGAATTACCTTTTGCATATAAGAAATTATAATTATTTCTTCACCATCTCCAAGCTTTAATTCAATGGCTAATTGTTTTGTAAACCATGTCCATGTCTTAGTATTCTTAACCTGAACTACCCATGCAATTAGATAGAAGCATCAATTTCCATAAACTCTTATGATACTTAGAAGCTGTCTCTAGTACTTTGTTTTCAGAAAACATCCATCCATACTAATAATTGGTCGTAACTTCTTCCACCCCTTCTCTATTAAATCAAAACACACATATATTCTCCTGACATCAATTTATCTTTATCCTTTCTAAGTTAAAGCTCTATTGTAAAACCTATATTTAGTTCTTTCAATTAAAAAAATATAACCATAAAACTTTACGTATTTATTAAGCTGCTATTTTGCTTTTGCCTTAAGTACCTTCCTCCTTGCTTACTTATTCATGTTGGAATTAACAAACAATTTTGATTTTTCTCTACATTCTTTAACTATTTTCTTTATTTTAATGCTTGACTTGTCTAAGATTTTTCCTTAAAGTGTCTGGTGATAAAGTTGGATGTAACCATCCTTGGCTTTTTTGTTAGATTTCAAGTATGCTCTAGATTGTAAGTTTTCAAATTCAATCATTTATCTTTTATATCATATGAACCATATAACTCAAGTGGAGAGCCATTATGTATCTTATCATTTTCGCTTCATTCCTCTTAAAACTCAAGTTAAATCCTATTGTTGTTGTATAATTAGCAACTGTTTGAAGTTTTTAGCACTATCAAAACCATCCCTAACATCCATTCACTTGTAACAACTCTAGGAATATGTCTATTACTTTCATTGGGTCGCCTTAAAGCAACATCTAATTCTTCATCATTAGGATTCATCAATGACCAAAAGACTCTCAGGATTAGAAGAGTCAATATACATTACGTTATGATCTGCATCAATACTAATGTTGAAAATTGAGTCAAATTTAGTTCTATCATAAACAACCAACTCATGTTTATCTTAAGCACCTATTTCACACCCTAAATCTTCACCACCCAAATCACTTCCATCTTGCGCACCCATAGCAGAATCATCATCACTCGTTTCAACATCACCACCAAGATCTCCCAAATCACCTCCATCATCCACTCCAACATTATTATTACCTTCCACATCTAATCTAATTCTCTGTGACCTTCAAATTAACTCATACACCACTCTCACATCCTAAATCAACTCCTACACCACTATTATAACTTATATCCACTCCATTATCACCTCCCAATTCCACAATCATCTCATTTTCATGCCATTTATCATGCCACATTTACCTTGGTAAGCATGGTGTTGGTTTATCTATATGCACCAAAGAAAAATTAACCATACTAAGTTCCTTTAACAATTTAATAAAATCAATTACACTCTTATTAAATTTTAACCTCCTCAAACCTTCTTCTAACCCTTTATTAGGAATCAAATATCATGAACTAATAATATTTGTATATCCTAAAATAACACCCATTTCACCTACCCCTCTCAAACTCATATAATACAAGTCCATGTTGTCAAAATTTTCTTGTGGCTTATTAACATACTTCAGTGTACCCTCCTAAATAAAATTTCCACTATAAAATATCCCCATACTAGCTCTTCCATTTACTATCATCCCATATAGATAAATTTGAAAAAGAAATAGTTATTATAGAGGCAACATGTGATTAAAAATTAACATATGAATATTTAAAGAACACGATAACTGCTCATGTTGCATAAAAGCTAAAAAGTGACAATTGCTTATGTTTTATAAAAGCTAAAAAGTGAATAGTTATATTTTTATTAAACACAAACCAAGGCATTCATAAATATACTATAGCAAAGGTAAAACACAAAGCTCAAATAATATACATATTTGTAATTATTGAATATTTCAATTTATACATGTAAACAACAAAAGTTCCAACTATAAAAAGACGATATATAAAATATATAATAGACAATATATAATATATAATAAAGTATGAAAATCAATTATTTATAAATAATATTTTAGAATCACTTGAGCATTCAAGTTTTAAATTTTATTTGCATCACAAGGTAAAGTGTTTAAAGATTTCAAGTTTTGGATGAGCCTAAAAGCAAACATAATTAATATGAAGGATTAGGAATCAAAATGGTGGTTATATTCTAGTATTACCAAATCAACCAAATGACACGGTAAGTTTCTCTATCTTTTTGGCAAGCCAACTCCCAACCTATTAATATATAATGAAGTCAAAAAATGAGGGGAAATAAGAGTTTAATGAAAACATTTGGTCAACCATTTAATGATTACACTCAAGAATATACAAAACTAACCATGCATAAAGTAGACGGTTATGTCTCCTAATAAAAATTTCAAGTGGAAGATAAAGAATGTCCTTACTTTCCACAAAATGGTAAAAATTATATGCATGCTTGAAGCATTGACATTAATTATTTAGTATTGGTAATGGAATCTCTTGTCAATGAGATTTTTCAGAATTGTGCATAATAGTTACTAGTGATTCTATACAAAACTTCTTAATTGTTTAATTAAAAGAACAATAAAGATGAAAATAGTCATTGCAAAGGAGATATTGGCTGTGAAATCATATGTAAGGGAACAAAGTTGAGTGTTATATGATTATTAACTCTAAAGTACTAAAAGGGTTATATACAAGAATCTTATTAAATAAATACTTAATGGAATTTGCTTTCAGTAATATTCAAATAAACAAAATTGACCTGGATTCTCTTAAACTTTTGCGCTGTGGACAAGTACATAAATCATTACTTATTTGATATTAATGTGATTATTCATTTGATAAGATTAAATTCAAGTTTTCAGTAAATAGGTGGTAAGAATGATAAGAAGAAAACATTTGTTAAATATTGATATAACATGAAGAGAAATTCATTGAACAGGAAAAAACAAGAAAGTAACATACATAAAAAGTAGATAGTTAGAGAATATTAGGAAAACTAATTGGAAAAAAAAGCAAGCAACAAAACTGGATGTGAACTCAAGACATATTGTAAGTATTTAGGTCACAGATAAATGCAATCTCAGCTATATTTAAAATAATTATCTTAGTGTAATAACATCTCATATTTTAAATACTTAAATGAATACAAGTCATTTAAACTTCTACAATGACGTTACACTAAGTGTATGATAGACAAATGATGTAATTTTTCTAAGAATAGTGAACAACAATAAGAGACAAAAATGAACTATATACATGCATTAAATAAATATGATAGATAGATAAAAAAATCCAATTGCATAACCACTTTTAAATAAAAGATGTGTCATCCACCAAAAGTATATAAAATCAAAGAATTTAAACAAGTATAGTGCATCTTTAGAAAAATGGGCACAACTACATGTTACAAGATCATACCAATCTCAACAATTCAAATGCCTTCAAATGTGTGCCTCATCTATAAGATTGAATCTAGAATGTTGGAATTAGGATTGTAGAAAGGTACTGAGAACATAATGTCAGCAAAATCCTTATGATTTCAAGTCCGTATATTATGAAAAGAAAATTATATTAATGTAAGACCACAAGGTGAAAATGTTGGACTACTAACCTTCATAATTGAAAATAAGAGGGACCACAAAGGGGACCACCAAGTTTAAATTTGTCAGGGGAATGTAATAGACATTAAGTTGAAACAAAAATTTTGGAATATATGATGTTGTTGTCAACGCCATTAAAGGAGAGAGAAATACAGTGCCAACCCCACCTATACTAGTAATGGAACCATTAGCAACAATAAGTTGGTAAGAGTCAGGTATAGGGGTATTTTGATCAAAAAAATTTGGGTTACCTATAATATGTTCAATGGCTCCTGAATTTATAACCAAAGATTTAATAGAGGGCGATATATAAGCTGTGTGATTACCTAGGTGAGCAAACATTGCAACTGGTGTGATTGCTTGCTTGGCCATTTGATAAAGTAGAAAAGCTACATAATCTTCTTCAGATACTAAATTTTTTCTAATTACTGAGGCGTAACCACTAGAAGCCTCCATAATATTAGCAGACTGGGAGGGCTTCGGGCGTAATGGGTTATGTCCCAACAATGGTCCTAAACATGCCCTTCCTTACCACAATGGTCTCATTTCCTTTGGCCTCCTTTGCCTCTTCCTCCACATCCACCATGACGAATTCAGTTACTTTGACCTCCATTACCTCTTCCACTATTATGAACAGTGAGAGCAGACTTATCACCACTTTCTTGTATTAGACCCATCAAGGATCGAGATATGCATGAATATATCTCAACAAATGATGGAAATTTAGTGCCACCTAATATCTAGGCTCAAATTGGTTCATATTATAATTGAGATATACAATGACTACCTTCTCCCAAACAATATAATTCATTCTATTCAATTTTGATTTGTGATTTGTTAAACCGTAATGGGTGGTTATTTGTTAATATTTTCAGTTTTGAGTCACTTATGATGTAACTAACACAAAAAGACATTAACAAGAAGACAAACTCCAAATGTCAACAACTTGTGTAACAACAAAAGAGGGACTACAACTATGATAAAATTTGATGGTCAAACATACAATCATAATTTCCAGTAATTAAAAGGTAGAAAAACCCATCATCGACTATGGTTAAACACACAAACCCAATTTACAGTAATTAAAAGCAGAAAAACTCATCACTAATAGGTTTTTGAAGTTGGTACTACTTAGTTCCTAAAAGCAGGGTCAACGGAGCATCACTGAAAGGTGGTATGTAGAATACACGTGTTGGTTGGATAGCAACTATCAATAGTGAGTGGGACATTCTATAAAGAAATTCAGCCATAGATTTTTCTACAATTAAAACTAGGCACATATAATCATTTAGGATTTGCTATTATAAACATAAATATGCTAAATTGATCAATCTTAGAAGAACAAAATAGATATTATTTCTAAAGTGAGTGCTTTCATCCTATAACATTAAATGTCATAACATCTTAAAGAACCGTAATTATATACTATGTAAACTATAAAGAAAGAATATCAAAAGAAAGTTGGCCAGAAGAGTTCAATCTTCTGTTTATTACTTAATCACTATGAACGAATAATTTCTAGCGCCTAACACATAATTAACAGGGTCAATACCATTGTAATAATTTTCAATATAAGATGCAATTTTAGGTCAAGTTCCACTCAACCTTGAACAAATGATACCATGTAATCATGGAATCAAGAAACAACTCTATAACAAATAAAGTCAGAGTCTAAAATAGAATGTAAGTACTCAATAGTAAGAATTAACCTTTGAAAAATTGTTAACTTAAAGAAAACTAACCAGCTGTTAAACTTCCATATTATTGACATAAGTCAAATAATGCTTTAGTATAATCATACAGATAAAAAGAAAAGGAGAACTGAAAAGCTATACTAGAAAAAGAAAAATAAAAGAGAGGAATGTAAACTACCTAAAGATGTGAATGAAACCTAAATTAACATGCACATAAGGTCAATTCTCTCCAGATATAACATATTTAAGCATTCACCGATCCTCATATTATCTTTCACCACTTGGTATAGATCAATAGAAAGTAAAACACAAACCTTCACAAAAAAAATGAGGTATAGCGTCTATCAAGTAAACCGCATAACTTGGTTTTGATCATAAAATCATCATTTATAAAAGAAATGCAAATAATATAGGGCTAATAACATATATCATTACAGAAACAATCAGTAAATCTATTTCTCCCCATAAGTTAGACCCTAGTGAAGAGTGTTAGAAATTCACAAATGGAGTAATCTCATATCGGAAAGAATCATAAGGATGAAGTAAGTTATATACAAAAATAGGACTTATAATCCATTGTCTTAAAGTTTTAGGTTGAGATGTAATGTTTTAGTTGTATATAGGTTTACTTGAATCTGGTTGAATTTCTTCCTAGGCCTCCTCAAAACTCATCATTAGTAATAAAGCTTGATTATAATTTTAGAATTGAATAGCAAAAAGTTTGCAACTTAAATTTGAAAAAATATAAAGTTAATATAAATCCTAAACCACAAAATAGAAATCGAGGTATGGATTATAGAAATTCATAGTATAAGGGATAAAAACCCTTAAATATTACGAGTTGAATTGGGTTTAATGATTAAGGGTTAGTATTCTAAGTATCCAGTGGCTATTGCACTTTTGGAAGCTGCTGGAAATGTCATTAGTGTTGAGTGATTAAAGGGTGAAAAAAAAAGTTGCAACTCCATGAGATGAGATGTCGGCCATGGTTGGTTAGTTTGTGGCTTTTGTGATTGCTAAAAAAGAAGCTCCTTGCAATGGTTGGCAATGGAGCGTCGGTAATAAGAGGCTTAGACTTGGTAATGTTAGCAAGTAGTTTATTGCATGATTGTAGAACATTGGCTGATGGAGAAGATGGCGATAGCTTTACGTGACTAGAGGTGCGTCTGGCTGGCTTGAAGAATTAGATGACCGACAGCTAGTCTCTAGTGACGTGCGACTCGAATGCTGCAATTAGGAGTTATGGCAGCGGGAGTAGAGGAGACACCTCTCTTGGCTGGAGCTAGCGACAGTGTCTATAGTCTTAGAGAAAGAGAAGGCTAGGGTTTCATTCTTTTGACATTAGAGCTTCTTAATAAAGAACATGTATGTTTGGTAATAAGGATAAGGGTATCCTAGCATCGGGATAAGTTTATTCTAAGGTGATAAGGGTGTTTGGAAATATGAATAGAACTATCCTAAGGCCAAAGTAAGAGTTGTTTAGTTACAAGAATATAATATTTTAAGACCAAGAATAAGGTATTCTTAGTGTCAAATATGAATTATTTGGAAGCTAGGATAGTGTATCAAAACATAACAATCCTTATACAAGATATCTTTAGAGATCTTAAATTAAAGGATCACTTATACAATGATCATAATGAGAATTTCCATAGTATATAAGTAATGCTCTAAATGAATTTCTCATATGGGGTCAGTTCAGTGAACTTGCTGTCTAACAAGCATGAGTATATTTGTTTAAGTATCTCTATGCTTTAGTCTATGAGATTGATTACTTCCTTCATAAGGAAAAACATAACTTATATTAGTATTTTTACATTCTATTATTGTCCAGTATTAATAGAATAATGACTAGGAAGAATTTAGAGATAATACATAAAAGTAATTTGAATCTCATCATAATTTCATTTGCAATGTATAATTATCCCATGAAATTTATTATATAAATATAAATATCTACAAGATAAAGAATGCCTTTAAATTATTTTATTACTAAACTATAACCAACTAATTGGCTATAGAGCATAAACTAACCATCTTCCACTTGCACTAAGTTAATCGTTTAAGTATCTTATACCATATCACCATATGACGATCATGCTATTATTAGGACAGTGACTTAATGAAAGAATTCTATAATATTCTTTATAGTGAGTACTTACTTAAATCTTACAACTTTTATCTTAATAATCATTATAATTAAGAAAAATTGCTTGAATACATCCTTGGATCTTTCATAAGACCTATAATGAAAAATTGCTTGAATACATCCTTGGATCTTTGATAAGACCTAAGCCCCTTATACATGCCCAATGGCTCTAATGTTTTATAGTACATCTTGAACAATGCAAGAAACTTTATTAAGTTCATTAAAGAACTTATTAATCCAATTAATAATTTCCACTAAATAAAAAATATATTATAACTGTTACTATATTGGAACATTTCCAACCTTAAAAAGATATTGTTCTAAGTAAAATAGACCTCAATTAGTATTTACTTCTAAAGCTTGAACTCAAATATCAATTCATATATAGAATAATGGATTTCTTCTTCACAAGTTTAGATATTTCAATTACTAAACATCTTTAATATATTATCTATATACTTAGACTTAGAATAGGTAAACAATTTCCAATCTATCTCTATAAATTTAATGCTGAGAATTAAGTTATTACCTTTTTATATCCAATGTGAAATGTTTTT
>JANIPM010000001.1:29038911-29055668 GCA_027478405.1 Erythroxylum cassinoides
CCCCCTAAAAAATACAAATAAATATTAATAACTAATAACAGAACTCCTTTCTTTTCTATTTGAACAGGAAAAGGGGTAAAAATAAAAATTAAAAAAAGATTCCGCCCTTTTTCATTGTCTATCTCTAACTCTGGCAAGAGCGGGTTTATCGAAATAAAAGATTTAGTAAGACTTAAATTGGGTTGGAATCTATTTTCTATCATTTCTACTCGTTTTACTTTCGAAATATGCAGGAATCATTGAAATATTTATTGGATTATAATTAAAAAATTGAGTATTATTTCTATAATATATTATTCTACTCGAATTACTTGAATCCAATATAATTTAGAAATTGAATTCAATTAAATCTCGACTGATTTTTCAACTGAATAATGAAGACGGAGTTGCTTCGACGGGGAAGCTCTCTCAGAGGAGCAAGTTAAACTGCCCCGTCTCTCTTGGAGGAGCAAGTTAAACTGGTTCATGCTGATTGTAGTTTAGCGGAAAAGGGATGTGATCCTCTGGCTCCGTTTTTGTATACGTACCCTATCTTATTATATCCAAACTATGTATTTATGCGAGAATAAAAGATTGGCTTGAATCTAATAAGACAGGATAAGTACCATGCGATTGTTGGGTTGATAAACGAAGCGACTGGAGTTTTAGAGAAACTGACAACAACATTGACGCTGGACTCCTCTGAAAGCACAAGACTTCACGACTCTTGTGTCGTTTTTGAGTAGTTAAAGTGAAAAGTACAGAACCATAGTTCACATCACACTGACGGTGAGGAGGCTATTGCTACTGCACCTGCTACTATCACGTAGTAACAACATAAGACAAGGACAAGCCCACCAACCGTCACACCAATGCAACATGCCAAATGCCAAATGGTTCGTCGCTTATTTGTTTTTATTTATATTTTTAATTTTAATTTTAATAAAAATTTATTTATTTTAAGTTTTTAAGAAACATTTTAATATCCAAATTCTATATATATATTTATTTATTTATTAACAACTAGAAAGTCAATTCGTTTCTATTTTAGAGACAATAAATATAGTTGTGGTGATTACGATATGCCGTCAACCTTGATATTAAGTAGTCTAGTTCTTACTAAGTTTGTCGGTGATCTATTCTTGAAATTATAGTTGAGGTTTTCATTGAATCCATAAAACCAGATTATTAATTTAATAGATATGGATCTAATTAATTTAATTTAAATTCAACTAATGATGGTCTATATAATATAGATGTTAAGTAATATCATCATGTATATTTTTACTATAAATATATTTAGTATTTAAAAATTAAAATTATTTTTATTATATATTAAAGATTATATTATTCTCTTTAATTTTTATTAATTTATTTTGTAAATGATTTCAACCCACGGAAAATGACACCATATCACAATACACTTTTAAGAGATGGGAACATTTTTTCATATCACTTACTTTTAAAAAATATTTTTATTACTTCGTACGATTAAAATATCTTGTATTATTAAAATATTTGATAAAAGATTTTTATCTGTAAATTATAATTTTGTATGGTTGTTTGACTTAATTTTAATAATATTTTCATCAAAACATTGAAAATTTAAAAATTCCAATCAAAGTGATAACATATCAAGACCCTTAAATTTACAGTTGATTTAAAATGTATGCATTATTTGATGATGCTATCAAAATGGCTAACTCAATAACAAAAGTCTCTTGAAAAGAAAAACAAAGATTAGGCTCAGAGGTAGATCTTTTATGATACATCTATTTGGAAATTAAAGTGATTAGAGTTACTGCTATATGATACAATTTGGAAGATCAAGAAGAATTTCGGAAACAACTTTTAAAATTAGAAAATTTAAAAACAAGATATTACATAGCTGGATCTTCTCCTATGCCTCAACAGATTCAGCCTCAGGCTTCTACTCCTAATCCTATATCCTTACGACCAAATACTTCTGTTTTCAGGTATCGAGAAATATTATGACTATAAGTTCTATAAGAGAACATCCTGTTATTCAAAGGGATGTGATCCTCTGTATCCCATAATCTGTACTAACCTTGTACCAAGTCATTCCAACCCTCCATTTATGTGGGATCCACATAAATGAAAGGTTAGGATGGCTTGACACAGGATTAATATAAGTTATGGGTACATAGGATTTGATGTGGTTATTCAAGGGTACTATGAAATCATGAGCGATCTATATTCTCTAAAAAATAATGATTTTTGTTATATTGATTTTTAAGGAATATACGTTAGAGTGAAATTTTTGCAGGAAGCTAATCCTCAAGCAATCATTGGTTGGTATGATTTTGGTGCTATAAACGCCATCTATTTAACAAACCCTGAATTTCTTGAGATTGCTTCTCTACTGATTAAAACCAGATAAAGAATCCTCTCAACCAATAAAATGAGGATAATACCAGACGCTAAAGAAGATATAATGTAAACTTTTATTTTCATATTTGAGATCTGATTGTAAACTTTTAGTATAAATAAAGGCAAGCACTCTGGAATCCTTTCTCTTCTCTCTTTTGATATCTATCTTCAACAATGAAATAAAAAACCTTTTAGCAGATACATGTTTATCTTAAAGAAAAGTGGAAAATGAAAATGAAAATTTGGGGCTTCCAATTTTCAAGAGTGGACTTGTTTTATATAGACCACATAGATATATGGACAAGGAAACAGAATTTGATGTGACAATAGGGAGGTCCCTTCAAGTTCATGGGCGTTATGGACACTTTCCCGTACAAAGCCAGTTCTGACACGGATTTTGACGGCCCAATTGCTCTGCGGCCGCACACACACGCCTAGTACCTCAGACGGAGCTAGCAAGCATCCACCTTTTTATTCCCTGCACATTCTTTCTAAACTCTCTCATGGTGATCGCAGCTGCTTCTTCGCTCTTCCTTGGTAATCTCCATTGCAAATCTCAGTGTTTAACTTCTTGTTTTAGCTTTTCACTTCTTCTTCTCTGTTGTACCTCTTTCTGATGCATTCTGCTACTTGGTTAATTAATCATAGGAGAAACAATACTGTTTGAGTGTTTCAGGCATACCCATGTGTACTAGTGATTTCATGGCAGATACCCATTTTGATATTTTGGTTCATTTAAGTTTCCATTTGTTGGTAAAGCTTTCCCCTTTGTTTTCAAAATTGAAGCTTTGATTGGATTTTTGCCAATACCCAATTTGCGAACAGAACTTTTAGTTTGAACCATGAAAGTGATGCAATAATTTGGCCTTTTCTTTTCACCATATCTTTCTGCAAGTGCTTCTGGGAAATGCCCCTTAATTTCCATCTTTTGGTTGGTTTTGGATGGGTTATTGCTAACTGGGGAAGGTTTTGCTGTAAATTTCAGTTTGCTGTATTATGTTTGACAAGAAACCCGGGAGTAAAATAGTTGAGTCAGCAACCAACTTACCCCGTTGAGTTAAGATGATGAAAGCAGATTTCTGTTTCTCTGGCTTTCCTTTTATTCCCTATTTTCATCTTACTTTTTATCATTTTTCTACAAAGTATGGTGCCTGAAGCAGAAGATGGCACGGTATGTAATATGAACGAATCAAGCAAGACATATTTTCTGTGGAATTTCTCTATTTCAGACAAGCATCATGATTTTTATCTTTAGTAGAACTTTACTCTGTCATCTTGATAACTTTGCAGTAAACATCTTTCTTTGGATGATTGTTGACCTTGGTTATTTTCAGTCAGCCTGTGCCATTTACTTGGCAATATCATAAGAATTAGTTGATTGGAAATTTCTGTTATTTGTTTACTCTGTTTCATGAAGATACTAGTATAGATTTCAAAAACTTTTATTGTCTCTTTCAACTCCTTGTCAATCCCCTTCCTTGTGGGCCTCCCTTTTGTGGAGGCTTGAGGCTTATTGATGATAACATTTTCAACAACTTCGCTTTTTATTTTGTTTTCAGGTCCTTTGCAGTGCCAACTATGCCACTCAGATGGAGTTTGTTGTTCAACATCTTATGGGATAACCAACAGTTGGATCAAATCTTCTATTGATAATGGCAGAGATTCTGATTTCTCCAGCATAGGGTACATTCTCATTTGAATATTTGGCTGCTACACGAAGTTAGAAATATGTTGAATTCCATGATATTCTTCCTGTTTTTGTGATTTTTTTTCCTCGTTTCTGTGTGATTTAATTATCCAAATTTATGTTTATAAGTTTTGGATTTGAATTATATACAGCTAACGTACACCCTTAATCCCTGAACCCCAGGACAAAGTAGAAAAGGAAAAAAAAAAAGAAAAATCATTGTCATATTTTAGGAGAATGATCTTTTCAGTAGTCTTGGTTACTGAGAATTTTTCAATCATTTCTAATTTTGACATTGAGTTAGCTGTTCATGCGAACATTTGATTGAAAAATGCTGTTATCTTCTGTAAATTTTCAGATGTCGAAATCCTCTTTTTGGATCAACACAATTCCATTGGTCATCTGTAGGACGTGATATTTGCCATTTGAAAGTTTCAGTTGCTGCAGACTACTCTGACTCAGTTCCTGACTCGACCAATTATACAAGTCTCCAAGGTTATCATCCTCTCGAAGAACTGAAAATCAACAAAAGAATCCGGGAAACTCATCTTACATCTGCCGAAATAGCAAGAACAACTCTTGAGGTTTGTACTTGTGTGATTCATCTGCTGCCACTTTTATCATATTCTTGTTAAGCTTTCCCTTAGCAAGACCTTATCTCAAGAGTCCCTAGTTGCTTGTATTGGTTTCTTAGGCCAACACCAGTGCTTTGCTGGTCTTTCCTGGAAGTATCCACCATGAACCACATGAAGAAATTTCATGGGCAGAATATCAGTATGTTATCGATGATTATGGAGGTCCGTCATTGATGTTATGTGGGAAACATGTATAACAGCATTGGCTTCATTTTCCATTGAATCTCATTATTTCATATCTTATATTGTTGCCAGACATATGTTTTGAAATATTTGATGCTGAAAACATCTTGTATGATCGTGAAGCCAGCAACCCTGTGGTAAGAAAATACTTCCTGCTAAATGTTTACCAACAACTGAAATGGATATATTACTGTACAATTTTCCCATATCTGCAAAAGGAAGGAGCGATTAAGTGTCTAGTCGACCTAGTTCCTTGAATACCCTTAAAAACATGAAGTAGATGAAAGTTTATTATTAGATTCTAGTTTAGCCATATTGCTTCTTTACATAATTACTCTATCTCTGTCATCTGTTTCAAATAGGACAGTGAAGCACATTTGTAGTTTCCCCTGGACTCCTTTGTTTTTCCATTCATATAAGGCTCAAGAAGATGAGCAATTCAATTGTTTATTTCATTTTCCTTATGCAAATTTTCACTCTCCAACAATTCCCCCATTGCTTTTCCCAACATGTCACATCCTGTCATGCTATTGAGTAAACAAGAAACCCATTCTTTAATCTTCAAATTAAAGATCAATGGTTAAGACTCTTAGTTTATTAATTTCATAGGTTTGACAATAATGCAGAAAGCAAAAGACATTTTCTTCTTAGGATTTCATACCAGTTTTGTAAATATAGTGAAACTTGTTGATAACCAATCACCGAAAATTCATAGTGAAATGTGATTTTATCTAGA
Source organism: Erythroxylum cassinoides (assembly GCA_027478405.1). Taxonomy (NCBI): domain Eukaryota; kingdom Viridiplantae; phylum Streptophyta; class Magnoliopsida; order Malpighiales; family Erythroxylaceae; genus Erythroxylum; species Erythroxylum cassinoides. The sequence continues at coordinate 29,044,523 of JANIPM010000001.1, forward strand.
AGCTACGTAGAGGTGGTGGTTTTCAAATAAGTGATGAATATGTGACTCTGCGAGACCTTATTGTTACCTGAACTTGAATCACTTTTCTGATAGCATTTCATTATGTTTAGAATATGTTGATAGGAATGGATATTCCAATGTATGGGAACAAAAGGATAGCAAGCGAGTACAACGTTTTCAAGACTAGTAATGATGAGGATACTCTGTTTGATGATGAATATTTGGAGGTAAGCATTCACGCCTGTTTATTTCCCCCAGGTGAATTATTAGTTTTCTAAGGTTATTTTGTGTACTTAGAATGAATTTTTTATAGGTAATGGTTCCTGAAGTGTCTGATGTCCCAGTTGATTGGGGGATGCCTGACACTTGCAGCTGGATTCATCCTTTTTATTTTGCCAAGTGTTTGACTAAGGTGATTACAAAACTTAGTTTCTTGTATGTTCGTAGAGAATTCGCTTAATTGGGAATCTTTATTTACCTCTTTGTGTCAAATCTAAAAGATTTGCAGATGACAGTTGTCAACGATTGACTATCTTCTGTCTCTTTGTTTTGTTTTTTCCCATTGCATTGTGAGATATTTTTTCGGAATGCCATTAAGGAGCGCTAGTTAATAATTGTAGATAGTTTTCCAAAGTGCACCTCATGACTTTGCGTATGATGGCAGCTATTTCTTCCTTTTCCCTTTTAACATGCTTTCTGCTCTATCATAGGCAACTCAGATGGAGCATGATAGAAAGATGGACCATCCCTCAAATGGTGTCTCTATTGTGGGATACCTTAGGCCTGCTTTTGTTGATGAAGAGTCATACTTGAGAAACTTATTCCATGGCAAGGATAGCAATGGGTATGATTCAGATTGGAAAGGTATCTTATGGATATGTTGTTGATGCCAAAATAACTTAATGCTGGACCTAGCTTTCAGATAATCATTTTAGTGTGCTGAGGAGATAATAAAATCATCTTTGTAATTCCATTTCTTATGAATGAAGTGGATGTATTTCTGTTAGGTTCTTCAAAACTGTGATTTTCAGAAACAACCTGGATTAGATGAATCTTGTGCGTTATTGAAATTTGTTCTATTAGGGGCAGGAGGTGGCCCTTCATATTCTCTATGAATTTTAGCAACCATTGCCTCTAGATGAGAGTTTGTTCTTCTCATAGGGTTATCTACATGTTGAATTGTTCCTTGAAATTTCCATTTCCATTCTTTAGGTGAAGATATCTCGAGTTTTGGTCCCATAAATGATGGAAGCAGCCCTAGTTCAACTCTCTACAGGTTAGAGATCATGGGAATAGAGCTATTCTCTGTGTATGGCAACCAGGCATGTACAGCTTCAACTATATAAGTTTGTATTCTAGCACAATTATGCCCTTCTATTTCTTTTTCAATTTGTTTTGGCTGGATAGGGGTGGGAAGCAACACGGATTATTGGTACTAAATCTGTAATTAATCATGATTTTAATTAAGATGAAGATGTGAAATAAGATACAGCTCATTATTGGAGCCCGGCAGCAGTTTTCAAATGATAAACTTTTGCAACTGTTATTTATCTTTTAGTTAACATGGCCGTACGAAGTTTTTTTTTTAATGGGATTTGTTTATACTGAAGATCAACTCCAGTCCTGATTCTGTTTTTCTCTGGTATAGCAGTCTGTAATTAGTCTACAAGATTTTCAAGATGCTGAGCCTGACGTCCTTGTACACTCAACATCAGCTATTTTAGAGCACTTCAGTGCAAAGGGAATTAGATTCAATGTTGCTCTGAAAGCTCTTTGTAAGAAGAAGGGTCTACATGTTGAGGTAGTCACTTTCAAATGCTATCCATTTTCCTATTTTTGCAGGTTCTTAGTTTTGTCTCTGTTGGAGTTATTGTTGATTATTATTAATGTGCTGTTGTCTACCTTATTCTTATATGAATCCAACATTCATGCAATTATTTATAAGATTATATGTTCCAAGTTCTAACACTGCCCTGAGGCATCAAGCCTAGCCCTTGTCACTTTCTCCTCCACATTATTTTCATCAAGTATTTGATTGGCATTTCAAAAATTATCTAGGGGGCAAACTTGATTGGGGTTGATAGCCTTGGCATGGATGTCAGAATTTTCTCTGGGGTGGAAGTACGCACTCATCGATTCCCCTTCAAAGTTCGGGTAAGTTGTTTATGTTTAAGATGACCTGCAGTTATGTTTAAGATGACCTGCAGTCTAATCCAGTCCATGTGAGATATTCAACATTTTATTGCAGATGTCTATCTGATTATATTTAAACTGTCCAGATCCTTGAAATTTTCAAACGCAAGTGTATATGACGCAGAGTTAGTATCATTTTCATCATAATTTAATGACTTGGAAATTCAGTTATTGACTGCAAAAACAGTTAGTTTTGAAATTTGAGCGTTTACCTATCCCTGTGCAATTTAAGTTCTGATGATTTAGATTTGGTTACATTCTGTAAATAATGCCAGCAGATTTGGTTTTCTAGTTTAAATTACTTCTTCCAACACTTATTGATAATTCTCTAGCTGATGTTACTATCCGATTCATTGGAAGAAAATTTTTGAGGTTTCTCTTTGTTCTCTGCAGGCTACTTGCGAAACAGCTGCTGAGAAGCGGATTCAACAGCTATTGTTCCCGCGGTCTCACCGGAAGAAGCCCAGAAATCATGGTGATGGCTTTAAGAGCATGAAGTCATTATAAGTTCATGACCCTCCTATTGTGGCAATTAACCAATAAGGGAGTTGAGATTCAACATAAGCTCTGGGATGTGCATTGAAGGAGAATAAATAAATCCTGGAATTAGTTTCAACTGTTTTTCTTTCGGTTGCAGCTTGACAGAAGTTTGCTGCCGTAGGCTTATGACATGAGTTCTTTGTACTAAACAAGGGGTTCTGTCGTTTGTAAAGGAGCAGGAGGTTCACTTCTCATAACATGAACCAGTTTTCATACTGAACCATTCTACCCATTGCTTCTGCTTGTTATCTCTTATTTTAGTTTCAAAGCACAGTAAAAGCATTTACAGGCACATACTCTCTGAAATTCCATTTTGGTAATTTAATCAATCGTAATCATGTAAATTAGTTGTTAACATCAAGTGTTGCACACATTGGTGGGTTCTCACCTAATTTTTCTTCTCTGTTGGTAAGTTCTATTTGACTGTTCATCTAGAGTTTCAGAAAATCAAGAAAAACATGCTTCACTGCTAATCTTCTGAAACATTATTGACTAAATCACTGCGGGCCGCAGGAGTGACAGAATTTCCAATCCCTTGATGTCCTGCAACTATCATTAACTTTTTAAAATTTTTCTTTTGTTGTCATTCAGAATTCAGTGCCGCTGGTCCTCAATTTCTTAAAGCTCCATTGCTTTTAATTTCTAAAAATTGATTTTGAAAAAATCATGATTTCTTCACCGTCGCATCTCTTCCAACAATCTTGTTTTCGTTGTCTTGCCTTCCACTACACCAGTGGTAGAAAGGTCTTGCTTGCTACTATCCCCTCTTTTTGAACTCCCTGCAATAGCCCCTCGATTGTAGCTCCCAGATCCAGCCTCCTCAACGAAATGTTTGCTTCTCTCGATATCTTCATTGGCAACATCGGCATGACATTGATCATCTTGCTTGTCACCCCTACGGAAGCATCACAGAAATTTGACATAGTTAATATCACATTGCAGGAAAGCGAAGGAAATGATTTCATCGTCAGAAAGTCAAAAGCATTAGCTGAAAATCATGTTCCAGGCGACATTTTCAGTTATGTTTGATGACTGATTCCTTCCCAGCAAGTTGGCAAAAAATGATTATAATATTTCAGCAAACATTAGTATATATAGGTTTTGACTGACTTCGCAGTTGAAGTCCAAAACCATGAAAACAAATGGCATCAACAAATAGATAGCAAGGCTAACTTTTGGAAAATTGGAGGAATTATTAGATCTGTAGGAGTATCAAATAATAAACTGATATAAGTGTGAAACTGACACAGAAGGAAAGACCAAGTACTGTGACAAAAAAATGCCTTACACATTCTCAGCCTAAGGATCAACTAGCCCTATTGTACATTCATATCATGAAACCTTGAACATTCCAAGCTTAACCCAATTGATTTTTTGCAGTCCATCCAAGAACTTGTAGTATCATGCACAAAATACTTCCTCAAGATCCTCATCCACTTATATAATTACTTGAAGATAAAGACAGGTTTTCACTCGAGAAATAAAGGGCAAGTTATTCAGTCAAGCCTGAATTTGGCTTGCTAGTTAATAATCATGATACAACAAGCTTAGAAAGTTAGGAAAGGCCAGAGAAATGCAGCTATGTTAATGGATTGCTGAAGTTGGAATATGACAAAAATGATATTGCAAGGCATACCCTGAATAGATGACCAACCCGACAGCTACAGCAGCAAAGGCAACAAAGTACATCCAATCAACCTGAACAATATCGAATCAGAAAAAGGAAATTGCACAACTGAAATTTATGATATTAGATTACTTCAATTTTACAAGCCATGATGCAATATAACAAGCTAACAACCTTTTGATGATAAGCAAATATGCGAATCACAACAGCCCACATGTCCGATGTCAGCAAAGACAGGTTGAGCATTGTGGATCCACTAATCTGCAAATAATAATAGTCAGGGATAGTAACAAAGCATCCGTTTGGTTGTTCAAAGCATAACTTACTATTCAGTGATCTCACATCTGATCCAAAAATTTTCCAAATAGAAGCTATCACAGGAAAGATAAGTTATAATTATAATACTTGGGAAAAGTTTAAGATATGCATCATAATAGATAGAATTTCTAATGCATTGAAGTTCGAAAACTTTGAGACAGATGGAAAATCACATAGAGGTAGTCACTGTAGAAAGGTGATAGCAGTGGTGTCAGTTGAACTTTATGCTGCAAGTAGCATAATTAGAGATGTAGCAGCAAGCAAACCTTTAATGTCCTTGACCAATAAACTACATATCAGAATATAAATGCAGAACAAGAAGCAGTTATATAAGGTGTAAAATACACCCAACTTTAGCTCGTAATCCACAGTTACTCTTCAGACTCCGATTCCAAGCCCACCCTAGCTGCCAGGCACATTCATGTACTCATGACAAAAAGAAGCTCAATAGGCATCTAAAATTATGTACCTTGAGTAAAATTGGGACTAAGGAGTAAAACATAAACATGGCCACTGCAAACCCAACAAATGGAAGAGCCTGAAAACAATTACGTAAATGAAACAATGTAAAACCAAACGATATAAGGAAACTATTTCATGATTTGACAGTTGAAGTTTATATCAATGCTCCATCGCAGGAAGATCTCTATCTATGGAAATGAGATATTAATTTAAATTCAATTTGAAATCCATCACTTGAAAGATCATTCAATCTTAGTGAATCTCCCAGCTTTTTGTGACAGAGAGGAATAGTTGGCTAGTTACGTTCAGTGCTTCACTTGGCCAGTCGTAAAATTGAAATAGATCCTTTGAATGTCTACTCCCAAGTTCTATTTATATGAAATAGGCAAAAATCCAGAAATAGCACCATGTGGTTTAAAAAATCCACTGCCCACATTTTAGTTTCCCTAAATTCAAGCTTTTATCCCTTTCAGTAACATGAATTGGGCGATTATGTATCTACTCCAATCTCATGACTATAAATTCACAAGTTCAAATTTCAAGTTCCATGGAGATTTTACAAATTTCCAAATCAAGAATGTGGGTGGTCAAGAAACTTACCGCACCAGCTGACCAATGAATAGATCTGAGCTCATTCCGCTCAAGAATACTTCTACAGATCATATTAAGGAATACAAAGTTTCATGGCAATGAGACAAGAAACAACAACTTCAACATTGGCTCAAATAGCCCAGATAAACTTTAAAAGATATTCAACGTAAAATAGTTGCTCATATCAAGGAGATAGAAGAAACAGCAACCTTAATAAAGCCCCAGCAAGGATATGGCAATAGGAGACTAAACTACTAATTGACTAAACAGACAGAGAAGTCCACAACCAGAAACATTCATAATCCCCAAAAAAAAACAAATGTAAGGAGCAAAGCCAAGGATACATCTGAATAGCGCTGATGATAGCACCAAAAATGCCCAGAAATGCCATTAGCTCAATTCTATCAGCATGTTTTACAAAATATTCCTGCAAAGTGCCCAAAGAGCTATGGAAATTAACCATTTGTTTTAGAGAAACAGTTCGACAATGTCATATTTGGCCCAGCCATCACAAAGTAATCAACCCTGAAAAGGAGAACTTTGAGGCCAATGCTTTTCAGACAAAAGAGTGTTCAGAAGTATACAGTTAAGGGACAAATCTATATTTCTGTTCATTTTAAAAAATTTTGCAACATGTAACATATGAAGAAACAAGAGAGAGAAAACTGTTTAGATTGCCTTCAAGGCATAGAAAACCCAAAAACCCTTGACCCCATGGTCCCCTTTAAAGCAAAGAGGAGAAAATGTCCTCAAATAAAGTTGTGACTGTTCATATAATAACCAAGTAATAAAATGATAATAACAATTATGTCGAAGAACCTGCTTCCTGTAAAACAGTTCAAATTAGTGTGAGTAAGGAGGGAACAAAACTTGAACCAGCAATGCTGGCAATAGAACAATTGGTAGTGATCCATTTCAACAATTGCTTGTTGTGCCTCTTTCAGGACCAACACGATGCAGAATTCCTCATGTCAATGGGAGGAAGATTAATCTAAACACTTCTCCACAAGCATGCAAGAATGCATGAGACAGAACAATGGAAAATAAAAGAAATTAAACTAAAAACTTTTTCACAAGGATGGAAGAGGCATGGGATTAACCTATCACACAAATACAGCCAAGAAAAGTTGCAGACAACCCTTTGAACCCCAGATAAAGTAGACATTAAGTTTACCTCACTGACATTAGAGACAGCATACAGTGTTGCACCAGCAATAACAAGAGAATCACCTTTGCGAGGACTACTCCCTCCTACAAATACAAGTTTAGTTAAAATAATCCATTTTATGATATAACAAAATCCATTATGACTAATGTATCCAATTAAAAAAAGAAAGCAATTTAACATAGGAAGGGGTGTAAAATTTATAGGTCATTCACCATCGAGTTATGTGATGGTCTATGTAAACAATGATTTGGTAAAATAGAATGTTTCATGTTTTTCTTTCTTTTCTTGTTTTGTTTACTTGACGGATAACAATCATATATGATATAGAATATGGAACCAAAAACTCAAGAAAAATTTCAAATCATACATCTTCTAAACCTTTAAGTACTGGCACATATGAAAAGGCAAAGAGAAAAGGAGAAAGTATCAGTCATATAGGTTGGCAAGTTTTCACATTACAAACAGCCTTATTTGACTCATTACAAGGAGAAATGATCAACCAACACCATGAAAGCAAACTGACTGCCTGAATTCATAGAATCAGAGAAAAGGAAAGGGAAAAAAAAAGACAAAGAAAACCAACCTAGACAAGGCATAATTTATGACAAGTTGACTGAAAGGTTTTACCTGCTCGGTCACCTGCATGGACATCCGAAAAAACCACCATAACAAGGCCAGCAACACAGACAGCTACTCCAGCTATCTTCTTGAATCTATACTTTGTCTTTAAGAAAATCCATGTCAGAAGCATAACAGATGGAATTGTCCAACAATCTAGCAGCATGACACTCGTAAGAGACGTGTACTGATAGGCCTTCACCACTGCATGTAGATGGAAAATTTTGTCAATTTCCATATAACTAAAAACATTTAAGTTCTTAAGAATTACGATCATACATCAATACTTTAGCAAGAAAATGCCTAGCTAGCCATTCTTTGGTATGGCAAGACAATCATTGCATTCAAGGTCATTATCCCATCTATCCAGATCCAGCACATTTATAAGACTTGTTCAAAGCATACGTTTCAAACGAAAATAAGTAGCCATAAGTAGATTTTTCAGGGATTTGAGACAGAGTGAGTGATTGTTGGAAGAATACTGAGTTGAAAATCACCAGCAAATGCAAGGACATACTCCAAACAGCTCAAAATGAAATTTAGGAGAGATTATTAGCTTCAGAAGTTGCAATGACACAAGGATGCATAAAAATATCTCATTTCTTTAATGCAAGAGCATACCCAACTTATGACTAAAAGCAAAAAGAGGCACTGCAGCTTAAGTTCCACGATAAGCTATGTTCACAATTCTTTACTCCAAAAACCAGAACTTATCGCAACGGAATTGCATACTCAATAAAGAATGGAACCATGAAATAAAATATAATCACATATAAGAGGTACATATCACATAGATGAAAACATTAAAATGGTATCGTTGGATTTCTATGCCTATGTGGATATCTCCACTACTGTGAGACACTCACCAAGAAAATTGGCCTCTACATCTACCAACCCAAGAAGGACATAGTAGTACCATTTTGCCTGCACAAATTCGAGAAGGATGTAAATCAACTAAAATATCGTACATAGAAACCACAATAATATCTAATCAGTTCACTTTATCCCTGTGAAAGTCGCCATTTTGCAATTACTCAACTGCATAAGATCTCTAGGGGCTGAATCTAGTGATGAATACAAACAAGAGAAAAGAAAGTTAAAAGAAAGCAGAAGCAATTAGATGAAGACAACAAAATCACCTTAAGAGGCTGCTTCCGGTTAAGCAAAATACTTCCGTAAACTATGGCCAAGAACACATAGTTCAGAAAAGACTGAGAAGTTGGGGCATTGACTCCTGAAGACGAAAACAGTATAGAAGTGATCAAGTTATGACACTCAATCAGATCTCAATTTCACAAAGACCATGTCAAAGAAAGTAAGATACACTGAAGATGGTCAAGAAAAAAGGGGAGAAAGAGAGAGAGAAAAGGAAACATATGTAATGCTGATATCGTTATCAGCAATCAACTTTCCACATCCAAAAGTCTAACAAAACAAACAGAAGGAAAAAAATCTTTTATGCTCAGAAAAGGATTTCTTTTTTAAGAGAAACAGGATGAATAAATAGCAAATAGAGACGGAATCTCGAACTTAGAGTAGAAGAAACACACTTTACCAGCTCTGCAATGTATAGCAATCACTAGGTAATACACGAAAGTATCGAACTTGCCAACGTCAAATGTCAAAAGGACAAACTGATGGTTAAACGTACTTAACACTCCATCACATATACCAAAAACAGAATAATAAGACATAAACGGTAAATACCAATCGGAGAAACAAATGAAGACACATATTTATACTCTTGTGCATTACAGAGAGAAAGAGGCAGAACCTTTTCTAGCCAGTTCAGAAGATGAAAAGCCAGTAGAGGTGATGAGCAGTGAAAGAAATTGTCCCAACCCAAGACCCACCAATGTTTTATTAGACCAAAACTCCTTGCAGGTTATCATTTTCCGCTCTCTTTCTCCCTCTTACCAAAAGCAAACTCTTTTCAAGTTCCAAGAATCAATTTCCAAAACTCCCACCCAATAGCATTAAAATAGGAAACACCAAAAATCCAATTTATAAGTCCAAAGGCAGTGAATCCGAATCCGCGAACCAACAACTACCCACTTGAGCTGGGGTGACGATGTGAATAATTAGCATTCGACAAATAAAGTTCTGCGATGCTGATGGGATAAGCGAGACAACACCTAATCAAAGATAGTTCCTTTCTTAGAACTAGGAAGAATTAACCAATCTCAATAACATTAATGCAATAAGCTTTGGAACCTGCCAAGTTCTACACGGGAATTGGCTCCAGCCGTTGAACTTGGAGGCTGGGGAGAGATTTTTGGCAACTTCTGTGGCAACAATAACACATCTCCACTTTCACTTGGCTTTTTCTTGCGTGTCTTAAACTGAGGTTGTCCGACTTTAGGGCCTACATAGAAATTCTAAGTAATTATTAGTCCACGAGTTACTTGTAACAAAGCCTTTTTATATAACAAATCCTTGGTCACTATCACCGATCCAAAAGCGTCGGCATTTAATCTCCAATTGATATTCACTTTTTTTTTATACATGAAATTAATAGTCACTTTGGTATACAGTCCATAGAATAGAAGAAGACGGATGACACTTCTTTTTCTCACTTCTCAGAAGGAATTTAGCTTAAAATTTTCAAGAATAGGCTTGATTCGATTACATTAACTATGTAATGTAAAGTTTGTTAGCTATCAATTTTATTATATAATAATCAAAAAGGAAGGATAATTTTCCAAAACTTCCCTCTTCAATCCTTTTACTTTTCGATTTGCATTAAATGTTCATTACCATTAAGATGTGTTTTGAAAGGTCAAAAGAGCAGTTTGGGCTCCACAAATGAACCATAATATTTGCAAAATAACACCTGCTTAATTACTCACAAAGTTTGGACTTAAAAGCTGATGTGATATTTCTTAAAATTTTTATTAAAATGGGTCCCAATTCCATTTAAACACTATCTGATAACGTTCACTTGCCTTAAGAGGGTCGTGCATGGAAAAAAATATGACGAATTAGCTAGAGCGAGAAAATCTAGAGAGAGAAAAGGTGACGGATATTCTTCAACCCGCCGGAATCACATGGCGTCCCTCAACCAGGAGAGGCACCTACCCAAGATAGGACGCATCAGGAAGAGCGAGGACGAGACTCCACCACGGCAGAAGCAGTCCTACAGTGCCACATTGACAGGGGACATGGTCGAAACCACAACCGAAGAAGACAAAGCATGGCCTCTAGAAAAACCCATTGAACCTGAAGAAGGGGATAAACGGCAGCTACTCCTGAGAAGGAAGATAGGCTTCCAAATCATCATTGCAAGGATGAAGAACTTGTGGAAACCAAGAGGACCCATCAAGATCGTGGATCTGGAACATGAGTACTTCCTCGTACGTTTCATGGAAGAGGAAGATTATATCCATGCTCTCACCAACGAACCGTGGATCATCTATGGCCAGGCGCTCTCGGTGCAGCGATGGATGCCCACTTTCAAATCGACATAAGGACAACTCCACCATGCAGTCATTTGGATTTGCTTCCCAGACCTTCCCATTGCACGGTACCATCCAAGCATATTAATGGCCTTGGGAGATCTCGTTGGAACTAGGGATGGCAACGGGGCGGGTATGGGGCGGGTATGCCATCCCCCGTACCAGCCCCATGAA
>JANIPM010000001.1:29064089-29093689 GCA_027478405.1 Erythroxylum cassinoides
TTCTAAGTTTGTGTTAGGTTTTATTTTATTCTTATATAAAATTATTAATTTAATTTTGACATTTTTATTTATTTATAGATAAATGGAAGGAAGTTCAATCAAGTACTAATGATTCAACTGCTTTAGGTTTAGGAAAATTTGCTGATTTAGCTCAAGATCATGCTAGATATGTTATTATGATGAAGAATCATATTATTTGATTGTATTACAACAAACGTTCGAAAAGTAGGAAAACCATCATATTAAAAAAAAACATTTGACTAAGATTAGAGGTGATGTGGAATCTTATAAAAAAGTAAGTCATAATATAAAATGACAAATGAAAACTTTTTTTGAAGAATATCAACGTAGGAAAGATAAGAAGAAAAAGATTGAACTACGAAATTAGTAATAAAAGTTTTTTTTTTCTGGTGGCTAGAATGATAATGAAGACGATGAAGGTGATTTTTCTACTTAAAAAGAAGAGAATATTGCACTTGATACGAGAAAAAGAAGAAAACATACTTTTAACCTTTTTACACTACGAAACAACTCTTGAAGCTCATTATATAAGTACAATAAGGCGTGAAAGGAATTAGAGCATATCTTAATTAATACATCTGTTCAAAAAAAAGAAATATATTAGAACACAAAAGATTGAACGACTTGGTCTTTGTTCGATCCAATTTAAAATTTTAAAAAAGATATGTTATTATCATTATTAAGTTGAATGTAACTTCTTAATAATTTAATTTTATCTTTTACCAAGATTCTTAATTGAATAAGTAATTCTATAGATCTAATTTGTCTTGACTATATTAATCTTTTAACATTTTAAATTTTTAAGAAACTGAGTTTGATAGATAAAAGTAACTTGGATGAAAAAATATTGACATGTCATTTGATACAATAAATTTGAACGATGTGATGATAAGACCATTCTTGATAATGAAAATTTTGTTCTAAATAAGAATTGATTTCAATATGATTTGAGCAAATATTCAATTGAACAAAGTTTCAATTTTTTTTACTCCTCTTCTTTTAACTTCATTTGTATTTTATGCAAATGTTAAATTATGTATATGCATTATAAATATAAAACTTTTAACTATAAATATTTTTATTACAGGTTTTGTCTTTAATTAGTTTTGTTCCTTGACATGAACATTTGTTATAATTAGGGATGACAAAATGACTCAAGCCTAGCCTGGGTTGACTAAGCCTCAGGTGTGGTTAGGGTTATCCAAGCTCGATAGCCCAAAACGACATCTTTTTAAAAAATAAAAATTGGGCCTAGTTAGGCCCTGATCTTGCCCGATTCATTGACATCCCTAATTATAATACTTATGAAATCATGGAACTTTATTATTCTTTATATTTGATGTTTTGATGCATTTATTCTTTACTATATAATGAAACTATTACATTTTAAGTACTTTGCATTATCCTTGGTTTTATATATGTTCGACGATTAAACAATATTTTTTTATAATAATTGTAACTATTGTCTATATATAAAATATGTGAAAAGTAATATTAACATAAATCAAAAGATATTTGTTATTTCAAACTTATATTATTATGATTTTTTGATACATGATTGATGTAAAATTAAAAATACTCAACACATTATATTGATGAACTATTTTGTAATTTTATAAAATTTATGAACTATTTTATAATTTTTAAAAATTATAAAAAAACATTACGCAGTTTTAATCGGAACCTGTATTGTATCGTATCAAAACTAAAATTGGCATCGATATTAATACAATATTCATAATATTGATAATAGATTCCAATCCTAAATATTATGTATCAGGTAGAGAAGATAGTAAGGTCACAAAGAAAAGCAATTGTATTACTCCCCAACTTTTTTAAATACTTTAAGTTAGTTTTTATCATTGTCGATGGTATTATGTTACATTTTAACATTTTCAAATTAATATTGATAATACCTTAGATTCTAAAAATGTTAAGATTTTAGCAATTTTTAGTATATGAGTCATCAATTTTGCTTACATGATGTGATGTCATAGATAGAACCAACCAAATATTGATATAATCTTAAAAATAACTTTACTGAATATTAATTAAAGGGGTAATTTTCACCTTAATGTTTAAGAAAAGGTCTAACTAAAGTCTAATTTCATTGTAAATATACGTTTCTAAAATAAAATCTTCATTGGTTGTGGCATTATAAAACATATTAATCTTTTTCATTGAATGTTCATTGTTGGTTGGTCAAATACAACAGTAATAAAATAAAATAAGTTGAAGAAAAAAAGTTTGAAGACAACAATATTCTCGATCATTCTCCGAGCTCCGAATAACCTTCAACTTAGTTCTTTATAAAATAGATAAGGAGTAGAATGGTTATTTTTAAGAATATAATAAATGAAAAATTGAATGAAATGAATATTACATAATTCGGTTTATTCATAAGAATTTATAATGATGTATGCTAATGTTTGGTTTAAAAATATAAATTTAAAATAACAAAAAATAACTAACAAAAAAATCAAGATATCTATTATAATCTTCATTAACTACATTATTATTAACAACAACAACAATAATAATAATAATATAAAGAAATGTTGCCTTTACCTATTCCGCGAAAGTAAAGACAAAATGTGATATCTTTAATCATTCCTTAAAATACAAAAATTACTAAACTTAAGATTAATCATTTTGTATGTTATTTTTTAATCAAAAAAATATCTATTCATCAAGAATATACTGGTTTATACAATTTGCACTAAAAAGGTTTCAAATCTATAACAAGAACCTAAAACAAAGTGAAAGGGAATTGCATGCATACAACGAGTGATAAAATTGAACAATTAACAACCACGTGATTTGGACTAAAGAGTTGGTAAATTCACAGGTTCGGATCAAAGCATAACTAAACAAAGACCGGTCTTTTGTTTGATCAACCCGACACTTGAAGAATCCATCGATGACGTAGTTAAATTGTTTCACACCACAGTACAAAAATACTAGGTGGAAACCTAGTCAGAAACCAAGATTAATCGTCAACGCCATGACGAAACAGTAAGCAGAGGCACCTCAGTCCATGCCAGGGTCATAAACCCAGCTTGCGAATCGATCAGAGAATACAAGGGACTATAGTTGTAGCTCCACAGGAGTATCTTAGCTTGACTCCTCGCGTAATGACTTAGCGGAATTGATTCAAAACCCGAATTTTCCATTAAAACCCGCCACTGCTCTTTATCCTCCATACGCTCCCTTCTGCTTTCTGTGTCCTCTGGCCCAATAACACTGGCAATTCTGCGGCCAAGCAACAATCTCTCAACCTGGAGTCTATCTGGTGAATCTCTGCTCAGGTTTGGCTCAAGAGTTTCGAAGACTGCAGAGTAATATCTCAGTGCATTTTTAAACCGTTGCAAGTATCCAACCCGGTTCAAGCTCACTTCATACTCACCTAAAGTAACAATCTTCGGATTAAGCGATTTTACCAGTCTTAAAACTGTCTCTACAGCAACGGGAGTCTCATCCAACAGATTATACAATTGAAGAATGAAATTCACAGCCAAAACCTCGTCTTGATCGACACGAAAGCACGATTCATTCAACTCTTGTATAGGGGTCAAAATGGGTTCGAACTCAAAGTTCAAATCAAGAAGTCTTGCAAAATCTCGAAGCCTATTACCAGTAGAAAACAGAGAAGCCGCTGGACACTCACCGAGTGCAGGAGCCGGTATGCCGGAGATCCGGATTCTGTTGGGTTTTCCGGCGGCGCGAGTAGCTAAAGCTTGTAAAAGAGCAGGCCATTGAACACCTTGAACAATCCCAAAATCAACTATGTGAATCTTGCTAGCTCCCTCTGTAGCTTCAAGAATTGCTTGATTCGCCGTTAAATGAGCGAACTTCGAAAATGGGCAAGCGTCGTTTAGCGCTTTATATGAGAGAATAAAGTCCTCACTTGTAGACTCGAATACGGTCAAGGTTTTCTCTGCTTGTAGAGACAGTCTACTGTTTAAAGCTTCGGTGAAGTAAAACGCAACCCTCTCTATTGGATCTCCGTTTTCAGACACGGAGTCTCTAAGTTCAACCAGCGATTTCGCTACTCTGTCGGGCTCTGATTCAAAGAGTTCAGCGCAGCCGATTAACGCTTTTAAAAGCGGCGACACTGGTTCAGTTTCCAGCGAAATCGACGAGAAACCGGCGTCATCGATTTCAAGGGTCGTCCGTGGTAGAAGATTTGGCAACGTTGTGTCTTTCACCGCCGTCTGCGGCGGTAATGGAGCCCAAGGTGCTACCTGGAGCGAATTTTGGGCCTTGTGCGTTTCAGGGAAGATAAGTCGATTGAGATCCGACGGTGGAGAGCAACCGACGCTGAGTCGACTCGGGCAATTGACAAACGGATCAGGACCGTAAATCCCAAAATCATCATTGTTTTGCCACGCGTCGCATATGGATGGCAGATTCGAACTATCAGTTGAGTCTCCGCCACCAATCAAGTTATCCATCCACTCATCAGAATCAAAGTCACCACCAACAGCGCAGCCATCAAACCCGGAGTATCTAAACCCACCGGAGTGTTGCTCCATATGCGGAAACTGGAACCCAGGCTCGTCGGTGTCGCCTTCTCCGTTGACCTGAAAAGGGTCGTATAAGCCAGCTCCGGCGACGCCACCGTAACCCAGGCTGGAGTTCCTAGGCATTGTAGTAAGCCAAGGATTTAAAGGCAATGAAGTAAGGGCCAAAGGCTGTTGTTGTTGGTGATGCTGTTGCTGCTGCTCTTGCTGCTGCTTTTGCTTTATGACTTGTTGGGCTATTGCCATCAGATTCCCACTGTCCGCGCACATATATGCCATCCAGACCTCTCCAGAAAATTTAACCGAGACTCACTTTAACCCAACAGAACATCGTCAGTACAACAAGCTTCATACAGTCTCTACCGCGCTCAAAATGGTGAAGACTCAGAATTGTAGAGTGAAACACTGAATAGAAAGAGAGAGAGTACGTACACCGCTGGAAACAAAGAAACGCCGGCCTCCCAAGTCACAGCTTGGCTGCGCATAGACCCAGGGTAGTAGCTAGAGAGAGGAAGTTGAATGGAGTGAGGCTTGGACTGGGTGTACGCCTTATATATAGTTACATACAACGAAAACCTAAACTCCAGAAGGAGGAGGACTGATGATGATTAAAGTCCATCCAAAATGAAACAGGGGGCCCGCTTACCCCACTTGTAAGACATGTAAAAACCCAACGAGAAGAAGTTTAAGAAAATGAAATCTTCTGTTCCCTCTTTCTAAAACCAACCCTGTGTTATTTAAGCATGACCACAAATCTTGTTGAGACCTACTGAAATTTGTGGCCATGCTTGAATAACACAGGATTAGTCTTGGATAGAGGGAACAGAAGAACTGATCCTGGAGAAAAGAAAAAGATATTGGTGGCTATATTTAAATAACATAAGGTTGATCTTGGACAGAAGAAAAAAATGAATTGATCCCGAAAAAAAGGAAAAGATCGTAATAGGATATGACAAGATGACGTCATCACCATCCACGTGTACCCCTTAATTTTCTTTGTTTCCCCTATGTTCAAGAACCTTTCGTCAGGACATCAGGGCCTCTTTCTATTCTCTTGTAAGTTTTTCAATCTTAATGTTCAAATATTAAAGAAGAAATCATACCTAAATTATGAATGTCCGGTCTTTAATATAATAATAATTATATAAATAAAGCAAATACATTATTTATTTTGAGTAAAATTTGTTATGATCTAAAGAGAAAGCTTTTAACGATCACAAAATAATTTCTTTCTTTTAACCCCTTTTTTATAAGATAACTTGATGGATAACTCAATACATAAAATACCTTCATCTTGTATTTATTTTCGTATGTATTTAATTAAGGTAGAGAGATGACTAGTTTATATACATTTCTCTGTTAATAATAAATCTTATGCGTCCATCAAATACTAGATTAACAGTCAAGATTTAATATACTATTAAATTCAAAAAACCTAAATCAAGTTTAATATGGACTTACAAAAAATATGGACCATAACATTAGGCTATGTTTCTTACATTCTCTTACTTGATTGGATGTTTCATCATTATATTTAATAATATAACATAAGACTAGCAAAATTAAATATGATAAACCGTTGACATCATAAGCACCTCAACACGACAAACCACGTAATGTGGATTATAGATGTCATACACAGTATAGTTATATACTCCCTTTTATCTACCACTACATTAAGAACTTATTATGTTTAGGTTCATAAATTGTATATAAACAACATATAGTCCACATAATTATTGTGAAAATGCATACAAATTTCTTATTTAACAATCATGTATACATAAACATAATAAATAAGAAATATAAATTTAAAAAATATTATTATTGAGCTCAAAAGTGCTAAAACATTATCATCAAACATTATTATCAATCATTGATACAACTAAGACCCATCCTAAGCACATATTTTTGAATGTCTTCAGTTGTAAACCCTTAGTTAGATGATTTGCAACCATGAAATCTGTTTTGATATATTTTATATGCACTCTTTGTTTTTGAATATCCTCTTTAACAACAAAATACTTTAATTCCATGTGTTTTATGGCTATGGAGTATTTGTCATTTTTAGAAAAGAAGACTGCTATACAATTATCACAATAAATTTTTAGTGGCTTGCTTACTATGTCGATAACCCCAAGCCTTGAAACAAAGTTTTGCAGCTATATTGCAAGAATTGTAGCCTTATAACAAGCTACAAATTTTGGTTCATTAGTGGATGAAGCAATGAAAAACTGTTTGACACTTTTCTATAAGATTGCTTCTTTAGCTAATAGGAACAGATAGCCAAACATTGACTTTCTACTATCAACGTACCCAATAAAATCTGAATCTAAATATACAATAACTTCTAAATGATCAGACGTCTTATAAGTGAGCATGTAATCCTTTGTTCCTTGAAAATATCTCAACACTTTCTTTGCAATCTTCTAATGATCAATATCAGGATTACTTCGATATCTACCCAGCATCTCTACTGCAAAACTGATGTCGAGTCTAGTATAGGTTTATAGGTACATTAAACTGCTCACAATAAAAGCATATGGAATTGTTTCCATTTCCTTACGTTCCACATTATTCTTTGGACATTGCATAAGACTAAACTTATCTCCCTCTGAATAGGGGTTATACCTATTAAGCACTTACTCATGTTAAATTTCTCAAGAATTTTTTCAATATAGGCTTTTTGAGACAATCCTAATAAACCTTCTGATCTCTTAGAGCATATTGAAATTTCAATCACATAGGATGCCTCTTTTGTATCTTTCATTTCAAAATTCTTAGAAAGAAATTTTTAGTCTTATACAATAAACCCAAATCATTAGTACCCCAAGAAAAATGTCATTAACATAAGGAACTAGAAATATACACTCACTCCTACTAATCTTCTGGTAAATACACCGATCAACAGTGATTTTCTTAAAACCGAAGGAAGTAACGGTATTATTAAACTTAATATCACATTGCCTGGAAGCTTGTTTAAGTCCACATATTAACTTTTTTAAGTTACACACCATACTTTCTTTACCTTTTATGAAAAAACCTTTAGGTTGATCCATGTAAACTTCCTCCTCAAGATCCTCATTTAGGAAGGCTATTTTCACATCCATATGATGTAACTCTATATTAAATTGAGCCACTAATGCTAAAATTATTCTCAAGGAATCTTTCTTTGAGACAGACGAAAAAGTCTCTTTATAATCAATGTTATCTTTCTGAGTATAACCTTTGGCAATAAGTCTAGCTTTATATCTTTCAACATTGCCATTCGAGTTGCGTTTATTTTTAAAGACCCAATTAAAGTTAACTTGTTTAGAACCTTCTGGCAAGTCTACAAGATCCCAGACATTGTTTTGGGCCATTGATTTAAACTCTTCTTTCATAGCATCAATCCATCTTTTAGGCTTATCACTACCTATGGCTTGTGAAAACAAAACAGGATCATTTTTAATGCCACGATCATAATCTGACTCTTGCAAATAAACCATATAATCATTAAAAGTAGTCGACGTTTTAACCCTTACAGATTTATTTAAAGCTATACCAACTTGTTCATTTAAGTTGGTGGTAAGTTAGGTTCTTCATGGAGTGCAGGTTCTTCATGGAGTGCTTCTTCATTATCTAATTGTTGTTTTTGATTATTTTGAGCTTCCAAAGCAGGAACAACACTTGTTGTAGTTGTGGGTTTAAGAACATTTATGGGTAATGGAACATCAACCCTTATTTCCTTAATATCCACAACTTGATTTTTAGCACTCTCACTAAATTTACCAATCTCTAAAAATTTGGCACTGTCTATTTCAACAATTCTAGAACTATGGTTTGGACAGTAAAACCTGTACCCTTTAGATTTGTCTGGGTAACCAATAAAGTAACAACTAACTATTCGAGAATATAATTTTCTTTCATGTGGATTATAGATACGTGCTTCTGCTGGACAACCCTATATATGCAGATATCTTAAACTAGGTTTCCTTCTAGTTCATAACTCAAAAGGAGTTTTAGGAACTGCCCTACTAGGTACCCTGTTTAGCAGATACATAGCAATTTTAAGTGCATATGTCCACAAACTTTTAGGTAATGAGGAATTACTCATGCTACTCCTAACCTTATCCATTAATGTTTTATTTCATCTTTCTGCCACTCTGTTTTGTTGCGATGTGCCTGGCATAATGTACTGTGCATATATGCCATAACTTTCTAGCAACTTAGCAAACAGATTAGGACATTGTCCAGATTCATCACCCTTTCTATAATACTCACCACTTCTATCAATCTTATAATTTTCACTTTTCTGTCTAATTTTCTCTCAACCTCTTTTACAAACACCTCTAGGGTATTTAAAACTTGAGATTTTTTATGCAGCAAATATATATATCCATACTGTGAAAAATCTATAAAGGTGATGAATTATTTTTCTCCATTAAAGGATGGAGTGTCAAAAAGTTTACAAATGTCAGTGTGTATTATTTTAAGAAGTTGGCTACTTCTTGTGGCTCCTGTCTTGCTATGCTTGGTTTGTTTGCCCTTAATGCATTCCACACATAAGCCAAGATCAGTAAAATCTAAATTTGGTAGAATCTCATTATTTACTAATATTTTTAACCTTTCTTTGGATATATGTCTCAGATGTTTATGCCACAAGTAAGCAGAATGTTCATTCTCCAAACTACATTTCATTTCAACATTATGATTATTAATAAATAGGGATTCAGGGAAAAAAAACATCATCAAGTTTTAATTTGTATAAATTATCCATAAGCAATCCATAACCAATAAAGGAATTATTCTTATACAAATTGAAACAACCATGTCTACCCTTAAAGGTATATTCACTAACATCAAGTCTAGAAACATAAGTTAAATTTCTAGAAATTGAAGGTACATAGAGAGTGCTTGTTAAATCAAAGTGAAACCAAGTATCTAATGTCACCCTGTAAGTCCTTACACCTTCAACTGGGGCCATCATTAGATTCCCCATAAACAGAAAGTTGTTAGTTGGACTTATGGTTTGGATTGTAAGAGATCCCTACGTAATATTGGAAACATAAGTAGTGACACCAAAATCAAACCACCAAGTATTAGAAGGAACTTCAGATAAGTTTGATTAAAAGCATACGAATACATAATGTATACCTTTCTTTTCGAACCAAGCCTTAAGTTTTAGGCAATCTTTTTGATAATGTCCTTCTTTCTTGCAGAAGTGGCATTTATCTAACTTTTGTCCCTTCCTTTCACCATCAGCAACTTGTGGAACTTTAGCAGATTCTATCTTCTTAAAATTCTTAGCCTTTGGTTTGAGTTTCTTTCCAGCTCCTTGACCCACTAGGATAGTAGAATGAACTCCTTGTTTCTTTAATCTCAATTCCTCTTAAAGAAACTTATTAGACAATTCATCAATATTCCACTTATCATTTAATGTGTTATAATTGATGTGGAATGGTCCATATTTAGTAGGAAGTGAGTTCATAATAAACTGCACTAAGAAGGAGTCTTCCACAACCATACTCAATGTCTTAAGCCTTGTAGCGATATTAGTCATATCAAGGATATTTTGCAACATATTCTTTGACCCATTAAACTTTATAGTTCTGAGTTTAGCCATAAGCTTCCCTGAAAGTGCCTTATCGGTAGAATGAAACTTATCTTCCACAAGTTTAAGAAAATCTTTAACATTTTGATTTTTAGTGCTAGGAAGAGTAGACTTAATGTTGTTGGCAATCGTCATTCACATAAAATTCAAACATAACCTGTTAGACCTTTCCCACGCCTTATAATGTGCCCTTTCCATCTCTGTAATGGTGTCATTAAGGTTATAAGGCTTATCCTCTAATAGTGCCAAGTCAAGATCCAAAGCACCTAAATGGAAAGTGACTTGTTTGCTCCATTTAGAGAAATTCACACCAGTGAACAAGGTAACCTTAACGCTCACTAAGTAACATATTCAGATAGGAAGCACATATTTAAATATATTACAGGTTTCCTTTAGGTAAACACAATAATACATATCATCACCATCATTAGAATGCTATTTAAACTTTATAAGAAAATTAAATAAAATTCATCAAATACATCTATCATCTTTGGATAACTATACGTAAGTGATAAGAGTATATCAATTTTCTCCTTTATATTTATTAGTTAGAGAACATTGATTTACCTTTGGATAAAGTGTTGGATCCCGATTTGCTTTAAATTTTAATTATTATTTGCTTAATGATTTATTCATGCTTGGTTGTTTGTTAAATTATTTATTATTTTAGAATTGGGTCATTAATGTAGTAGGCTTGAATAAAGATTGAAATTAGTTGGAAAGATGGGTAGTTAATTAGAATTAATGGGGAGTTAATGGTTGGAGGTGTAGAGACATAAAAGACAAAATAAGGGCAAAATAGGAAAATCCTAGTTAGTGAAGGGCAAAGTTGGAAGGAATAGGCTATTGGGTGTTTAAAAATTAGAAATTAGAAGAAGGAGTTGTCATTGGCAACCAAAGGGGAGAAGGAAAGAGAGAAAACGTGAGGGAGAGAAGAGAAGGAGAAGAAAAAAATTGAAAACCTAGGGAAGAAGGAGGAAAAAATTATGGAAAGAAGGGAAGAATCAAGATTCTAAAGGTAAGTTCTTTATCTCTTCTTCTTGTTGATGGAAGATATATGTTGTTGTGATGTGAATGGAGAAGTTTAGAGAGAGAAAGGGTTTTGTGTTGGGTGTTGGATTGGAGGAAGGAGATGGGTTTCTAAGTTAGGTTTTGAGTTTTCTAACTTATATGGACTATGCATAGGTTGAATTTGAGCTTGATTAGGGTTAATTTCATTTGATTATGATTATGAAAATTTGGAGATTTCCATTTGGATTGGAAATTGAATGAGAATTTTTGGGTTATGTTAGGAAATCAAGAACCTACCCAAGAGCAAGAGGAAGGGCACCATTGAAGTTGGATTCTCAAGAGTATAAGGTGGGTAATTTATTTATAATTATTGTGTAAAGGGCAAAATGCCTTGTGTGTGTATATATGTGTATGTATATGCTTGAATTGATAAATTGTGAATTGCTATGTTGTATTTATGTTATGTTATACATTGAAAGAGGTATGACATTGTGATAAAGATTGAATTATGAGCATGATTATGATATGCCTTTTATCATAGCATTTTGATTGAATGGAAAGAAGAAAAAAAATCATGAGAATATGAATTTGAGAATGATTGAATTAAGCTTGAGATGTAAATGATTGAATTAAGTATGAGATTTGACTGTGTTTGGGCGAGAGAGGAACCGTTTCGTTAGTCACGTGCAAGTCGACGTTAAGCCTTCTCCCGGCTGCCCGCTTGTGGCCCACGAGATCCAAAAAGTAGACTCGTTTCGTTCACAGAGTAAACTTCAGTTTCTCTGTTTTGTTCACGGAACCCTCGAGCCAAATTGTATGTGCATTAGCATTTGGATGTGTTATGTTATGATGTGAATTGTGTGTGATGATTGAATGATAAATGACATCAAGTGTGTTTAATGGGATGGTGTATTGAATTATGATATGTGTATGGAAATTGTGAATGCTAAGATTTCTTGTTGGTCTTTTTGGATATTTATATATGTGTGATTGTGTGGCGCGTTGCCAATGGCTATGAATAAGTTAGCCACTGAGCCGTGTAGCTCAACCCATAATTTCCCTCCTCAAGTGCAGACCGAGAAGAGTGACGACCCTTGCAAGGCATCTGGACACTCCAAGATAGCTAGGAGTCTTTTGTATTAAGTAGTACCATTTGGCTGGCTTTATAGGCATATCAAACATGAGCATCTTTGGTATTTTGTATTAAGTTGATGTATGTGTTGATATGTAAGTAAAGCTTGTTCAAATATTGATTTCGTTTTCAAATGAGAATGAGAATTGAGAAGTTCTTTTTGTATGATTATGTTTCATTAAAGTTTGAGAATGATAGATGAGCTTATCCTTGGTTGAGATTTTCAATTTGTTGCTAGTGTTAGAAGAATATGTTGATATTGGGAAGGATGTGTGTGATGAATCCTCTGGAGTTGAGTTTCAATGATGTTTGTAGTTGTTTAATGGATTTGAAGTGGTTTTTTTTGTGGTATTGGAGAAGAATATGAGGTAAGGAGATGTTAGGATGAGTTTAGGAACCTTTGGAGGGGTCTTGGAGGGTGAAAAATTTGTGACACCCGAAGGATACACGGGCTGCCCGTGTGTTTTTAGGCGCAGGGATACTATTTCACCCGAAGGTTACACGGCCTGACCGTGTGATTTCACACGGTCCGGGCATTTTGACCCTCCAAACGATAGAATTTCAATTTTGTGTCTTCACAAAAGTTTTAGACCTTGATATCTTCTTGCCAACCGTCTAAAAACAAAGTCAATCTGACACCTATAGTGAGAGTTATGGCGTTTGTGCCAAAGAATGTTCAATAGGAGGAAAGATATGAACATGTTGGATTCATTTGGCTATAACTTCTTTGTCCGACCTCCGATTGAGATGATTCTTGAGGCGATAGATTCCTAACACGTTTTTCTATCTTTCTACAAAAATTGATAGCCTTTGGTGTCAAATTCAAAAAGTTCGATGGAAAGGAAGTGAGGGGTTGGTTAGGAAAGCATGATTGGGCTATGAACATACTTTGGATTTTTAAGCATATCTTGAGCTATAGAGCTCCGAATGAGGTGGTTCTTGTTTCTACATAAACTAGAGACTAAGAGCTACCATTTTGAAGAAGTCAATTATAATTTTTGTGATTTCGTTGTGTGGGCTCGCCTTTGTGGCTTGAGATGATATGAGAATGAGGACCGTTCGTTGAGGGTTAAAGAGATTGGAAACCCGCTTATGTTTTTCAACTCCGGTTCGATAGTTGGGCTTCGAAAATGGGGCTCAACAATGCAATCCTATGGTTGATGGATGAAAAGCTTGGCTTGTGTCTTATCGTCATCGTGTCTTTCCTGAATCCAATTTTCTTTCTTGAAAAATTATTCTTGTATCACAAGGTGAAGGTTTCAACAAAGCATGAACCACTACTCTTAATGCTTACATACTTTGTTGTTATGGATAACTTGTGGTGCTAACCTTTCCATTGTGATACTGTAGTGTTTCTCATGTCAAGCTGTCGACTGGCCATTAAGGCCCATATTTGGGTACTGAAATCCTTGAAACATTATGCAAGTTTGTTCTAAAAGCGCATAATTATACCCAACTGAGCTTAACTAAAGAGGATTCCTTTGTATAACCCAAATAAGTTTTGCCTAGCCAGACAAGTTCCCAACTTAGAGCAAATTTTAAAAATGCTTCGAGGGCAAGGTTTTGTGTTGTGGAATATGGTTAGCATGAAGAAAATAAAGATTTAACGTCTATGTTATGAATACCGTACCGACCTTGGTATAAGATTAGGTTATAGTACAGTACTGTATCAATATTAGTCAATAATGAGTATCACTTCGGGCAATTTTTAAAATTTATGAAATTAAAAACAATTTATTTATTTTTATTAACAATAATTTTAAGATATTTCACATATAAATAATAACCACAATTAACATAAAAAAGACAATCATCATACAAATATAAAATTAAGAAAAATACAAAGTAGTTAAAATATTACAATTTTATCATATAATAAATAATAATTACATCAAAATATCAATAAAAAGAATAATAAATATCCTTAACTCTCTAACTGTTACAATTTACAAAAAGAGTTCGTGATGAGAAAACAACTAAGTAGAAATGAAACCTAAAACAAAAACATTTACAATTACTTTACATATATAGAATTGAACATATACATCAAACATAAGTAAAATTAAAAGACAAGGAGAAATAAAAACTTGAAACTTCATTCAATCGTCTACAAGGAGATACTTACTATAACTGCACTGACTTTAATTATCATTTAGTTCAAAATTCTTATCATTAAGAAGAGTCTCATATTCATCATCATTCAAATTCAACGCACCAAATGACATGTCAATGCTTTTCTATCTAAGATTATCTTCCAAATCACTCACATCTACTAAAGTTGGTTCCCTTGAAATCCAATCTGCCAAAAGATTGATATTATCAATGCAAATTGGTTCTGCTAAATTACTTGTTCTATTAAGAGTCATAGTAAACAAGAAAATTTAATTATTAAAAATTATAAGAAATTATATCTAAATTAATAATGATAATAACATATCTTTCCTGAAGCTTTAAATTGTACTGGACGAAGATCAAGTCATTCAATCTCTTGCGCTCCAATGTATTCCTTTTCTTAGAATGGACGAATTCAAATATGCTCTAGTTCCTTTTATAGCCTATTGCGCTCACACAGTGACTTAAATTCAAATTGTAAACCTTTGCAATTCTAGAACACTAGTTCCGAATTGATCCTACCAAGAAACTGTAAGTCGTAACACAACAAAAGTAGCCTACAAACAAAATAAAGTGATAATTAATTTTCAATAAATGAGACAAGGGAAATAGTTAATACTTGGAGAAAGTTTTGCTCTTTGTCAAATAGCAATTGGCATCCCAAAATCTATAGAAGACTGATTATAAAGCTATTTGTATGAGCATAGGAGATCTTGTATCATCTCATGGGTAACAATTTTTGTAATAGTTAATAGCAGTTTCCTATTAACTTCAGTTTTCTTTATGTCACTTAGTCTGAAATAGACACTAGGATTAAAAAAACATCTCAGCTGCAAACAATAAAGAGTAAAGTTTTCTTTTCCATCTGTTATTGATGATTGCAAGATAAGGTGTGTATAAAAAAGACCTATTTTTCATATTGACCTTAATTGCTTTCTTTTCCCTCTTCATGGCATCCAAAAAATAACCCATTGTTGCCTTTTCATCACTATCAACTAAACGAAGCACTTTAACCAAAGGCTTAGAAACTTGGATAATAAATTGACATTGTGACCAAAATTTAGTATCTCTAAGTATAATTCTAGAAACCTTCAATCTAACATTAAACCTAATATATTGAGATGCAACTCAGTTATTACTTATAAACATCTACCTTTACTCTTTCTTCATCATAACAAAACATTAAAGTGATAAGAAATTCTTTTCAAATCTTGTCACAGCAGGACGATACAAATTCCTACCATTGGTAAAATTCTTTCTCATTAAATTCAACATTCATACATAAGTATAAATGAACTTAGTCACTTTTTTGACTTTCTGCATAGTCTCATCAATAATAGGAAAATACCTAGCGTTTCTTATATTTACAATCATTAAGTCAATGCAATGTGCATCACAAAGAGTCCAAAAAAAGAGTTGTACTTATTTTGTAACCTTCTTACCACTACTTTATAAGCATAATCATGCCAGTAATGAACATAACAATATTTTTTGGCTCTACTTCATTCATAACTTTATTGAATATCTAAAATAAAGTATCAATATTCCTAAAAAGACTAGATGCATCAATAGATTTCAAAAACATTGAGCCCTTTATAGAATAAACTAGAAAATTAATAGCAGGCTTATGTCTTTTATTTGTCCAACCATGACAAATGATTGAACACCCATAAGTAGCCTAATTTATTCTTCTTTCTTCTAAATGAATTCTAATTTTAGAAACTAAGCAACTCAAAAGTTTACCTCTATAGTAATCAATAGAAGGAACTTTGTATCTTGGGTTTGTGGTTTGGGCTAGCAAGAATCCCTACAAGGTATTCCAAACATAAGTGGTACATCCAGAATCAATCCACCAAGTATTATAAGGAACTTTAGCCAAATTAGATTTGAAACATGCTAAAGCACTAAGCTTACCTTTCTTTTTGAACTAGTCTTTACGCTTTAGACAATCTTTCTAATAATGCCCAAGTTTCTTGCAAAAATGACATGTATCATCTTTACGTTCCTTCTTATGAATTTGACTAGAGGATTTATTAACTTTAAGTAGCCGTTACCTACCCTTGCCTTTGTCGTAATTCCTTTTGGTCTTCTTTCTAGCTCCTTAATGCTTGGATATAGAGAAACTTGATTTCTTTTTTGTTTTCCCTCAATAATCCTACTTTCTGATGGTGAAAAATAAACAAAGGTGTGCGGGAGAGAGAGAGGACCGATTTCAAATAAAATAAAGATATCTCTGAACCATTCCCATCAAACAATAAGTATAAAATAAAACATGATCTTACTTAATCAATATTATCTTAATCAAATTGACGAATCAGAAGCATTTAATATTATTAAAATCATAATTATTTAATGAGCCACATATTAAATATATATAGGTTTTACACATCTTATATAATATAACTCATTTTGTATTATTACATTATGCACAATTCAATTTCATCCAACACAATTTACCAATAAGTTAAAAACCAATAATTCAAGTTTTTAAAATACACAATTACACAATAAACCTCTCCATCTTATATAATATAACTTATTTTATATGACTACATCATACAAAATTTAATTTCATCCAACACAATTTAACATAAGTCAAAAACTACCAATTCAAGTATTCAACAAATATAATTACAAAATACGCATGTCCATCTTATATAATATAACTCATTTTATATGATTACATCATACACAATTCAATTTCATCCAATACAATTAACCAGAAGTTAAAAACTAACAATTCAAAAATTTAACATATATAATTACACAATAACACATCCCTTATATTTAAGATATCACAATCAAGTTTTAACAACTTGTTTTTTCCCAAAAAATTTTATTTAACAACACGTTTTTGCAATCTTTTCATTTACAGGAATTGTAATCAAGCAATAGTAATATTGTGTCCACATTTTTATCTAAGCACATCACATATATGTTGTACCTTTTAAGAGTTTTTTTGCTTTAATTATGTTGAAATATATGATTGATTAAACTAAGAATGAAATAATGAAGCAATATATAAAGAGTAGATATATATCACTCCCATTGTACATTGGCTACAAAATAATAATAACTTGAATGTTCAATGCAATACTCTTTAAACGAAGCATTAGATAACACATTCCTCATTTGGTATAAAGTATTAAAGTCATTCTATTATGTTGATTTTATAAACTCTTATTATAACAATAAATAAAGGTTATGTAGTGTCATAGATATTGATACATATGAGAATATTATTAGGGCTTAGTCATTTCTTTATAATATAGATCTTAGGACTTAATCAATAAGATTATTGTGATGGTCCCAACTAGATAAATTGAGTGGTAAAGACTGAATACATATAATATTATAAACCAAAAAGATAGAGCTTCACAATTACAACATTATTAAAACTTGACGTGGCATCTTAAATATAGAGAAAACTGTCAAAACTTAATTTTCAACAATTTCAACCATCACAATTCACAATTTACAAAACATATATAAATAATTTCTATTTCCAACAATTTCATTTCAACCATTACAAAATATACATAAACGATTTCCATTTCCAATATTTTCATTTTCATTTTCATTTCCAACAATTTTGAATAATTTCAATTCAAACACCACAAAACATGCATAAACAATTTCCAACAATTTTTAATAATTTCATTTCTAACAATTTCAATTCAAATATTATAAAACATATATAAACAATTTTCATTTATGACAATTCCATTTACAACAATTTCTATTTTTGACAATTTAATTTTTAACAATTTTCAACAATTTCAATTGAATCATCACAAAACATACATAAATAACCAAATATAATGTAATTATTTTTCAAATTTTAGATCAAAAAACACACCTGAAAAATCTAAAAATTCAATTAATTATCAGGTAGGGTCAGGTCGGGTTAGTTATGGATCTATTCTAGATTTGGAGAATCCGAATATGGTTGATGGCTAGAAATGTTGTTGGAGATCAATGGTGACGTGTTATGTGGAGGAGAGTAGCATGGTGCGGTGGTGTCATTAGATGGAGGAAAGTGGGTATGGTGGTGGCGTGGAGGAGAATGGAGAGTGGTGTGGTGCTCTTGTTGTCACCGGAGAGGGAGAGGCAACCGTCAAAGAGGAGAATGAGAAAGAGAGAGTGGGAGTATATGAGAGAGAAACAAAAAAAGTGGAAGGAGAGAGCAAATGAGTGTTAGGTGGGTAGGGTTTTTAAAATTTTGATTTCTTTTTTCATTTTTGCAAATAAGTTCTTGTAATTTCAAAAATCACAGTATCGGCTATATATATTTTGAATACCAGCTAGTATCACTAACCTCAATTCCGTTTCGTTTTTCAACCGGTATGGAATGATATTCACATCCTTGCTCAACGTTTAAATGGAAGTGAGACCCACTTCAATTTATCCTTACGTGGGTTATACTTTAATAAAATTAAAAAAATCTACGTCAGCGAAAAAAAGTCAAGTCAGCATTTAACTTATAGAATCCTAATTCTGTAAGTAGTTACATCTTGTCAGGGGCTGTTTTGAACGTTTTTCAAACGTTGGGGTTCATTTTGAACGTTTTGCAAATGTTATGATTTATTTTTATCATACTGAAATGTTAGAGTCCAACTTAGATTTTGTTGTAAACGTGGGGAGCTAAAGTTTTGAAAAGGTTTAGTTTAGCATTTGTTGAATAGTTTGATCAATTTCATATAATTATTGATTATGAAATAGAAATATTTACCCTATAAACTACACTTTTATTTTCTTAATTGATACCATCATGTTGTTTAACTTCTAACAATTAATAGAATTTAATTTCAGTCAATTAAGGAGTGTATTATATAATGCCGACCAATTTTTCAGTTGAAGTAAACATATTTTACGGAAATACAATGTCAATATTGCAAAATGATAAACAAGAAAAGGAGAGAAATTGAGGCACAACATAAGGTGGTAAATGCCAACTCTTCTAGGACCATCGGGCCTTTTGTACAAGGTCCATTATTGGACCCCAAAGGTTGGCTAATTGTTTTCAACTAACAATAATAATAGTTCAAAGAGACTCCTACGTACTAGAATTCAATTAGTACACTAAAGTAATAACATCTCAATTAGCCATCCCATTTCAAGCTAATTTTCTAAAAAATTATTATTTTAAATATAATTTGTATCTTTTTTCTGAAAAAGGTTTTTTAATATATCTAAAATTTTAAGGAATTAGAAAAGGTCCTTTCTTTTTCTTCTTTTTTTTTTCTTACAAACCTCAAAACTCGTTTGTCGACGTCGTCTCTGTTGGGGTTTTTTTGAGTTCACTTCAGTTGAGTTCATTCTTGGACTGCTAAAAAGCTCCCTCTGTGGTTCCTCACACTGGCTTTCTAAATCCTCAAACAACAAATCCCTCCTTAAACCCCCTCCAAACTGGACCATCCAACAAAACCCTGCTTGAACCCCAAAAGACTACCCTATCTCTAGAACTGATACTATTGTTGAGTCAAATGAGTAGAAGGGTCTTACTGACCCTTCGCTCTCACCCCAGTTCTTCTCTGTTATTGTCTCCTTCGTCAATGCCCATATGCCATTCACCGTTTTTGTCCAACCACTCTCTTCTTTCCCGCCAACATATAATCTTTAGCATCGTCAGATTCGTCTCGGCTTCTTCATCGGACAATCTGCAAGGACTGGTGGATCCCGACGACCCCATTTTGCTGGAGAACGATCAAGCTGTGTCGTTTTCTAGGGAGGAATTTGCTTTTTTGCGGGATTCCCTGTCGAAACCCGATGCCTCTGTGCCGAAGTTTGATAGTGGTAAGCACTCAAAGGACGCTATTTTGATTGCAGATGCTATTTTGAATAACAATGATGTCTTCGGGAGTAAAACCCAGAAATTTCTTCGGCAATATAGAGAGAAATTGAGCGAGACTTTGGTAGCTGAAGTGTTGAAACTAATAAAAGACCGTGAATTAGGCGTCAAGTTTTTCATTTGGGCAGGGAGGCAAGTTGGGTACAAGCATAGTGAACACATGTACAATGCATTGTTAGAGATAGTGGAAGGGAATAATGGTTATGGAGAGAAGGTACCTGATGAGTTATTGCGTGAAATTAAGGATGAAGACAGGGAATTGCTTGGGAAATTGCTCAACGTCTTGATTCGTAGACGTTGTCAAACTGACATGTGGAATGTCGCTCTGGAAGAGTTGGGTAGGCTCAAAGATCATGGATACAAGCCCTCAAGACTGACTTACAATGCTTTAGTTCAGGTGTTTTTAAGAGCTGAGCGACTGGAGACGGCTTATTTAGTTCACAGGGAGATGGCAAGTTTGGGTTATACTATGGACAGGATTAGTTTGGGTTATTTTGCACATTCCCTCTGTAAAGCAGGGAAATGGAGGGAAGCCTTGAAGTTGATTGAGAAGGAAGATGTTCTGCCTGATACAGTGCTTTATACGAAAATGATATCAGGGTTATGTGAAGCTTCACTTTTTGAAGAAGCTATGGAATTCTTAAATAGGATGCGGACATCCTCTTGTCTTCCTAATGTTGTAACTTACAGGATATTGCTTTGTGGGTGTCTAAAAAAGGGAAAACTTGGTAGGTGTAAGAGGATTCTTAAGATGATGATTCATGAAGGCTGTTACCCAAGCCTCGGGATATTTAATTCTCTTGTTCATGCCTATTGCAAATCTGGAGATTATTCTTATGCATATAAGTTGCTTAAAACAATGGTTAAATGTGGGTGCCAGCCTGGTTATGTGGTTTACAATATATTGATCGGAGGTATTTGTGGCAATGAGGAGTTGCCTAGCTTAAGTTCATTGGAGTTGGCTGAGAAAGCCTATAATGAAATGCTTAATGTTGGAATCATATTGAATAAGGTCAATGTGAGCAACTTTACTCGATGTCTTTGTGGTGCTGGAAAATTTGAGAAAGCTTTTAATGTTATTCATGAGATGATGATTAAGGGCTTTATACCAGATACAAGCACATACTCTAAAGTAATTAGCTATCTCTGTAATGCAAATAAAGTGGAGAAGGCTTTTTTATTGTTTCAAGAAATGAAAAACAATCATATTCTTCCTGATATCTATACATATACAATGTTAATTGATACCTTCTGTAAAGCTGGCCTAATAGAACAAGCTCGAAAATGGTTTGATGAGATGGAAAGAGATGATTGTAACCCAAATGTGGTGACTTACACTGCTCTTATACATGCTTACCTTAAAGCAAGGAAGGTGTTTGATGCTAACAAAGTTTTTGAGATGATGTTGTCCAGAGGTTGCATACCGAACATTGTCACTTATACAGCTTTAATTGATGGCCATTGTAAGGCTGGAGAACTGGAAAAAGCTTGCAATATTTATGCAAGAATGAAGGAGGATAATGTGAATACCCCGGAGCTAGATATGTATTTTGAGAAAACTAATGCTGATTCTATAGAACCAAATATTTTCACTTATGGAGCATTAATAGATGGATTGTGCAAAGCACACAAGGTCAGAGAAGCACATGACCTGCTAGAAGCTATGTCTGTGGAAGGTTGCGAACCTAATCATATCATTTATGATGCTCTAATAGATGGATTTTGTAAACTTGGTAAGCTTGATGATGCACAGAAAGTACTTTCCAAGATGCTGGAGCGTGGTTATAGTCCAAATGCATTTACTTATGGATCTTTGATTGATAGATTATTCAAGGAGAAAAAGTTAGATCTTGCCTTGAAAGTGTTGTCAAAGATGCTAGAAAATTCTTTTGCCCCAAATGTTGTTATATATACCGAGATCATTGATGGCCTGTGTAAAGTTGGTAAGGCTGATGAAGCTTTTAGACTTATGGTTATGATGGAAGAAAAGGGCTGTAATCCAAATGTTGTGACTTATACAGCAATGATCGATGGCCTTGGGAAAATTGGGAAAGTCGACAAATGCTTAGAGCTATTGCAACAGATGGCTTTAAAGGGCTGTGCTCCAAACTTTGTTACCTATAAAGTTCTGATAAACCACTGTTGTGCTGCCGGCCTTTTGGACGAGGCTTGTAAACTTTTAGAAGAGATGAAACAAACATATTGGCCCAGGCACATAGCTGGTTACCGTAAGGTGATAGAAGGTTTCAACCATGACTTCTTAGTATCTCTTGGTCTTTTGGTCGAGATAAGTGACAATGATTCACTGCCAATTCTCCCAGTTTATAGAGTTTTGATTGACAGTTTTATCAAAGCTGAAAGACTAGAGATGGCTGTAGAGCTGCATGAAGAGCTCTTATCATTTTCATCACCACATTCAACTGCCAATCGAAGGATGTATACTTCCTTGATTGAGACTCTCTCACTTGCTCATAAGGTTGACAAGGCATTCGAATTGTATGCTGACCTGATTACAAGGGGCAGTATTCCGGAGCTAGGCATATTATCTCACCTTCTTAAGGGGCTCTTTAGGGTTAACAAGTTTGCTGAAGCACTTCAGCTTTCAGATGCCATATATCGGATGGTTAGTTTCTCAAAATAATCTTCTGTTGGTGATGAATATGGCTTCTTATACAACATACTTGATCTTACCTATCATCTATTATTTGTAAATAGGCATGCAAGAATCATAAACAGCATGTTGATCAAGAAAGAAACATGGAGAAAGTGGACTAATTTTCCCAGACAATGAAAATAAAACTTTTTCTATCACACTCCATAAAAATGACCTTAATTTCTGGAGGAATTCGATGTTCCCTAAATCATTCTTGATCAAAACTATGTCTTTAGTTATTACTGTTATGTATTAATGTGGTAAAACTTTTTGTCCTCTCTTTTTCTGCTGAGGTTCTGATTTGTTAACTGAATAGGAAATCATATATTAGCTTTGAAATCATGAAAGCATTTTAGACTTTGTCATACTTAAGGACTTGATAACAAAAGATTGTCATTCAGGTTCTCTAGTTATTTATTATGAAGTTAAAGAGTGGTTAGCTCATTCTGTAAGTTGCCTGCTTGATAATTAAAGGCGGTCTTCTATGTAATTGATTGTTTCATTGGCCATGTCTTCAGAATAGCAGATGTGTCTCCCTGATTCATACTATTTTACTTCATCAGAATATATGCATCAATGTTCTGCATGCTAGAAAGTACTTTTCTGTTGTCTATTGTTGATCGTTTCCAACTTGGTTCCTTCACATGGTCTGATCTGCCTTGTTAAAATGCTCCATTCTGATTGTTCACAAGTGATACTTTAATCTAACATGATCAAATTATCTGGAGTTCCATAGTTTTGGTGGACTTATTGTTCCTCTAGCTCTTGTGGAAATGGTGTGGATATTCATTGCTTTTTCCGTTTCCTTTCTAAAATTATTCAAGTGAGATTAGATGAGCAGGCCATCTAAAGCTTGGTAATGTTAGATCTGTATTTTCAAACAGCATTATCACTTACACCAGAAATTATCTGTAATTTCCTACGTGATGTCTTTTTTGGACTTTTTTATGTGGGTCAACAAGAAACAGTTTCTTACTAGTTAGGGATAAGGTTGCATACTATCGGACCTCCCAGACCCCGCGTATTAGCGGGATTTTCACTGAGTTGTTGTTGTATGTTTTTCTTGGACATGTATTCAGGTGTCCTGTGCTTATAGTTTTCTGCACTTGAGCAGGATGTCAACTGGGTACAGGCAGATGAGGCAGATGATAAATATTAGCTCAAGCATGTGATTACTTCACAGCTCTTCAATTTTTTGGCCCACAGATCAGCAAATTTTAATCAACCTGATCAATCAGTAGTGCATCTCAATTTTTTCGGGAGATTGACTAGGGAGAGGATATGATCCCTATATTGACAGGGAAAAGAGATGATAAACTAGTGCATGGATAATGTACAGATATACAAAAAACCGAGGATTATTGTCTAAAGCAGCTATGCATGAAGAAAGATGTAATTATAACAGGTGAGCTTGGTATTGGGGAACTTCTCTCATCAGATATGTAATTTAATGCAGCTTGTGCCCTTTATCTGATTCCCTCTCAAAAGCATGGATGTGGATCAAACTGAGAACTGATTTGGCTTAGAAATGTTGACAGTTTTAAACATAGCAATACTATGAGCTGATTGTTGGTAAAACTATAATGCAATGAGAATTCATTTGGGTACGAAAACAGTTTATTATGATAAAAGATAAATAAATAAACCTTAACTTGTTCTGAAGATTCACTGGTTTTCTGAATTATAGATTGTAAAAGTGAAAAGTAGAATTCTAGACAAGGAATGAGCTGATTGCTTAATATCAGATGTTGACGATGGTGCACATGTGATAAATTGTTTACAACACAGTACTGCAATGAAAATTTACTTGATTAATAAGCTGGATTCTTTGAAACAGGTGAACTCTAACTTGTTCTGAAAAATTTACTGGCTTATTTGAATTATAGACTGTAATATATAAAAAAAGGCAATATTCTTGCCAAAGTACAATCGGACAAGGTGCTTCATATTAGAATATGCAAATGTTTATTTTTTTTTGGGTTCGTCTTCTTGCACTTCATACTTACTCAAATTTATTTTGAACACAGAAGCTGATTTCATATTGTTGGATTGGTGTCATGTGGCCTGGCCTTATGCATGAGTGTAACGACAACTTTCTCCTTTTGGTTTCATTTACATATGACTGGTTTTACATAATTTTGCCATCAAGATCAGATATTTTAGCTGGATAAATTTTTAATTCAATCATTGATCGTTTTTGGTTAAATTGCAGGACATTGTACAGGAGTGGTGTTATTTGAAGCAATTGGCAATAACACAATCCTCTGGCAACATTACTCTTGAGGGGAAGCATTGCTTCAGAATAGGGATTCAGATAGTGCCGGAGATATATTTATTCTGATCCTCAAAAGAAGTTAAATTGAACAGTTTGACAAAGGTAATCTTCTATCCATTTCACTTTGAAATTACTAGTTCGAAACATAACAAGAGAAATTTTGTTCTTCCTCAGTACACCGGAATAAGGAGTTAGTACTGTTTCATAATTTCAGTTGTCTCTTAAGTCTGAACTTCCAGATGTAAAGTCAAACTTCAACTGGTGGGTATTAATTCATTTTATTGGTAGTTTTGTAATTTTCTCCCATGCGAGGATGAGGATAATCTTAGGAGTAGGTTGCCCTCATTTAAGTAACACCCAAGGAATGAGCCATATGGAAAGAGAAAAAAATGGTAGCATCGACTGCCAATCTGTCTCTAATGGCTTTACCAAATAAGACTCTAAAAATTTTGCTCCGATGTCAAGTTTCAGATCTAACTCTTCAATGCACCGAGGTCTGATTTGCTTTGAGGAGTCGAGGTATTGCCAAATGTAATACATGTACCTTAGCTGCTCTGCTACATAAGTCCTCTCATGTCTTTATGCATCATAGTTCATTGCATCTTTCTTCCTAGTGCATCTTTGCTTCTTCTGGTCCAACATTAAGTTGATATAGAAATTTTCTAGCTCTCCCTTCTGCCTGTCAAGAATTGCTTGCATTTTATTGATCTCTTTTTCTCCGTTCATTACCCTAGAATTAGTGTTTGAATGCATTTCTTTCTGGTGTGACTAACCTTTTTCAGATTGGATTTGCAGCAAGACATCAAAGAATTTCATGGTTGCTCTTCTTGTTCTCTTCGTGATAGCAAACTATGATGTGGCAAGAGCATCCAGATTACTAGATATGGACCGGTCAGTTGTCTTGGAACCCACAAATGCATACAACG
Organism: Erythroxylum cassinoides; assembly: GCA_027478405.1. Taxonomy (NCBI): domain Eukaryota; kingdom Viridiplantae; phylum Streptophyta; class Magnoliopsida; order Malpighiales; family Erythroxylaceae; genus Erythroxylum; species Erythroxylum cassinoides. The sequence goes on from JANIPM010000001.1 coordinate 29,090,187, forward strand.
ACTAGGAGACCAATGGTTTCAGACCAACAGTGCCATCATACTCCCCCACAGCTGTCGTAAAACGAGAGATTTTGCATACTGTTAATGCATACAAAAATTACAGGGCCAACAGTTTCAGACCAACGGTTTCAGGGCTGGCGAAGGCAGCTATTGTAAATAAGCCTGAACTAAACCGTTTCTGATTAACGAAGAATGAGAACTCATGTTCCACAAAACTTTTTGTTGCCAATATCTGGTTTAACGCAAGCAACTTCTATCACTAGAACTTAATGTAAAAACAAAGCTGTATACACGTTAAGCGTATACACGGCGCCACATGAAAGGAAAGTCTTTCTGATGGCTTTATAAATCTTTTGCAAAAATCATAAGTATAGACTCGTATTATGCATTAAGGTCTGTGAAAAATCACAAGTATACATCCGTGTTCCTAAAATGTAAAATGTATCACATTTTTGGAGATTTTCAATTAAGTTTTCAATTAGAGTTTACAATTTAAGGATTTTTAGTTACTGGGTAGCTAGGGTTTTAATTTTAAAATCTTCTTTTTTAAAGAATATTGTCAATTTTATTGCTTACAACATATTCTATTAATAACAACTAGGCTACTACAGGCCAGCATTTTTAGGCGTATTCAACTGAATGTTAATTTTATATTGAAATTTTGCTAGGCTATATTCCAATTATCTTTTTTTCCCTGAGATATTGAGAGTTGAGAGCCCTTGATGTCAACTCTAGCCTTATCTAGTTAATGGTCTTCACTCTAGAACTTCACGTGAGCTGGCTTGCCCTTTAAACAACCTCAAATTTCTTTCCTTCCACAGAAAGTATGTAGCGCATCAAAGACATAACACCATAAGATCTTCTTTATGCATATGAGTTATACCTAAGATCTATTGAAGAATTGATCTCTAACCAATAACTCAGCAATTTAAGTTGCATCGAACTACAATGTCATTTCATATCCATTTAGAGAAATGATAGTCAAAGAAAAGATGGATAAAGGAATCATTAGAGCCTACACACAACTGACAAAGGGTTGAGATATTATTACCACTTCCTATTCTATCAAAAGTTGATAGTCTTTCCCTCGTAGCTAGCTATATGAAAAAAGAGACTTTTAGAATCAGTAAGTTATTCCAGACTAAAAAATGTCAAGGGAATTTAGGAGCCATTTCCTTTATGGAGTTTTTATACAAGACTTATTAGAGAAGGTAACTGATAAATTCCCAATTCAATAAACTATGTCCTTTATGCTAAGATTAAAGGAGTAAAGAGGAAAGCAATTTAAAAATTATTTGGCATGCCTATTTTTGCAATCCCACCTGTCATCAATGATTAATTCAATGATTACATTAACCGAATGAAGGAACCTAATACTCAGAAAGTTCAGTAGCTAATAGAGAGGCCCAAAGGACTCCAATTATCTATCCATAATCATGTGTGAACACTATTTCCTACCTTGTAGAATATCAAAGGCTACATGACCCCTCTAAGCTTTAGGATTTGCATCATACTCCAAGATAAGTCACTCTTAGACTTGACGGTCTAAATACTCCTGTTTCTCAAGTAGTGCTTATTCATCCATTTTGCCCAAAGGGATTCCTTATCGGTGACAAGTCTTTAAAGCTTTTCTTTAGAAATACTTTATTGACAAGTTGAATAGTTCTTCTACCTAAAACCCCTCATCTTTAGGTAGACAAATGTCTTTCCATCTAACCTTTGCAAAAGGCTTCACATTAAGTCTCCTTTCTATAAAAAAATCCTAATGAGCTTTTTCAACATCCCCGTTTAACTTCTTAGAAAGACAAAGATGGGATGACTGATAAGTATGTAGCTATTTAATTGAATTAAAAAGTTGTAGCCTATCTGGAAAAGAGAGACATTTGGAGGTCCAGTTCCCAGTTATTCTTTTAATTATATCAAAAACTGGCTAGTAGTTAGAGTGAGAAGTTGTCCTTGAGGAGATAGGTATTCCTTATTAAGTAAATAGGGGGAGGTGGATTTTAATTTCTAAACCAATGATTCCTATAAGGTTATGAGTTATGCAAGAACCATACATTGAAACCATTAAAATGCTTTTCCCTTTGTTGATAAAAAGCCAAAAAGAGTACTAAACTCATCTAAGGACTTTATTAAACATTCTAAAGAAGCCGGATTAGTTCCATAGAGTAAGAATAAATCATTAACATAAATAGGTGAGTGATTCCCACAAATTTACATTTTTTGTGTGGAATTTGAAGTCTTTCATTTGACTAATATTTATTTGGATTATTTAAGATAACACTTCTATACAAATGGTGAATACGTAGGGGAAAGAGGGGCCCTTATCTTATGCCCTTTACTCCCCTAAAATAATGAGTAACTTCCCTATTAACAAACATACCATAAGAAGTGGTAGTTAGGAACTAGTTAATCTATAGGATGAACGATACTAAAAAACCAATAGCTTTAAGAGATAAGAGAATGAAGTCCTAATCAACCATATCAAATGCCTTGTGAATGTCTACCTTGATGACTCAGTTGTTTCCTGTACCCTCCAAGTGTTGATTTTTAAGCAACTCCTGAGCAAGCAAGATTATATTGCTTATGTTCCTTCATTGATGAATACAACCTAAGCATTATTAATGAAATATGGTAAAACTTGCTTAAGCCTTGAAGACAACATTTTGCAAATGGTCTTATAGAAGGTGGAGCAATAAGAGATAAGCTTGAACTACTTAAGAGATTTTGGATTAGCTTTGGGAACAAGGCATAAATGAGTGATAGTCTATAAAAACAACATTCTATAGAAGGGGGAAAATTTCAAGATAGCTTCACAAGAAATTTTTTTGATATGATCTTCTAAATCTTTAAGTTTTAATTAGGGATCTACTATTAGGGTTTCAATTAGGATTTGTAATATAAGGAGTTTCAGTTATTGGGAGTTGTTAGGGTTTCAATTAGGGATAGTTGACATCTTCAAGTTTTAAATAGGGACTTTTTGTTACGTTTTAATCGGGTTTGCAATTTAAGGATTTTAATTGCTATGTTTGTTGGGACTCGAGACCCAACTGCTTAAACTTAACATGATCACTCTTAAATCGAATCCGAAACGGAACGAAAAATAATGAATCGGATCATATAGCGAATCAAAGCGAAGCAAACACATGAATCGGAAATGAAGTCGAATAAACGGTCGAAATCAAATTATCAAATAACTGAAATACGAAACAAATACGTATCGAATCGAAGAAAATAAAACCGAAACTGACATCCGATACAAATATCTTAATCATAGCGTTGGAAACCTTGGACCAACTAAACCGAAAATTCGGTATAATTTTTTTTTCTTATACTCATTTATCAAACTCATACAAAGCAATCTTATATCCTTTTTCTTGTAAATTCTTTCTCATGTGGTGAGGAATTCCTCCCTCGTGAGAGGCGCGTCCAGATGTCACGGAGGACGTCGGGCCCGCGACTCGCCGGGGAGGGGTTCCAACAGTTATGGTACACATTCTTTC
>JANIPM010000001.1:29317161-29328958 GCA_027478405.1 Erythroxylum cassinoides
ATGATTGACGGTCTTTTCCGAATTAATTTGCAAGAAAATATTTTTCATAATACAATGCATGTCCATAATAATGATGGTATTAAAAGATGTGTTATGAATGATCAATCATCTATGTTGTAACATCGAAGATTGAAACATATTTTCCTTGAAAGAATTAAAAAATTAGTGAGAGATGAAGTACTTAATACTCTGGATTTTACTGACTTTGATGTTTGTGTGAACTGTATAAAGGGAAAGCAGACTAATATGACAAAGAAAGGTACCAGGAGGAGTTCAGACATATTAGAGATCATACATACAAACATTTGTAGTCCAGAAATGGACTCATATGATAAAAAATACTCCATCTCATTTATAGATGATTACTCGCGATATATGTATCTCTACTTGCTTCATAACAAGAATGAAGCATTAGATGCCTTTAAGGTATTTAAAATAGAAGTAGAGAGACAATGCGATAAGCAAATAAAGATCGTGAGATCAGATAAAGGTGGAGAATTTTATAGTAGATACATTGAGGATGGACAAACACCTGGTTTATTTGTAAAGTTTCTTCAAGAGCATAGGATAATAACTTAATACACCATGTCTAGGTCTCCAGACCAAAACAGTGTAGCAGAAAAAAGAAACCAAATATTGTGAGACATGATGCGGAGTATGCGTAGCAGCTCTAAACTTCCTAAATCCTTATGGACTGAAGCTCTCAAAGCGAAAGTGTATATATTTAATCGAGTTTCAACCAAGGTTGTTTCTAAAACACCATTTGAGTTATGAAAAGGTTGGAAATCGAGTTTGCGACATATACTGGAGATGTCTGTCTGAAGTAAGAGTTTATAATCCACAAGAATAGAAACTGGATCTAAGTACTATAAGTGGGTATTTCATTAGATATGCTGAAAGGTCCAAAGGATACATATTTTATTGTCCATCTTATAGTACTAAGTTTGTGAAATCAAAAAATGCAAAGTTTCTTGAGAATGACTTAAACAATGGGAGTGATCAATCTCGGGACTTAATTCTTGAGAAAGATCATTATGAAATACAAACTCATACTTCAAATAATAGATTGATTGTCATTCATAGCATCCCTTAAAGTCAAACGGTTCTTGAACATCCAATCATTGAAGTTCCGCTGTTGATGACAATCTAGTAGATCCGATTGTTCAACAATCACAAGAGGTTGTTGAAAAACCAGTTGTACAAGCTCCTCCTCAGGAGGGTGCTAATACAACATTAAGAAGATTCTCTAGAGATAAGAAATCAACATTACCTAGTGATTATATTGTGTATCTACAAGATAACATATTACATATAAAAATTATTATCTTATCCCTAATTTTGATAGAAAAGAAAAATTATCTACAAAAACGTAGCAACAATTGTCGATAGTCTTCTCGATGAAGTAGAACTATGCTTGTCGCCAATTTGGGCTTATGTAAAATTTGCAAACTTTGTGACTAATATAATAGTAAAAGTCAGAAAAAAAAACTTATGTAAAAGACATTCATGTCAACAAACCTGTCATCAACTTCATTGTCATTTGAAGATAGTGTTGTGGGTGTTTTTGAAGTGTAATTCTTTGGTAGTGGTATCCCACAAAGGAAAGGATTCCTTTTGTAGCTACTTTCATCAAATGTGACAAATTGAGCAACTCTATTGGGTGACCAGAAAGTTTATTGTAAGACATATCGAAAACTTCTAAGAAGTTTAGCTCTGTAAGCTGATGAGGAATTTTTCCACTCCAGTTGTTGCAAAAAAGATCCAAAGTCTCAATTTTGGACATGTTTGACAACGAGAAAGGAATAGGTCCGAATAAATTATTATGTGATAGATTCAAAAGCTTGATACCTTGAATATTTTCAAATTTGTAGGGAATTCGACCTTTCAATTGTTGCTTAAGAGATCCAATCCAATGAAATCCATGTTAAGGATTTGTTTCATTTTGTAACAAAAAATGTTTCCCTTCACTACAAATTCAAACTCTCCATATAATATAAGCTAAAACTAGAAGTTTCTTTCTTCTTTCTTTTACTTATGTGAATAATTGGTAGAGGGTATGGAGAGCTTATTATGTGAAAGATAAACTACCTTTAACTCATTCGTCATCTTCCACAAATTGATTGGGATCTCTCCTATAAAATTATTATGACTCAAAAAAAGATAGCTTATAAAACTTTTGGAATAATACCAATTAAACAATTATGACTGAGATCCAAAACTAGTAAATTATTGGAATAAAAAATTTGGATAAAAGGTCCTTCCAATCTATTTTTCAACAAATAAATCTGTTGCAAGTGTGAAGTTCCCAATATTGCAAGTATGCTTCCAAAAAGCATGTTTTTGGAAAGATCCAGCACTTTAAGAGAATTGGTGATTGCAATCCACTTCAGAAGTTTGTCAAATATTTTGTTATGACACATGATAAATACCTCCAAGAAAGAGCAATTAGACAAGCTTTCCAGAATGCTTCCAATAATCTCATTTCCAAATAGATCTAACCACCATAACCTTGGAAAATATGCACACATCTAAGTTGGAATGCAACCATAAAGATGATTTATGGAGATGTCTAAATGCCTTAAAGTTGCAATAGGATTTAGTGCTACAAAACCCAAAGTTCATGCTGCAAAACCCAAAGATCCCGAAAGAGAACAACTGGAGAGAGAAAGGCTTTCCAATTTTGTATTGTCTTCTAGTAACTAGCTTGGAAAGCCCAATCCTAAAATTGTTTTCCAAGTTTTGCCAAAGAATGCTTATATTGCTTTGTCAAGTTTATTTTCATGAGTTGCTTGAATTATAATAAATACATTTATTTACATAAATGTAAAAAATGAGTGCATAAATTATGTGAAGTGTATAATTATGCTTGAAGTATAATAAACTTGTCAATGTTGTTGCTGCCAACATTTAATTCCTCCAGATTGAATAAGACTTGTGAGCAACCAAAAGAGCAAAGTTGCTTAGATATTATTAATATAATTAAAACCAAATATTATTTCTTTAAATGATTAAAAAGAAAATACCAACCAACCTTCCATATTGATTGAAAGAAATCTCTAAAATTTTAAGAGTGAAAGAAATATTATTGCCACTAAGTATTGATCATTTCCTTCTTGTACATAATGATTGGAGACTTCAATCAAAAGGTAAGTATATAATTTAAAAGAGACTCAGAGCCACAAACACAAGAATGAAAGATAAATAGAAACTACTCACTTTGTGTCAAATGGGTGTCAAGAATTTTCCTTCCAACTTTCTGAGAAAAACTATTCCATCACTCTTCTGTAGATTTGGTAGCAAATGTCAAATACATAAAGAGTAAAGGGTACCCATCTCATATGGTGTAAGTAGTAGTTGATATATCCATTAGTCTTTTGGTGCCCAGTTCCACTCGTTGTTCTCATTTTGATTATTCCTCCTATAGATAATTAATTCATATTAACATCTCTTTCCTCTTTAATCAATTACCGCTCATCTGCACCATATTAGTGATAAAGACTCTTAAAAATAATAATTTAAATATTTTCTTTAAAGAAAGTATTTACAACTTATTAAACATAATACAATGAGAATTACATACAATAGCATTATGCCAAAAAGCATTTGGTAGTTAATGCACTACTTTCTATGAATCATTTAAATGATGAAGATAAAGAAAACAAATTATGAGATAAGTCAAGCATGGAAAATATTTTGTGTGTATGCAGGGCTTTTTTTTCTTACAAGGGGAAACTACAAAACTAAATCAACGCTCTGGGGTACACTGCATCTTGCGCATCTCGGCGGAGATGCTCCTAGACTCCCAAAGGGGGCTCCTGTAAGATATTAAGGCCCGGACTTAAAATGCCAGCGAGACAAGCGAGACTGTTTGCACACTGGTTCCCTTCCCGGAAAACATGTTGAAGTTGAACCGTCCACACTCGATGCCAAAGCTGTTGGATTCTTATCACCAAAAAAGAATCCTCTGTCAGTACTATGGGTGGAGCAGAGAGAATATTAATAACCTCGAGTGAGTCTACTTAGATCACAACTTGTCGAAAGCCCAGGTCCCATGTCAGTGTGAGGCCTGAGAGCACCCCCCATAGCTCTGCAACTAAAGGCGAGCCCCTGTCGAGGTTCTGCTGGAACCCTCCTCACCAATCCCCATTCCAATCACGAATTAGACCCCCCAGAGGAAATCTTTGTGGAGTCGGGGTTCATTGCTTCATCAGAATTGACTTTCACTCAACCTGTTGCAAGCTTAGCCCACCCCACGAAGGAACCCACTGGTAAGCCCTACATTGGAAAAACATAATTTTCCATCGCCCTAGCTCGTGCAATCCACCTCACGTAATCTATGATAATTCTGTGACACTCTTTCGGCCAAACAAAGCCAGGCTCAAACAAGCTACTGTTCTTGTAATACACAATCAGATGCAATCACTTCATCTTCAACCTGGTCAAGGAAAAAGGAGGCGGATTAAGAAAATGTGAGGTTAACGATTCTCTAACTAGGGAATTTTATCACGCCATTGCAACAAGAAAAAAAGCATCCCTTTTCTTCCTGCCTGTCAAACTAGTATTGCTACCTCTAAGGTGTATAGCCTTTGAAGCAATTTTATATTAGGTGTCTCGGATAATTCAATGCAGGACTCAATATACAGTTTCATCAAGCGCCTTTGAACCCAACCTATCAAACATGAATCAAAAGGAACTTATTAAGTTGCAGATAAATATGAACTTGATAGTAAGACAAACAAAGGAATTATGGTTCACTAAATAAATCTTGAAAGCAACATCAAACTTGCTCTAAAAGTTCTGCAGTCTATATTACATCTTCACAACATTAAAAAAATTACAGGGTTATGAGGGTTTCAAAGTTATACTTCAGTTCAAAATGAAAATTTCCCTGCTCAGTTCTCTCAACGCAAGCAAACTGATCCATGGTGTAAAAACATAGTTTCAGTTATATATTGTCATATGAAGCTTATATAAGACCTCGACACTAGCATTTTCCAAACCAAGAACTTATATATTTCTTACAGAATCATGTTCAACAAACTAAAAGTAAAAAATAGATCATTTCTTTTCAGAAACTGCATATCTTAGGAAGCAATTTAAAGATGACGCATCCTTGTTGGAACACTAACAAATCTAAGATGTGTTAGTCAATAAAGTTACTTATAGGTGGAAAACCCTCATTTGTGTTCGACATAACAGGCACCAGAATGTTTATAACTCCATGGCACACTAGAAAAGGTGATGCTATTTTAACTTCCCAAAATAAGAAAAGCAACTTATACCAATAATAGAAACTTCAATGATATAAAAAAAGCTTCAATGATAATGTTTCCTAGGCCATTCTTAAAACTATCCAATGATTCATAGGACTCCAGAACTTGATCAGCATATTTAATATGATGAATGATGGACAAGAGACCTAAGGAGAGAATAGATTGAATATTATGTCAATTGCATGAAGTGGTAGCTAGTGACAATTATGCATGCTCACAATAGAAAATTTTCAATTGAAAGATGTTACAATTGAATATTTTATTGTGAAATACTTCAAGTTGCTAAATATCTTGAGAGAAATTCTGCATGTAGGGAAACAACAACCCAGTCTCTGCATACATTTCTCTTAGTATTGCAATCACTCCTTAAATAGAAGGACAATGACTGTAACTAAATATGTGTTTTCTGGGAAAATTACGTGTACGATAATGTTGTATTCCATCAACAATGTGTTATGGTTTCTTTGAACTCTCTTGATTTGACCAGGATGGAATGGTAAGGGTAGAAAAAATGTGTGAATGGTGGAGGAAGAGAAGTATTTTCCATGGCTGTTTTCTTTGTATTTGGTGGTGTTTTATAATGTCATGTGATCATAGAAAATTGTACAATCACTCAAAAATCCTCCAAGCATCAGACCAAAAAGCTTTCAACACACTGTGTTATGAGTAGAAATTTAGATGTGGAAGTGTTGCCATACAGTGGTAGGTTTGCAAAAAGGATTATGTACAAAAGACGTGGCTTGAAGAATGGAAGTTGAAGTGGTCAATCAGTTCCAGTTGTGTGAATATATGCTTTCAATTATTTCCTTGTTTTGTTCCTTTATTTCAGTAATTTAGTTGACATGTAATCAGTAGTAGTTCCGATTCTGTTGGTACCACTTACTTTCTCTTTGTTTATTTAAACTGAACTTGAAGGGAATTAATGGCATTGAATTTTAATGTCTGAAACTATTGCATTAAGAGATCGAATGGTTCTCTCATTTAACGAGCCCTTATTAACATACACAATAGGTTCTCAAGGAAGAAAATCTAGAAAACATTGTCCTGTACGCAATTTGCAGGTTGATTTTTACAAGTAATCATTCTGTAACTCGATCACAAACACGAGACCATAACAAATTGGTATCAGAGCAGGTAGTTATGGGAGACTTATCCAACAACATCTAGAAACAACTTAAAGCCTTCATGAAAATGTATCAATAAGATTGTCAACAAGATAGAGCAGAACGAGAGCAATTCTCTACCCATATTGAAGAACTTTCAAAAGACTTAGTAGCCGATAAAGTGGAGGGGCAACAAGATGATACAAGGAGTAACACACGTAGGCAGAGAAAACATGTTCATGAATCTAACCAAGTTGAAGCTAGAGTGCAAATTCCGCGATATGGGTGACTCGAATTTCCCATTTATAATGGCAAAAAGGACCCTCTCGCGTGGCTTAGTCGGTGTGATCACTACTTTCGACACCAACGCATTGCAGATAAAGAGAAAGCGAAGATAGCATCTTATCATCTCGATGGGGATGCTCAAGTATGGTTTGTCAAACTGGACAGAGATCGACCAAGAATCGATTGGGCAGAGTTCAAACAGCACTGTCACCTCCGATTTGGACCATCTATTCAAGGCAATAAACTAAGCGAGCTTTCTAAGCTGCGTCAAGTGAGCACAGTAGAAGACTACCAACGTCAATTTGAACAATTAGCCACCAGAGCTGAACCCCTCACATCCGAACAAGAAGTGGAGATATTTGTGAGCAGCTTGCAGGAGTACATAGTGATTGAGGTGGAATTACATAGGCCTCATGATTTAATTAATGCAATGAGCTTAGCTCACCTTTTTGAGAGAAGAGGAGGCCTAGAAAGGCCCATACCCACAACACAAAAGCCATTATCAAGTTCCACAACCAATGTCCCGAATCAAAAAAATTTCAGGCGACTTACTAAAGTAGAGATGGAGGATCACATAATAAAAGGGTTGTGTTTCAATTGCAATGAAGTTTATACCAAGGGACATCAATGTAAACGACTATTATATCTTGATAGTGTTGAGGAATCTATACAAGGCGACGAGGAGGAAGGCGTAATTGAAGGAGAAGTGGGCCCAAAAGTTTTGTTGTATGCAATCAATGGTGAAACAACAGGGGGACGAACCATGCAAATCTAGGGAATTAGCAGCAATCACTCGCTGACATTGTTGATTGATACAGGTAGCACCCACAATTTTTTGGATTCACATTGGGTTAGAAAATTGGGTCTTCCATGGGAATCAATTGAGAAACTCTAAGTCACTATAGTAAACAGAAGCAAAATCAAAAGCCCAGGTCAATGTCGTGAAGTCCCAATCAAGGTGGGACATTGCCTCCTTTATTTTGATTTCTTCATGCTTCCCTTGAATGGAATTGACGCAATCCTAAGAGTTCAATGGTTACAGACGTTGGGTCCAATATTATGGGATTTTACTTCCCAAATCATGATCTTTAAAAGGCATGGTAAAGTCCTGAAGCTACAGGGAATGGAGGAGACACCTCCCATAGGTCTGCAGCTGCAAGTCATGACACCTGTAAATAGCTCTAATGAAGATTTGCATAAGCTCCTGTTAGAATTTGCATCATTATTTTAAGAACCCATGGGGCTTCCTCCTATTCTTACTCATAACTACCGTATTAATTTGGAACTAGGAACAGCTCCAATCATGATCAGGCTGTACTAATGCCCACACGTACAAAAAGATGAAATAGAAAAATAATGTTGAGAAATGTTGTACCGTGGCATTATCCGGCCTAGTTAGTCTCCTCATTCCTCACCAGTTCTTCTTGTGTCAAAGGCGGATCATAGCTGGAGATTTTGTGTGGATTAAAAGGCCTTAAACTCTAAAACCATTACGGATAAATTTCCAATTCCAGTGATTGATGAGCTCTTGGAAGAATTACATGGTGCCAAATATTTTACCAAGCTGGACCTCCGCTCAGGATATCATCAAATTAGAATGAATGCAGTGGATGTGGAAAAAAACGACATTTTGCACTCATCATGGCCACTTCGAGTTCTTGGTCATTTCTTTTGACCTCACCAATGCACCAAGCACTTTCCAAGCTCTAATGAATGAGGTATTCCAATTCCATTTGAGAAAATTCATTCTTATGTTTTTTGTTGACTTTTTTGTATATAATACGTCATGGACAGAGCATCTAGAGCACCTACGACAACTCTTCACCCTCCTACAGACACATCAACTCTTCTTGAAGCGTTTCAAATGTCTCATTGCCCAGCAATAAGTCTCTTACCTGGGTCACATTATCCCCAACAAAGGAGTTATAGTTGACAAAATCAAAATTGTTGCAATGAAGGAATGGCCAAAGTCGAATACAGTGAAAGGACTATATGGGTTTTTGGGACTCACTGGGTATTATCGAAAGTTCGTACAAGATTATGGCACCGTTACAGCTCCTTTAACTACCATGTTGCGCAAGGATTCCTTTAAATGGACGAATGAAACTTCAGCTACCTTTGAGCAATTAAAGACTACAATGACTTGTACCCCTATTTTGGCCTTACCGACTTTACTAAACTATTTATTGTTGAATGTGACGCTTCAGATTTAGGGATAGGGGCAGTTCTTCAACAAGCGGATATCCCATTGCTTATTTTAGTAGACCCTTGGCCTCGTGCTATAAAGGTCTTCCTTCCCATGAAAAAGAGCTCATTAGGTTGGCTAAGGTTGTAAGGCATTGGAGTGCTTACTTATGGGGGTGACAAGTCCTTATTTGAACAGATCATTTCAACGTCAAATTTTTGCTAGAGCAACAGGTCATTACGTCACCTCAGCAACACTAGCTCAGTAAATTATGGGATTTGATTTTCATGTAGAGTATCGGGCTACCAAACATAACACTGTAGCTGATGCATTATCATGTCGTTTTGAAGATCAGCCTATTCTTGCGTCTGTTTCAATGCCCCAGTTGCCTCTCTTTGATTCCATCTGCTAAGAAATTAATCAGACTGACTCGCTTCAATAACTTGTTCAAAAGATTCAACAAGATGAAGCTGAGGGTCCCTGAAAGTATGCGAATAGATTGATTTTCTTTAGAAGCAGAATTTACTTGTTGCCTTCTTCACCACTTGTCCATACCATTATCGCTTCCATCCATGACGACAATCATAAAGGTTACCAGAAGACTCTTCATCGTATTACCTAGGATTTTTATTGGAAAAGGATGAAGTCTACGATTAAAACTTATATCCAGCAATGTTTCATTTATCAACATCCTAAATTTGGACACTTGCATCTGGCGGGCCTTCTTCAACCTCTACAAATTCCTCTTTAAATCTGGTATGATATTTCCATGGATTTTATTAAAGGGTTTCCCATCTCACAAGGGAAGAATATCGTGTTAGTTGTAGTAGATTGTTTCTTGAAATACACTCATCTCTTAACTCTTTCTCATCTATACATGACAGTGACTGTTGCTCGGTTATTCTTTGATCAAATTTTCAAACTACATGGTTTACCAGAAACCATTATGAGTGATCAGGATGTCACCTTTACCAGCTCTTTTTGGACAGAATTATTTCAATTGAGTGACACTAAACTTGTATTCAGCTCCGCTTATCATCCCCAAAGTGACGACCAAACAGAAGTGGTGAATCACACCATTGAAATGTATTTACATTGCTCCACTAGTGATCACCCTCACCACTAGTTCAAATGGCTGCCATAGGTGGAATACTCTTATAATACTAGCTACCACTCCTCTTTCAAGGCCACTCCATTTGAGGTTGTTTATGGGCACCCTCCACCAAAAATGCTTTTTTATTGCCCGAGTTTGGCTAAACTAGAAGCAGTCGATCAAGAGTTAAAAGCATATGATATGATACTGTTAGATTTGCAAGATCATCTTTTGTAAGCTCAAAATACAATGAAGATTGTGTATGATTCAAATCACCATCCAATTCATTATCAACTTATGATTCAAATCACCATCCAATTCATTATCAACTTGGCGACCTTATACTTCTTAAACTTCAGCCCTATCGTCAACTTAGTTTAGCAAAAAAAAAGGTACTCAAAATTATCCCTTCGATATTATGGTCCATTTCCAATTATTGCAAAAATAGGAAGTGTTGCCTACAAAGTGGGGTTGCCATCTACCTCTAAGCCGCATCCTGTCATTCATGTCTCTTGTCTGGAACCCTTCCAGGTACTGCAGTTTATATTGAACCTTCTTTACCCATTATAGCCAATGGTGAAGACCAGCCTTCTCCGCAGGCTATACTAGACTTCCACAATCATAAAGGCCAGTGTCAGGTTTTGGTACACTGGGAAGGGTTATCACCCGCTGAAGCATCTTAGGAGGACATTTCTTCCTTTCGTATTAATTATCCCTCTTTTATGCTTGAGGACAAGCACCCTTTTAATGGGGGATGTGGTGTTATGAGCAAAAATCCAGATATGAAAGTGTTACCTTGCAGTGGCAGGTTTGCAAAAGGGACTATGTACAAAAGACGTGGCTTAAAGAATGGAAACTAAAATGGTCAATCAATTCCAACTGTGTGAATATTTGCTTTCAGTTATTTCCTTGTTTTGTTCCTTTATTTCAGTAATTTAGTTGGCATATAATCAATAGTGGTTCCAATTCTGCTGATACCATTTACTCTCTCTTTATTTATTTAAAATGAACTTGAAGGGAATTAATGACATTGAATTTTAATCTTTGAAACTATTGCACTAAGAAATCAAAGGGTTCTCTCATTTAACGAGCCCTTATTCACACAACACAATAGGTTTTCAAGGAAGAAAGTCTAAAAAGCATTGTCCTGTACATAATTTGCAGGTTGATTTTACAAGTAATCATCCTGTAACTCGATCACAGACACGAGACCATAACACATTGATGGGTCCTTATTTGGAGAATAGATCTTCTTTTCCCTCTCCACTCTGGGCCCAAGCAATGGATCGATACAAGGGGATTAAACCCTCTGTTCTAATTATCTGTGCCACTTTATTCCCCTTACCATCCATCCACACATATATAAAAGGATCAAATCTCTTACTTCCGATTATTTGTGCTACTCTGTGCCCTTTATAATCCATGGATTATCTGTGCCATTTTGTGCCTATTACCATCTATCCAAATCTGTGTCACTCTGTGCCCCTTATCATGGATAGATGGATGGTAAGTGGCATAGATTTAGATAGACGGTAAGGACATAGAGTGGCATAAGGAATAGGAGATTTGGTTCCTTTATATATGGATGGATGGTAAGTGATACAGAATGACACAGATAATCGGGAATAGGGGATTTGTTCCCGATATAAGGCTTGGCACAAAGTTGAATTAAAATAGTGGGAATAGAAAATCTGTTCCCTATTGTTTGAAATTTATTGGATTCCATCTAAGAAAAATAACTTTGGGCTAAAGAAAAAAGGGTTTGAATCTTTTTTTATAATAAATAGTATTTCACATTCTAAAAAGAAACTTAAACCATTATAATATAAAAAGCCGAACTAAGATATATACTTTTTAT
>JANIPM010000001.1:29329058-29340040 GCA_027478405.1 Erythroxylum cassinoides
TGAGCGCCAACTGGTTCTGCCGGATTCTGGTGAAGCTGTGAATGGCCGATTGGATCCATGAAGTTGATAGACTCTGGTCTGAAGGTTCCTGCAAAATAACAAAGGCTCGTCGGGGGTTGTTTCCCGATAGCCCCTCCGACGCTCAAGTTAGTCTTTTTCGGAGAGATTGTAGGTTGGTGAATTAAGAGAATTAGGGTTTATGAGTCTCGTATCTCTTTCGTGATAAAATCATACCTTATATATGGAATGGACGTTAGGTTTAAGTCTTTACGTAGACTTCTACTTCTGCATGGGAGGTTTTCGTCTGCAAGTGGATTATATATATCTGGCCATGGGCTTGGGCTTAGCACAGCCGACCCAACCAGTTTCAAATAAATAATTTAATGATGAATATTATACATCGTCCTTCCAAGCTCAGTTTTCTCAGTAGTATACATAAAAGGTGGATTTAACTAAGAGTAAATTACATTTTAAATAAAAATTTTACCTATTCTTATAAAACTAATTAAATCTATAAAAACGTCAAAAAGTATAATTTTGGATTATATTAAAAAAAAGGAAAATTTAATATATAATTTACCCTTTAATCAAAATTTGCATATATTTGGTAGTATACATATACTTCATTTTCAAGATTTCAACTACTTTTTTGTTTCTTCAACCACTATGTTAAGATCAAGGGCAATGTGAATTCATTGAAAAAGCAAATGGTTTGGGAAAAGAAAGCCAACTATTCAATTGTACTGTTTCCATATTTGATGGAGAAAAGAAACAATCAAAAACTGAAGAAGGGTTCTCTGAGAAAAGAAAAGGGAAGCTTAAAGAAGTGGAAAATGATTACAAACTATATCAATGGTGCCTCAAGATTGCAAAGTTAAAGATGGATTAAGAAGAAGTGGAAATGAAGTCAATCATGAGTTTCTAAGACCTAAAATTTCATCTTAGTCACGTTTTGTCTTCTAAAGATCGTTATTGATGGCCATTTTTTCCTATAAATATTTTGGAATCATACTCCTCTCATTACACAAGATTCTTATACTCTCTACATTTTTTTTTTACTAACGATAAGGTAGCAATTGATCAGGCTGGATTCAGGTAAATTCTAAAAAAATTTATCGAGTTGAGTTTGAATTTAAATCTGATTTGATTTAAAGAAGTAATTTCATCTAATTTCATTTAAGTTTCAAACATATTTCAAAAGTATAAATTATTTTATTAGATTAAAATTCAATTTCTTTTTTATCATTTGAATAGAAATTAATTTATTTATTAAAATACTTAATTTTTGACATTTTGTTTGAACTTAATTCTATTTTCATGAAGTTAAAAAAGAGATGGCAAAATAATTAGAATTGTATTTATATGAAAATATTTTGAAATAGGCTCATATCAGATTTTATGTTCAAAACTTATGTACTGGAAGCTTGGATTAGATTCCAATTTCTTAAAACTTTCGTTCGTTTGATTTCAATCAATTTAGGTCAAGAATGGTTTGTGATTAGACTTTTATATCATCCTTAATGAGGGATGTTAATGAGGCAGGTTTGGGCTTGAAATAGGAGGTCATTCTCGACATTAAGAAACCTAAGTCTAATTATACTTAAATCTAATATAATTATTTTCTTTTTTAATTTAAATTTAAAAAATAACGTCATTTTACTAAAACATTATCGTATTTACTTAAAACATTTGAGTTTCAAGTTGAGTCCGGACCCAAATGTCATTTATATCCCAAATATAATTTACAATTATGTTGGATAGAAATGTCATTCTCTTATATTTAATAAATTTTAGTTGATTAAAGAAAGATGTAAATTTAGTCCTTTAGCAAGTTTAGTTAATTAAAAGATGTTAAGCAAGTTTAGTTAATTAAAATATGTTAAATTTCATCATTACTGTAGAGCTCGGATCATGATTAGCTATAATAACACTAATGAAAATTACATAATTCCAAAATTCCTACCAATTGTCTTATCATTGGTCATTATTTGTTTGCCTTTTAAGAGCATGCTTACCTTATTTTTGCTTCAATTTAAGTGCTGTGAAAAATATATAATACATAATTATCCACTAACATAATACCAATCTTAATCCTTCAACTTTTGCCTTCTGACTCCAAAAATTGCATACTTATCTATACAATTTCTTAGTTGCAATATTCACACTAAATACAATTATCATAAATTGAGCAATCTCTCATCAAGGGAGGCAGCTCGAACCTGATCGATCGGTTGACAATGTTTTAGTGTGTCAACTGAACAAGGTCAAGTCGACCCGGTTTGTCATCCCTACTCATCAGTTGAATTGTATGATAATAACATAAAATCTATGTAATTATATTTATAAGTATTGAAACTGACTAATCAATACCTTCTACAGCAAGCTTTCATCCTACAACACTTATTTGTTACCACAGAGAAATGAACTATCTCATCCTTCACATGCTTCCAAGCCAAACCAGCTACTTTTCTCAATGACCATGAAGCATACAATGATTCTACAACTTGGGAAGAAAAGCCATTGTTGCTAAGGTCCAACAGTTGCAACTTTTTTGCCATGCTAATGGCTGTAGACAAGTTTTGGATGAATTGGCCCATAGACGAATTCTTCTGACAAGAGCTTGTGCAACTGTCATCTAGTTCTGATGGCACAGTTTCCATATTGATGGGACCATCTTCACTATCAGCAACTTCAAGCTCACAGCATTCACTACCACATTCCTTTGATGGAAACTTAATTAAAGAGTTTTCAGATATATTGGACTCAGGCTGCAAAAGGGAACTCGTGCCTTTTTCTTTTGCAGCATGAGCATATTCCAATATATGTTTTTCCTTTAAGACGACATTATCAGCAAGATGGAGCTCCTGCAGACATTCGTTCTCTGCAGAAAAGGAAATGGCCGGTAAGTATGATGAATATTTTGATCAGCTAATGTTAACGTTCCATCTGATTTGCTACAAAACCTGCCAAGGCCTGAACCAGTTGAAGAATTCCAATGTGCCCGAGCTGACATTTGTTTAGGATCAAAACTTTCAGAGAACACTGGGGATCCATGAGGAAGGATACTAATGCATTCCCACCCTGCATTAACAACTTCCAGTCAAGTTTTCTAAAACTAAGGAACACTAACTATATAACCTTCAGTTCCCATAGGAAACATTCAGATCAAGAAAAATAAGAACTAGTTAGTGCATGTTCGTTTGAAGATAAGTCCTATAACACTTTAAAATGTATTGAATCTGCAATACATGGCACTGAAATTTGTAGTACTTTATTTCTATATATTTGGCATTTCTTAAATACCACATTCAAGTAACATATAACTATTAGAACCTGAATGTATACAACTGATTAAAGTTATTTTGTTCAATTGAAAAAGGTAAAGGATATCCATGCCAATGGCACCGTAAAGAATTGATTAACTAACCTCTTCTGAAATAGGATTTCCTTCAAGATTCAGCTCAAGAATTCCACAAATGAAAGTAGCATCACTGTTATGTTTATGGATGTATGTAGGTGTTAATCCACAGAATGATAAGTCAAGTATCACAGAGTCTTGAGACCCTTTGAAAAGGGATTCTGTTATCTGTAGTGCCCCTTCCTAGAATTTCCATCAATATGCAAAATTAATAAGAGGAAGAAAGAATAATTCAAACCGCATGCAAAGGTTGGATGCAGAAAAACCTAAAGAAATGCGGTAAGTGTACTCACAGTTCCTACACCAGTTCTCCCAAGTATTAGTCGTGACAAAGACGAGATTTTAGCAAGTTGGCAAAGGGTATCTATAACTGGCTTGTTCAAACTCAATCCACTCAGACTCAGTTCTGTAAAACTGCAAAGATCAAAACATCAGATTCAGAACATTTTGATCTTAGGTGGCCAATACCTATTCCCTATCTGAAGATAGAAATGGAAATGTATTTTACTGGCTAAAGGGTATTGCCCTTGAACCTTTTCAAAGTAACAAGTTTGGTCAATAGATTATTGAGAACATTTCCAGATATGGGCTGATTGTGTCCTGACAAAAAGACAGGTTATTAGGCAGGACATGAGCAGTAATATAAAGGGTGTACTTAACACATTCACTCTTTAAGCACCTATTGAAAGTTGTGCCAGGACAGAGCAATCATTTAGGGCATCAGAGACCTTTTGGATCGTCCTAGATGTAATAGAACACCGCTCTATATTTAAGCTATAAAGGGCTGCAAGAGCAAAAAGCATCGTGAGAAAACATCAAGATCAATTCCTTCAACTTGAGAACAGAGTTGGACAAGTCATGAAGTAGAGTAGTTGGCCATGCTAACACGCCAATAAGAAGAGCTTCAAGATCAAGTCATGGCATCTACAAGGATCTTTTATGTCAAAGTGAGCATAAGAGATAGGATTTTACCTTTACACTTTTCCAATATGGTTGAAAGGAAAGATCCACATGTATCAGTGAGGCGATTTCCAGATAAATTAAGCACTTCTAGACGAGTGAAGAGCACAGGGCACTCACAGATCTGCAGAACCACAATTAAAAAGCTCATATGAGCTGAACTACAAAATGTCGCTCTATTCTTTTAAGATGCTAGTAGTGACTCCACAAAATCTCGATATTCCAATGAAGACGGAATTTGGGGATTCTTAGGAATTCAACATGGGAATACATATGACAACTGTGGCAATCTTGATTGCATTTCACAAAGGTCAAATTTCAGCTTCTATATACAGTCACATTCTATGTATATTCCTTCACATGAAATTGGTGGAGTACAAACGAAAGGGTTATACACCACAATGACACAGGTCACAACTAGTGAAAATCAATCAAGTGAAAGAGGAAAGATAGAAAGCAGGGGATCATGATTCATAATATTTGCTTGAAGCATAGTATTTGTAAGAGTACAAAACAGAAACGAGATATCTCTTCTATGAAAATTGGACCTAAAAAAGTGTAATCCTTATGATTCATGCACGCAGAATTGGGAACGTTTGGGTGTAAGTAACAAACTTGAAATAGAGCTGATGGACCAAATCGATTGCAATGCAAATCCAGGGTCAAATCACCATATTTTTGGCCTGATATAAGAAATTGTTGAAGCTTCTCCATCGTC
Source organism: Erythroxylum cassinoides (assembly GCA_027478405.1). Taxonomy (NCBI): domain Eukaryota; kingdom Viridiplantae; phylum Streptophyta; class Magnoliopsida; order Malpighiales; family Erythroxylaceae; genus Erythroxylum; species Erythroxylum cassinoides. Next base: position 29,334,155 of record JANIPM010000001.1, read on the forward strand.
CCATTTCCTAAGCATAAGCAGTTAGCAACTATTGTTAATCAAAAAAGGCATTCACAACTTATTAAACATAATGCAATGAGAATTACATATAATAGCATCCTGCCTAGAAGCATTGTTAACATGCATTTGGTAGTTAATGCACTGCTTTCTTTGAAGCATTTAACTGATGAAGACAAAAGAAAACATACCTAACAAATTATGAGATAAGTCAAGCATGGCAAATGTTTTGTGTATATGCAGGGCATTTAACAACGGAGATATAGATATATCTTGCAATTCACAGTCAGATGCAATCACTTCATCCTCAACCTGGTCAAGGAAAAGAGGGCAGATTAAGAAAATATGAAGTTGATTCTCCAACTAAGAAATTTTATCTCAACTTTGTAACAAGAGGAGAAAAATAAGCATCCATTTTCTTCCTGCCTGTCGAACTTATATTGCTACCTCTGAAATGTATAGCCTTTGAAGCAACTTCATATTAGGTGTCTCAGATAATTCAATGCAGGAGTCAATATAAAGTTTCATCAAGCGCTTTTGAACCCATCCTGTCAAACACGAATCCAAAGAAACTTATTAATTTGCATATAAAAATGAACTTGACAGTAAAACAAACAAAGGAATTATGGTTCACTAAATAGGTGCTGTAAGCAACATCAAACTTGCCCTAAAGGTTCTACAGTATATATTACATCTTTGCAGCATTAAGAAAATAACATGGTTATGAGGATTTCAAAGTTCTACTTCAGTTCAAAGTGAAAATTTCCCAGCTCAATTCTATCAAGGCAAGCAAACTGCTCCATGGTGTAAAAACATAGTTTCAGATATGTATTGGTATATGAAGCGTATATAAGACCTCGACACTAGCATTTTCCAATCCAAGAACTAATATATTTCTAACAGAATCATGTTCAACAAACCTAAAGTAAAAAGTAGGTAATTTCCTTTCAGAAGCTGCCTATCTTAGGAAGCAATTTACTGCTGATGCATCCTTATTGGAAAACTAACAAATCTCAGATATGTTAGCCAACAAAGTTGCTCACAGGTGGGGAAACCCTCATTTGTGTTCTGTCATAACAGGCACCAGAGTGCTTATAACTCCAGGGCACACTGGAAAGGGTGATGTTATTATAACTTCCCAAAATAAGAAAAGCAAATCATACCAGCAATAGAAACTTCAATGACAATGTTTCCTGGGCCATTCTTAAAAGTATCCAATGATTCACAGGACTCCAGAACTTGATCAGCATATTTCATCTGATGAATGATGGGCAAGAGACCTAAGAAGATAATAGATTGAATATTCTATCAATTGCATGAAGTGGTGGCTGTTGACAATTAAGCATGCTCACAACAGAAATAATTTCAATTGAAAGTTTCTTCAAGAATTTTTTCTACCCTTTGATCTCCTGTCCATGGATAGATGTAGATAATATAAGCATGCCAGTTCAACTTTTAACGACTCAATGTCCAATTTATCAACAGCATTGTATGAGCCTGCCTCCACTTGAATCAGGTCATTGTCAATTCTGAAGGTGATATGTTGCTGCAGTCAACAAAAGCAACAGGTTAAAGTACAATGATGATAACAAAGAAGAAGCTAAAACAATGAGAATGAGAACATAAAGCAAGAAATAAGAAACAATAACCACTCCAATAAGCAAAGATGCTATGTCACTGCGATATGCAAAGACCATTAAGTGCATCAGTGAGAGGCTGCTTTTGCAATGGCACGAAACATATTGAAAACAATAACCTCTCAACTTTGTTCTGGGTATTGATTTAGGATTTTCATTAAGCGGACCAATAGTAAAAACAGGACACCAATTGTTGACAAAATATAATTTTTAAAATCTCTTCAGTGGGGCAACTGCTCCGTACGCCTTGATGGATCCATCCTTGCATAGATTGCAAGCTAAATGGAGTTAACTAGATGGCACTATTAAGCAGAGTACGTTAACAAGCAAAATGTCCTTCAAAACTGATATCTGGAAATGAATTAAAATCGTATAATAACCTCTTGCTATGACAATCAAGACAAATATGTGTTTACTCTCTGTTGCACATAAATCAGGAAATACTCACTGTGGTGCAACAGTTGGAATTATGTAAGTTGAGATGGCCAGGATTGAGCTTATCAGCTAGGTTTTCAGTTACGTCAAACTCATGTCCAGAACCACAGGCAGCAAGATCAGATGTGGAAACATTTTCATTTGTGCTCAAAGACCTGAGAACTTTGCCATCGGTCACCATATTAGGAGTCCTAAATTTGTATGAACTTGCGCTTTCTTCAACATTAATGGGACCACATGAACTGGTAGCACAATGGGAGGCAACAGCTGAGCTATCCTGCCATGCCAAAAGTATCAAGTACTAAGACACCAGATTCACACAGAAACAGTATCTCATGTATTGATTAAGATGTTTGTGTACCTTAAATCTACAAGCACAACCACCAGAGTTGCTTTTCCTTATTACTGTAGTGAGAACAAAGACGTATTAGAATTACTACAAGGAAGATATTAAGTGACATGGTTAAAAACTGATGCCCACTTTCATCGGAAGTAGCAACATCCCCTACTGGGCATTTAGTAGTTTTCTCCTTTGAAATATCACTCTCATTTGGAAAATCGTCTTAATCATCTGAAAAGACCACTCTAATTCTTTTCCGGTCAACAACTGTTTGTTGGCTACTAGTAAAACTTTTTATAGAAGCTTTAGTTAAATTTACATAAACTTTGTAGTTTTCAGCCCGAGCTTTTGATGTTTGATCAGCGTTTACTGGACTGAAGAAGTGAATCTAGGGGCACATCATCATTCATGATTTCAACACTTTCCAAAGTTTGTGATCTTGTAGAACAGAGCTTGCCCATTGATTTAGATTTACTTTCTGATAAATATTCACCCTCTTCTGTATCAGTCTCAGAGAAGTAATCTCTTGTCAATTTTTGTTTCTCAAGCTCCCTGATTTCTAGCTGTTTTAAATTGTCAATTTCAAGTTGCAACTTCCTGCAAAAGAGAACCAGATTTTAACAAATAAACTACTGTTTATGCCAAGAAAACTAAGTTGCAATCTTACTGAGTTAGTACTGCTCCCAGTCAAAACGCTTATCATCATAAAGAAACTTTACCTAGCCTCATCAACATTATCAAATCTTATCATGTGGCTGTAATGCATATTCTCTAGTGCTGTAAGCTGAATTGAGGGGAGTTTAACCTCAGAGGCAATTCTGAGTATGAGGAAAATGAATAAGGATTAGCATAACCATTATGACAAAATGCAAGAAAGACCAAATTTTATTTACTTCCAACCAAGCCCAAGTAAGAACAATTTAGCATGCTTCAAGCTGCCCAAATAAGAAATAAAAAATAGACTATTATCTTCTTGTCATTGTTTATTAGTTGTAACCTGTTACTTGTGAGATAAACATAACATCACGTAATATCAATTATGTTCTCCTTAATCTTCAGACAGACATGAAACATAACTTCTGCAAAACTATAGACTGCTAGCTTTTATAAGAACAGAGATGATGTTAAAGATAACTAATATGCACCACTTGCTCCTGATAATTTACTGGAGAACAGTACTACTGTCTTTGGATTTTCTAAAAGTTCGTGTTTTGGACTCAAGGTATGTGTGTTTAGGCCTAGTAGCTAAGGTAAGACAAACTTACAAAAATACAACTTCCTTAACATGTAAAGCAATAGCAAGAGAATAATTTTTATTGCATATGCGTTAAAGAAGCCTATTAAAGGTGTAAAGAGCCGCCTTTTCATAAGCTAATATGAGGTATTCAGCTAACCAGTCCATGCTCAGCAAACTAAGACTTTTAATACAATAGAAAACTTTGAGGATAAAATAAACGACAGATGAATAACTATAGCCTTCTCTCAGAAATTAAGCAGAAAGTGTATTTTCTCATGTGTTTCTGTTACAGCACTACTAGCTAAATATATATACAAAAACCTAATATCCAAATCTGGTACATACCCATAAATCATGGAGTATCTTATCAGAATCTTAGCCAATCCTGTCAGTCTTGACCAATAATATCCTAACTTAAGGATACAATCTCTTACAATATATTTTCCTAAAATAGTCTCCTAACTATACAGTTTTTCCACACCTTCTTCAAATGCACTTAGCGCTCCCATCCAATCCCCATCACAGTCCAGGGCATCGCCAATGTTGATTTTGGTCACTGCTTGGCCCCGGAAGTTTAAGGAAATGTTAGTCTATTTTTACTACCAAAAAATGTATTAAATGTTGCTGAAACAATATATGTCCTTCCGTACATTGCAAGTTCATAAAAATTAGCTGCTGATACTTTTCCAAGAACAAAGGCTGTACTGATATATGCAATAAAAAACTGCTAACAACCAACTTACCTCCAAGTTTCCGATAGAGTTATATGTCTCCCAACTCTTGTTAAACCATTTTATCGCTTGTTTGAAATTTCTGAGATTTGGGTAGGATTCCCCATGAATCAGATATGAATCACTTAGCTTCTCTTTGTCACAAAGCTCATTTGCTATTCCACTTTGCAAATTCATGATGCTAACACCATAAAATACAGTTTAAATTGCACAAACACTGAAGAATGAGATCCACTACTATATTCATTAAATCTTAAGTCCTCTATCTACAAAAAAAAAGAAGTCAGACTGGGATGATATGCATATGCCAGCATTTTCTATTTAAATGATTTAACTTTGTCCATAACTCTAAAATCCAAATAAGAAGTTATGTAAATGAAGCAATGTAAAATGAAAATGATAGCATACATTACATGTCAAATGCCACTCATCTACGGATTATTACTCCCCATAACATTTTGTAATTTTCTTGTCAGTCAATAATCGGGAAAAAGTCAAGATAAATCAGACATGCATGGTGTTTGAAAGCAAATATTCAGCTGGTTTCATATCCAACGTGAAATATGATTGGTACAAACAATATTACAATACATCTGAAATCAGATCTAACAACTAAAGAATGCATCCAGCCCCCTTAGCCATAAAAACTCGAAAGTTTAAGGACAATGAGAAAACATGAAGGAACTTATAAAAAGAACTGAAGATCTTGCTCCCAAAATAGTATAATGCATTCACTGATGTCCATTGAGATAAATTAAAAACTAAATGGGATGGAGTATGAATTTTATGTGCTTATTATCTAAATTTATAGAAAATTGATTGGGTAACTTTTAACGTTTTGAATATTAGGTAGATAACTTTTAACGTTTTGAATATTAGGTAACATATTTAGCTAAACCTTGGCATTCACACAATTCACGCGCTAGTTAAACGAGTGAAAATTTTCTCAATGTGATGACAATGGTTGAGTCAAAAGGAAAGAGACCCAGGTTGAGTGAAATTTGAAGCAATGTGAACACCCAGGTTACCTTCAGCCACGCAAATATCATGCTTGACTTCCCAATGAGATGGTCTAGTGAGGCATCTGCTGAAGCAAACACTTTCGTTCACGCGCTGTACCTCTAGCAGCAGCTATATCTCTTGTTAGCTTCTTGAAATTCTGTTCTTCATTCCTCGGATCTTCCATTACTTTAATTGCCTCTTTAACAGTATCAATGTTTTGATCAATTTGTACAGCCAAAGCATCCTCATCTTCCATGGATTGTGCCAGATCAAGTGCTTTTTCATAGCAACGAATAGCCTCGTCATATTTCTGAATCCTGTAATGCAATTCTCCAAGATTAATATAACCTTTTGCCTCCCCCTGGCAACGCCTAGTTCTCTTACAAATTATGATGTCCTTCTCAATGTGCTCCCGATCTTGCTTCCATCTTCTCAGTTCCATAGAAACACTTCCAAGATTGTGATGGAGTCTACTTCTACAATAATCATCTTCACCAATCTCGTCTT
>JANIPM010000001.1:29361330-29373481 GCA_027478405.1 Erythroxylum cassinoides
CGCCTAGAAGCCAAAATTCGTATTTGTTTTCACCTGAGGTGTAATAAGATACTGATGCTGCAATTGTGGCTTGTGTATAAACATATACATTACTGAAACATCTTTCGACGCTCATTCATCTCTTGACCTTGTTTCTACGACACTTCCTTTTGCATTTCTTTAATCTTATTATGAAGTGATTCCTCCACCCTTCTGAACTCTTAACAACGTGTTTCATCCACCAATCTTAACTTCCAAGTTATGATCGATGATGATAGCAACAGTGAGCTACAAAATTAAAAATTTGAACCCTAAACAGCAGAAAATGCGGTAAGGGAGAGTTTGCTATTTTCATTCACTGACAAGTTAAAACATAATTACAAATTTAACGATATCTAAGAGCCTCGTGTTTCATATAAAAGCATGTGTCTGAAAATCTCCTAATTACACTCTCTCTTGACACTTTAAACCTCAATTAAACAAGGTAGACAAAAACTAACCAAAAGATGCCATTCGTGAGCATCCAATGACTAGAACTCAAGTCAAGGCCTCTTATTCAAGTTTCCATTGAAATCTTCTGTCCGGATTGCAACAAATGATTCTAAAATCTTCACTCCTGCCAAAGACTCATGGCATGACCAAGATAAAATGCTGGCGGTCAACATTCGTTGCACAATCTCATCTGATTCCAGCTGAGCAATAACCGGACAAGGAGAATCTCAAAAAACTTGCTTTCATTTCATTTTCATTGGAACATCAAAATTGTTAACAAATGAAAATCTTCTGTAATGCCAAGCAAACTGAAACAAAAGAAAAAAAAATCTAGATTTTGATTAGCCGATATTTTACAATGACTTACAGACAGACCTATCTCTAGCTTAGTTGCACTTCTGTTCCAGCTACATAGCAACCCCTCTTTAACATGCCCAAAACTACTGAGGCCTATCATCTTTCACAACAATCACAAGTGGACCTATCCGAAGCTTCATGGAAATTCCCAGTGATATTGCGTTCACACAGGCACTCTTCTGCCCCGGTAACGATCAAGAAACTGCACATCAAGGATAAATAGAAGCTTGTTAAACTGAAAAGAAAAATGCAGCCATTAAACATTTGGAGCAGAGATACAAATTAACTAATATCTTGTTTCTATAACAGCAAACGGAATCTAAAACTTATCAAGATCGCTCAAAATCAATTCTCCCTCTCTCTTAAAGATTCTCTATCAATATCCTCGTGTCCATAAATCTAAACATTATTCAGAATTTTTGTGAGCAACTGCAGTTATGCGGACATATGAGCTAACCACACGTGAACCAGACAAAAACGGAAGACCAAATGGAATTTAAGATAAGTGAAAGAGAAGCACTATATCCAATATCTTCCTAACCATAGTTAAAAACTAAAAAAACCACAGCTATCACCACACTTCCATTTGCTATTCGTATCTGGCATATACAAGCCCCATCATAACTTGTAGACCATACTTTTAGGCTTTTGATGCCATAGTTTTACCGGATTCACTATCCCCATAAAACTGTCCCAAATTGCCCAAGTTTCCCAGTTCATAGGTTAGATAAGAACATAAAAAGGAATCACATGAAGAGTTTAAAAAGGCAGAATAGGGGAAAAATGAAAAAGGAAAAATATCTAGAAACCATAAACCAGTAATACAAAAAGAATAGTTTAAATAAAGCATCAGATTTTGATGGATATACCGATCGAACAAATGGTTGTTGGAATATCCAACCCAGAATTGGAATTCTTTGCAGAAAGACAGCCAGTGTTGGCCAGAAACCACTGCATTAAATTTTCATCAGCATGCTAATCATGAGAAATAAAATTATTTCCAAGAAACAATTAGATAACTTTTTCAAGGACCTGAAGAGCACAATGAAACCATATGCCTCCAATATCATGCCAATAATCGGCCATCCTATCACAACAAAGAAGAAACCGGCACCAAAGGAAATAGTTCCCTGCATGACACAACAGCAGAAGTGATGAATGCAGTTTATCAATTGAATAACTACAAGTGTTTATGCTGAGGTGAGTTAAAGAGATAATTTCCACCTTGAAATTTTGACGTTTCATGAAGAACTGCATGGTAGACTTCGGGCCAATTGTTAGGCTCACTCCAGAGATAAAGAGGATCTGGTAAAAGTATCATTTAGTGTTGCAAGAGTAGCACAGAACAAATCAACATCTAAGGACTATTCTGACAAGGCACTTACATTTCCCATTGCAAGCAGTCCTTTATCAAAGAAAAAGATAATACCCAGAAATGAGAAGAATATGCCAAATCCTGTCAACCCTAGCCCGATCTCTGTTTTATTTTTCAATCAAAAGTATTAAAAATGGATGAGCTCTAGTCAAAGTTAATTCTGCTAGATCATTAAGCATAAATAAAGAATAAAGAAGAATCTTGGTTTTTGCTGTAAATCATAACTACAAAAGTTGTAGGATCTTAAAAAATGCTGACCTCTAAAACATTATATTCAAGATACAACCAATCAACCAACTAATATTAATCAAAGATTGCAAAACAAAATGTACAAGTAAGCAGGGAAGATTTCAGAGCCACTATGGAAAAATAGTTGCATCATTACAAAAAGGAACCAATTATACCGCAGATATTGCACAATCAAATGTAACCTACCAAAAGTTCTGTAGCGCATCAAACTACTGGTATGCATGGTTGTCTAGTTCTGGTTTTCAATACTGAACGAAACTAACATACTCTCACAGCTAGAAGAAGCCAAATCACAAAAAACTAAAGAAAGTAAAGCTCAATTTACAATCAAATTTCTAAACCCAGCAATCTTCCAAGAGATCCCAAGACTAACTCATGGTCATACCTTTACCATCAACCAAAAAGTACCGTTAAAAATGCAGAATTCACCCTTAATGTTAGTACTGCCTATGCATAAGAACGAAGAAACTGATTCAACGTCTTGAGAATCTTTCAATTCATTGCCTAGCCTCCGTTTTCTCTTGTGTTAGTTTTTCTTTTTTCTTTTTTCCCCCCCTTCTTTTCATGGTCTCGCTTCCTAGGTGATTGATGCATATAAATCCATAAACCCAATTCTCTCGAGTTCTACATCACAATATTCTACCTTCCTAGTGCAATATATTTCTCCCTCAAGATCCCAAATGGAACACGATTCACTTAAAATGTAAGCTGAAAACAAACAAACAAAAAAACCTAGACATGTACGAAAAAATTGGAGAAATGCAAAATAATGTAGACAGGATGGGAAAATGAAAATGAAAATAAACTGACTTTTCCGATCGTTCATCTCGAAGTTAACCATTTCCGATGCGATTAGGGTTAAGGTACTTGCTCTTTCTATATAACTGCATCACCGCACAAGCAATAAAAATCACGATTACAATAGATCCAACGGAAATACAAAAACAAAGAAAAAAGAAGGATAAATCATAGGTTACCTAAACAAATCTGGAGAAAGGAGAAGCTAACTCGAACGATGGATCTAAAAGAGAATGATTTGGAATCGGTAGTATTGAGTACAAAGCTTGAGGTTTTCTTACAGTTTAACCAGAGAGAGGGAGAGACAAAGGCGTCAGTTAATCTAAAAATCAAATAGCTTTTGCTAACAATAATAACGAAAGAAGGTCGTGTTATATTATTACATGTACACATACAGAGAGAGAAGGACCGAGCGATATATTGTTGCGTAACGAACATTAGAGGAAATAAGCGCGTGATAAGTGATGACGCTGGCCGCCCAATCGGAACTCTAACTTCCGCTGGAACCTATCGTTTATTGGGGGAATTTTGGTTTTTCACTTTTGATATTGTCAAATCCAAAATTGTGGGATTCATTTCAGGCTCTGTTTTTTTTTTTTCCTGCAAGATATTTTAAGAGTGTTTTAATTATAAAAAAATACCTTTAAATTATCTACACTCAAATTAACTCTCATTTGAATAGGGTAAGTCTCTTACAGAAGATAAAGTTCTGACTTTAAGTTTTAAATGGCTACATACATAAAGAAAGTTCGAACTCACAATCTCACTTAAACCAAAAGAATCTCTTACCAACTCACGTGTGACTTAAAATTTAAGCTTTGTTTTATTATGCATACATATATTCTGATATAGCTATATCAGATCACCTGTTATCATTACCTTATTTTATAAGTCTCCATTCATCTAGATGAGAACGAATAAAGTAATAATATCAGGTGATCTGTTCTCCTTAAGGTTCTCTCCAAACAAGTGTATATGATAACACATTTTTGGTTTCTTAAATTTTCAATAATTAAAGTCAGTTCATATTATCTTACAATATCAATATCCATGCATAAGCATGTAAAATATAGTATGGCATGGGTCCATATATAATGAGGCCTGAAACAAAGAGAGAACCAACATGTGAACTTTTGATTATGCTGTTAGAAAATGTTCTGAAAAGTTTCACTCGGATACATTTAGACATGCTACTTTTGTTCTCTGAAGGGATGTTCTCGTTTATCGGACTGTATTCTCATATCAACGTCTAGTTACAAAAACAGAGAACATTGTATATGAAAACCAAAACGAAAATCAGGAGGGGCAAAATCATACAGCTGGACCAACCATACAAAGAATACATGTAACCCCCACAAATTGGCAAGCAGGTAATGCGCTAGATTCTGAAAATGTAGGAGAGTCCAGCATCTGGGCAATACATAACTACTGTGTGAACCAACGAAGCAGGATATGCATTTCAATTGTGTACCAAAATTCAGTTTTTATTCTTGTGATTCTGGTAATTGACTTTTCACCTGTAAATGGTCTTCGTAAGCCCAGCCAAAGAATTCCTTCCAAGAAAATTCCTGTCCAGTAGCCACACAGTTTCAAGTCCAAGCAGACGTCAGTAACAAGATTTTCATATTTGCAATCAAAATTTTGAAAAAAAAAATAAATTCTCTGATTCTTTCCAACCTTCATTGTGTATCATATTCTACAAAACTCTACTTGGGAAGTAAAGGCTCTCTATCATCATGTCCTACACGATGACTAGCCTGTAGTCATAGCAAAATGAAGTTAACACAAACAATACTTCCAAAACAAAGGAGAAAGCAAGACGAGTTCTTACCCCTTCATCAGCTCCGGCAGCCATGTTTATGAATGAATCTTTTGATCTGAACAAGAAATTACGTACACATTAATACTGGTATGGATGAGATGATTTTGAAGTGTACATATGGAAGAATAAAAGACCATTTGTAGAATAAGGCCTGGAAATTTGGATATGCACTAGTCTGAATTAATCATACCTGTGGCCTTCCTGAACATCGCTTAGTTCTACCATACCATTCTGCTGCTCTTCTTTGACTTTGGAGAGTGGCGAGAAAAACTGAAAGGACAAACGAAGCAAAAGAACCATCATGTTTCACTTTTTTTCCCCCTTACTCCATCCACAAAAAGCTATTCAAAATAACTTCATAATCACCTGGTGCATTGAGATGAACACAATCGAAATTCCTAACATAAAGTTTATGGTCAAAGTATGACCAAACATCGCAGCAGATGCAATGCCTGTGAAAATTGTAGCTATTGTAGAAGAGTATTTCTTCAAAATTGTGTCTGCACATGGTAGATGAGGCCATCAATGAGTAAATGTTACCCAAAATTACCATGGCACAGTTCACTATACCAAAAATGTTCATAAAAACAGTATCCATATGTTTATGCAGATAAGGTAATAAGATAATAAATTATTCCATGTCAACTGGCAAGGAAATTACAGATTGGATTCGTATCACTGAACCTGCATATTTAAAGAAAAATGAAGACAAGATTCCTTGAGCTGCATTGTTAAATATCAGAAGCATTGTGGCTTTTGAGTGTCCTCGCAAGATGTCAAAGCTACTGGGATCTGCAATATTAAATTTAAAATAGAAGATGATAACTGCAAGTTTGACACTAGTAGAAAAACAAAAGCAACACAAATCTTGCTATCTTAAATGTCTAATGGTTTAATTTTTCTTGAATGACAAATCAAAAGTTTTTCAGAAGATAAAACCACTTCGTAGGTACATGATCATATTCGAGTTCATAAAAACTTCCAATTTCCTATAAGCATCTATGAAATTGAGAAGGTCAAATTGCAAAATGAATATAGTCTATAAACATTTATTTGACGTCAATATATATAATATAAAACCTTCAAGGGATTTGAAAGGCACAAATTCTGTGAAATGATGAAAAACAATATACATATCTTCATAAGCAATCAAAGTGAATACCTCCTAAACTCAGTTTAAACATTGATAACAAGCAAAAACTGTATGATATAGAATTGCATGATCATGTATACATTATGCATTATGTTATAACTTGGTGAAAATCAAACTACAATAACGTAGGTCTGTTATATCTGCACTCCCTTCTCATAAAGCAAGGGATTTGTGCAAACTTTAGATTAACCACATATCACAAGAAAGCAAATTACACGTCAACCCAACCACAAGGTTTTAATTATAAAACTCCCTGTAACTAAAAAATCAATACTGTCATAGCATTCCCGTAAAAATCAATATACATACCTTTGAAAATGCCAGTTCCAAGGATTGCTAGAAAATTGAAAATAGCTCCATAGCCATATAAAAACAAATTCTGGAAAACAGAGAACATCAGATTAGGTCATATAGCCCCAAACTTTCTCTTAAATGAATCATCTATCAAAATCACATAGGAGCCTTCTTTCGTTGTCATAAGCAGGATCCATCCAAGGCAGACTAAGCTCAAACTGAAAACAGCACAGCACCATCCACTAAGGATGTGTTTTCTTGACAAATAAAAAAACTACAAAGGGCTCTAAATCCCTTAGGCATACCAAAAAACTAATTCTGTCAGATTTTGGTGATCAATTCTTTGGTTCAAAAGGAAATCGAAGTGCTTAACCTTAACATCTTACCTGCAGATATATGCTCGTCTCATATTGACTCTTCAGAGCATACTCATTATAGACAGAGGCCAGAGAAGGCACAGTTACCTGAAATTTTCCTAAAGTGAGTGTCCAGTGTTTATGTCCAAACTGCTTTGATAGCTTTCTCTTAAGGTGCTAAACAAGTATACATTCACAATTTCCCTGTAATTTTTCAGATCACTTACAAAGATCAAAGTGTAGATATATGCCCCCGTTGCTACTGGAAGTCCCATAGCAGTAGTACCTTCAGGTAAAGAACGCAGTTGATTTACACTAATGCCAATAAGCAATAATGCAAGAGCTTCCCACTGTTCACAAAATCACAACAATTTGACATGTTATCCGATGGCACTAAAGATGCATACTCCAGTCGATAAAGCTTGGAAATTAAGCTCTTCATCAACAAACTGTAAGAGTATCAATAAGAAGACGGAACTCACCTGAATAACCGAAAATCGCCGCCTCATTATTATCTTTAGTAAAATAGCAATTACCAAAACCTGCATTTTAATTTCATATGCAAACTTCAGAAAAAATCAAAAAGAAAAGAAAAGAAGAGGATATGCATGTCTATGAAACTCCAGAGTAGGTATCAGAGAATGGGATGATATTTTATTATATAACAGAGTGAGATGGTAGCTTTTGGCTGGATTTTGTGGTGACCTACTAACTCTCGGCCTATCACATCAGATAGAATTGAACTCCTCCCCTCAAGATCAGAACAAGAAAGTACCTTCAGATTGCTCAGCATCTTTACAGTTGCAGGATTGAAGTACAACTGCCAAATAAACAATTACATATAAGTAAATCCAACCAAACATCAAATTCTCATTTCATTTGCTGCAGCTAACCACAAATGAAGAGAGCATGGAATGTTATGCAAAGTTAACTTTGGGCAAACAACAGGCACAGGTTCAAAAATGAGGAATGCACCAGGAATATTTAGGAACCCAAGAATTGATTCAGTCCCGATTCTGAATCAATCTTGAGATACATATTGCATATCCACATGAATTAAACACAAAAGTACTGAATGCGGAGAGAAGGATAACCATTTAGTTAATATGTTGTGATGTTAAAAACCTCCAGGTCCATGATCTTACAAAGAGATCAGATTCCAAATGACCATTAGTTGCTAAATGTGCTATAATGTTGGCGCAGGCTCATTTAAAAATAATTTTACTTCCTAAAAAGGAAATGGAAGAAACTCCAGAATAATGTCTAAGTATGTGATCCAACTGTTATATTATGTTACCAGCATTTTCATAGTCACAGAAGAGATCTGAACTTTTCCTGACTTAATCACGAAATTGGTCATCTTCAGTATCATTTCCTTCAGAAGTGTAATAAATATGTAGATAGACCACTCCTCTTTTCAGTATATCAATAGAATATATCAACTTTTTCATTTCTCTCAGTATGTTATAGTTTTCATGAGCACATCAATTAGGATGTGTTATCGGATAAGTAAATTGGATTTCTTGCTGAGAAGCATGATAGTAACTAACTTTGGACTTGAGTAATATAAGATGCATTCAATAAATATCGTGAAGGAAATGAGTCCCCCACCATGATTTGTGTTTTGATTACTGCAATAGAAATTCACTTTACAGTCAATTTCATCAACGAATCTATATCAAATCCCGCAAGCTCAAAACATATTTCCCTATATTTATGCAACTTAGATTCCTAACTCTTTCACAAAACCACTTGGCATCTGAAATGCAAACCTGCCTCTTACAGTGGAATTTAGCAGTTAGGACAATTATACGAGTAAATTGAGATATAGGATGCTAATAGAATTGGAAGACCCTGCAAAACCTACCTGCATGATGAACTTCAAATAGTTATTGATAGCATATAAAAAAGCTGGAACAGCCAGAAGAGCATTGTTACGAGCTGCCTGCAAAGAAATAGTAGGTTAGTGGAATTAATATCATAGCATGTCAGCTATCCACACTTTAAAGCTGCTAGCTCAGAAATCTTTTTTTTTTTCACACACAACGGACAGCTATGATACAGGTAACTGAGAAAATATATCAAACTTCATAACAACTTCTGCAAAGCAGAAAATGTAGATATCAAAATCACAAGTTTGGACTGCGCAAAAATATTCAATTGTACGTAACAATTACAAATTGAAATTGTCTACTGGATTTAATTCTGATTCTTACAATAGGAATGCCTTAATCATAAAACCTACTAATATTAAGTCAACATAAGATAAGATACTATATATTTCCTTTATAAATCAGGATGTAGCCCAGTTAAGAACAAAGCTTCAGTTCAAACTCTAGTTTCTCAAGTTGGCAGATGATAACTTTGAAATTAAAATTCAGAGAGATATCAAGGAAATTTCAATCATAAATTGATAAGGAGGATTTTGTCATCAAACCAACAACAATCTAACTAATAAAGTGTATGCCAAAATAACTCAGCTCAACTTATGAATATATAACCAGTCAAATATACCTGTACAAATGTGGAAATTGATAGGAGGGGCTTTTCCCCAACCTTTTGATGCCTTGCCTGTTAAATAACAAAGTCAAACAATAGCATCAACTCCCTGTTCAAGATTGAACTTTCTAGAGGATTCTCCATCCTAATTCCAAGATAAAACCTTTATTACTCTCTATCAATCAACCCCCAGATGTCATCTCTCTCACTCTTGCAAATACGCATGCAAGCACTAAACAAGTACATAATAACTGAAACAAAAAATTAAAAGACTACTTTTCCGCTGTGAGGGAAAATTATAACATGTGCCGCTATTCAAGAACCAAATGACTTCTTCCCAAAAGGAAGAAAGATAAAAACCAGATGCATACTTTCAATTTTGCAATAGAAGGCAACTCAAAAGGCATTAATTAATTATGATTCATGGAAGGAGAAATATCAAAGAGAGAATTGGAGAGGATCCTGCTGTTCAGCACTAAATGTCTGATCTCAATGCTTAAGCTTCAACCCATTCAGCTGCAAGCTGAAAACAATTTCTAAGGGGCCAATGCATTCAATTATAAAAATATGTGGCCGTATGAAAATGTAATGCGCAATATTTTATAAATCATTGAACATTCAAGAACATGAAGAACCACCATCAACAGTACCTGGAACAACAACATAACAATAGCAAAAAGCACTTTTGCCGCCTCTGTCAAGAAGTTAACGCTGATTGGACTGAACTTGAATCCCCCATCCACTTTGGACATATAAACCAAAACGGGCTGCCAAAAAAATCAAATTGGACAGATCAGAGAGTCTAAATATGCATAAAATTGTCAAGAACTAATTTCCATGGGTATTCTGCATCAACGCTCAGAATAAGACTAAAAGAAACGAGAAGAGTTGAAATATCAAAACAATAAACGATATCGTGCAGGTCACTGAAAGCAGCCTAGTAGATTATCAAAGGGTGTAATTCAAATGTTAAATGAGAAGAGTCTCAAGCTTAACTTTAAGAACCCAATGTTTACCTACCTAATGTGGTCTACATGATGAATTAAAGTGTGAATGGGATCTGTGTGGCAAATGATTGAATGCATCAATGGATGGCAAATACTTATAGAAATCATTTGTAAAGCACCATTGAAAGAGAAAGTTCATAGCTAAATGGGAAAATACCTGCCCTTCATCCACAAAAATGAATGTAACATAATGTATTGACAACAATGTATCAAATGATCAGAGAGTATCTTCTACGAACATGAGTCAAACTGTATAACAATAGAATGATAGACATCCACCTTTGAACAAGATGCAATCTACACAAGAACATAACTGGGATGAATAATTACCTGTAAACCAACTAGGATACAATCACCAACAACTAAGAAGGTATTGAGGGCACGTTGCTTTGATGATATCCTGCTCTTATGTTGGTCATATGCCCTTGAAATACTTCTGGAAGACGGAGAAACTAATTTTGAGTGGCAGACACTGCACTCAATCGTGCCCTTTTTCATTGATTTAACCTCGAAACTACTCACCCTTCCCAAAACTGAACCTCAAAGTAAAAACAAAAAATAGAAAGGGAAAAGAAGTACTTCAGTGCATTGCCTTGCCATCATATAAAAAATCCATCTTCCAAATATAATTGGAAAAAAAAACTCCAAAGTTAAACATCCAATAAAAGCACAACAAATTAACTGCGCATGAGCAATATCTTTTTCCAACTTTCGTCGAAGTTCAACATATCATTACCCATATTTCCATTTCGAAGACACGAAGTAATTAAACATTCAAATCAGATCTCCAACCATCGAAAAAAAGAAAACAAAATCGACAAACAAGGATATGAAAACCATAACAACATAACAGCAAGATCAGATCTTGCACTTCTATGTCCGGACCACTCTCTTTACCAACACAAAACAAAAGTTCAAACCAACAAAAAACATCACCACGAAAATAACCAAACCAAAGAGGATCAAATTCACAACATTATTAAACTCACCCAACCACAATATAACAGCACGAGAACTCTCACAAACGCATTTCTAAAGGAGACAACCTTCGCCGCACTGCCAACTCACAGATCAGATCCCCAGCTCGGGCCAGCGAAATCCACCAATAACCGCTCCTCTCTTGCCTTCTTCGAAATCCTGAAATCAGAAATCGAATTCTCTCCCTCTCCCTCTCTCCCTCTCTCTCCGTCCCCCTCTCTCTCTGTTTTTGACGTGAAACTAAAAAGAGCTGTCCTTAAACGCGAACTTCACTTGCTTTGTATTAACATTTCGGTTTTTATATGTTATTATTACCATCTTAAGAAAAAAAATAAAATTCAAAATATTTTCATCAGTATTCAGGTAACAGGACTACTCCCATGTGAAGGTGACGCGTCAATCAGGTGCCAGAGAGGTGTGCGATCAAAGTGACACGGAGTCTCCTGTAGCCAATCACATTACAAAGAGGGAGCGGTGATGGAAAGCGGAAGCGGGTGATGGTCACACTATCTAAGGTGGGGTTCTATTTATGTGTTTATTTTTGCATTATTAATTTGCAGGTGGGCTGTTTCTCTCGAATGAGAGATTAGTTGGGGGACTAATCTTAATTAAGAGTTTTCAAGGGCGGGCTTCTATGCGATTTAGTCATGAAAAGAATGCCTCCTTTTGATTTTGTGTTCCTTACTCAAGTGCTAGCCTTTGTTTAATTTATTTATTAAAAAAGACAAGTTATATAGGTTGAGATTATGTTAAAGCATGTAAGGGCTACAAGTTTATAATAGCATTATGTTA
>JANIPM010000001.1:29375463-29385615 GCA_027478405.1 Erythroxylum cassinoides
ACTTCGATTCTATTACTAATATCAAGGGGGTGTTTGTTTAGGGGGGTATGAGAAAAGGGGTATGTGTATGGAATGAAAATTGATGTTTGGGATGAACCTATCATTGAAGACTTAAGAGTTTCATTCCTTAGTTTTTGACAATCCTCCATTCCTCTCATAACCTAGAGGAATGGGAGAGAGGAATAAGAGGAATGAGAGCAAAGCTTTAAATTCAATAATCAAATTTATAGTGAAATCAATTAAATAATTAATTACACTATAATTAATTAAAATATTGTAATTAATTAACTAATTACAATATAATTAATTAAAATATTATTATTATTTATTTAATTACATTATATTTAATTAAAATATTATTATTAATTAAAATATAACTAATTAAAATGATATGGTCGAACAACTTTTGGTCTCCATCGACTTCCTAAGCTTCACTTGGAAATTTGTTATATTGTTTCTTCCATGCATGATGAGCAACCATATATACACAATATCTTTTTCGACACAAATGAAAAAGAAGCTTTACAATCCTTTTGTTTCAATATAGGCGAAGAGTAACCCTTTATACATCCTGTTTAAGATCAAAAGGAACACTCATAAAATGTATCCTAAGCAATTTCCCAAATTATAGCAATTATACAACTTAAAAACTCCTCTCGCTCACGCTAATGGCTGAAGTTTCAATTTATATGATGTAATGCATATATGAACTCTCTAGCTTCTCAATATTCTTAGCAACTATCTAGTATTCCCAAAACTACTCACACAACTTATATGAAGCCTAAATATACTCAAAATAATTTAATATACTCAATAAAAATAAAGTATAGTAATTATAATATAAAAAATATATTAAAATTTATATAAGACATGTTGTATAAGTGCTAAATACTGAGTCAATTAACCCCAAATAATATATTAAATATAAATCTATTAGTCATCTAGGAGAAAGGATGATTATGGTTTTCTTCTTCCTCTTTGTTTATTCCATAAGCTAAAACCTTAAAAATATGATTGGTGGATTCCAAAGAAAAGGGATTACGCCATTTTACTCTTTACCGCAATCACCTTTTTGCTCTTTCCTCTCTTTAAGGCTTTCCTAGCCACCACCACTACTATTCACATATGTGAAAAGGTTGTGTCCCTTTTATGCTTGTGGATTATGTTTCTACTAGCTTTGGTTGAATGTTGTTTTGATTTCAACAACTAATATTGGTTATTGAAATGCATATGTATATTCAACCCCACAGTATTTGATGAATGCATTTGTTCACTTTCATTTTTAGGACTCTAGGGGAAGAAGGATTTGATTGGATAAGTTCACATTTTTGTGTTTTAATGATTCAAGAACTTTAGGGTGTAAGATAAATTACCCTCTATTATTAGATTGATTTCACCTAAAAATATAGTTGTTTGCTAAATTTGTTAAAGATTTGCTAAGTTTCCAACATTTTTTTTATTACAATTTTACAGTATTTGAAAGGTGTAAAGCTTAAGTCTACTTTGATTCAATATAGACAAGTAATAAATCTTTAAAAGGATCTCAAAGTCATTAGCTCAAGTTATTTAGTAATGTTAATTATCCCATTACATGATCAATTTCTTGAAAGGGTTCGGTAGCATGATCAACTTGCATTGAGTAAATTTTCTTTCGTTTGTAGAAACTTTATTTTGATATGAAGTTATTTTTATTTTTCATATATATGCATTTTTCCAACTAAATAAAGGGAAATTCAAGTACTCACAATTTAAACTTTTCAGGAAGATTTGACGATCAAGCTTAGGCTTATGCAAGATTAGCTATGGAAAATCATAATACATGTTTGAATTTTGATAAATATTTGAAAGGTGGTAAAGCTTTTATATACTATTTTACATTATGGCTAACATTCTTGCAAGGTTTCCCATCACTAGAAACATTTAGTTAGGACAAAAGTTGAAAAACAACCTTACAAGAAAGTTAGTCATAATGTAAGATGATTAAAAAAACTTTACATGAAAAATATAAGAATAAGAAAGAAAGAAAGCAAAAACTTAACTATGAAATTGACAGTGGAAGTTCATTTTGCAATGATAAGGATAATATTGACAATACTGGAGCTACTATTCCTACTTAAGAACAAGGGATTGGTGCAATTGATATATGAAAAAGAAGAAGTCAACAACTTAACTTTATTTTTTCTATGAACAAATCTTAGAGGATAATCTTTTATTCAAATGGAATTACAATCAAAGAAGTAGCTTATAATGTGAAAATGGAACTGATTAGATGGTAGTATGCTGTAAATATGTCATCTAATGCTAACCAATCTTAATATTACTAGCCTATGGTGGAGGTTTTTACCTCTTATCATCTAAAATTTAAAGATCCTTCGATTGATGACTATAGAGGTAATCTTTTAAACAACTTTGTTAGTGAAATAAAAAGTTATTTGAGTATAAGAAGAAGGATGAGAAAATTATAAGTATTCAATCATATGTCATACATTGACAAATAGGACATATATGCCCATTCTATCATGGAGAAAATGTTTTAAAGTTAATTGGTACGTCGGGCCTTGCAAGAGATGTCGATACTTTCTTAGAGATTTTTATAATTTTGTGAATAAAATTGGGTCTAGAAATAATACACGACCCATCATTAAAAATGGTGTTACTTACAAAATAGTGGGAAAAGGTTACAAAACATGTATAATTCTTTCTATTAGACTTCTTGCGTTACATATTGTATTGACTTGGCGCTGAAAATTATAGGAGATGGTAGATGCTTTCTTATTATTTATGAAACCATATAAAAAGCAAAAAAAAAGATGTTACATTTATTTATAATCACACATGGTATTGAATTTGATGAAAAAATATTTTACAAATAGTAAGAATTTGTGTTATCATTTTATTATAAGATTTGCAACTAATTTCTTATCACTTTAATGATTTATTCAAATGACAAAGTTAAGATAAAGTGATAAGTGAGTTGCATCTTAGTATACCATATTTAATGTTAGAATGTAGGTCTCTAGGATTATACTTGAATATCGAGCATTTAAGTCCCAGTGTTAGTTTGTCATCTAAGTTTATGAGCTTTTAGTGAGAGTATTTCATCTGGCTGATAGTGATGATAAGTTGATAATGAACCATTTTTATGATGTTTAGGAAAGGGCAAAGGAAACAAGTAAGGCTAATATGAAAAATATGTCTTTTTTGTACACATATTATCTTACAATCAATAATGAGAGGTGAGAAAAATAACTTCAATCTTTTTTTATTTGCTATTGGGGATTTCTTAATTTGAGTGTCTATTTTAGACTAAGCTTCACAAAGAAAGTTAAAGTTAAAAATTATTTTAAAGGACATTATGCAAGACCTCTTTAAATCATAAATGGAGGCACACAAAGATGCGAGTGGTAGTTTCGAGATGTCTATTGCAATGCTCGAAAAGATAAATTTAGTCTAGTTACTTGTTTAAAATTGATTATCACTTTATTTTATTTATGAGATTACTTTTGTTATCATATAGTTGTTTGGTAGGACCAATTTGAAAATGTTGTTCCAGAACTACAAAAGTTTACAATTGAGATTTTTAGCTAATTTATTAGTGCAACATTTGTGAAAGGAATTGGACCATATTTAACTTCATCCATTAAAAAAATGAAATAAATTAGAGCACAAAATGTTGAATGATATGGTATTTGACTGATACAACTTGAAGCTTCAATAAAGGTATTTACTATCATTATAAATTTTAAAGAATTTTTTTATACTTGTATAATAATTTAATAATACAATTTTATTTGTTTATTAGGACTATTAATAGAATATATAGTTTTATTGATTTAATTTGCCTAGATCATATTGATCCGTTTCAAAAGAATCAAACTTTAGATATGAGAGTGAATTGGAAGATGATTTAGGATAAGAAAATATTAACATGTCAATTGGTGTATCAGCTTGAAGATGTGAATGATGAGAATCTCCTTAATAATAAGAACTTTGTATGAAATAAAAGATGGATCAATATAATTTAAGTGGACATGCCGTGGAATGTAATTTCAATTTTTAATGTTTTCTCTTGACTTTTAGTTTCACTTCTATTTTATGAATATGATAAATTCTGAAGGTGTAATATAAATATGAAACATATAACTCAAAGTATTTTTGCTTCAAGTTTGACTTTTATTTTGTTGTGTTTATGGCCATAAACTCTTACTGTTATAGATCTATAATGCTCTTATTATGTGGTATTTTGTTGTAATTAATTGCGACATTTTAAGTACCTTGTATTATTATTACTTTGTAATTATATAAGAATTAAAAGATCTTTTTGTTTTATTAATTGTAGTTATAGTGAGATACCAAATGTGAAAGATATTTATTTATATAAGTAATATATGAAATGAATGAGTGTTACTTTGATTAATAGTAATAAAAAGATAGCTATTATACTAAATTTATATTATTATAAATTTTTTAGACAAAGATTGAAGTAAAGTAAAAAATATTTATGACACAATATGTTGAGGTACTATTTTGTAACTTTATAAAATTAAATTATTATTTTATAAATTTAAAAAATTATTCAAAATAATATCTAATATTAATTAATACTGATGATGTCTCATACCAAAATTAAAACTGATATCAACTTTGTTATGGTATTCGCAACATTAATGTCTTAACTTTAGTTTCACTTTTTATTTGTTTTTATTTCAGTCTTTTTGCTATTAGTCTCTCTTTTTAATTAAATTGTACTATTTCATTTAAGCAATCGTCTCATCTAAAAAGAAACATTTAACCTATTTTCTTATGTCAATTACTTCACTTTTACATTTTTAAAAATGCATTTTGTATTTTAAAGAAATTTTTTAATTTTATTACACAATTATTTCACGCAATTAAATGAGTTATTTTGAAATAATTTTTTAGATTTATATTCTGGAAGAAACTCTGCTAATGTACATCCCTTTTCAATAGCAAAACCTTAATTCGAATTTGAATTTTTCAAAGCTCTTTTAACAATTTCAACTCTGTTTTAGGCCAAAAGAACATTTCAGCTTCAACATTTGTACCGAAGTTTGAGTCGGCTCCTAACATTTCAACGTGTTCAAAATGAATCCTAACATTTACAAAACTTTCAAAGTGAACCCTAACATTTGGGAAACGTTCAAAACAATCCTTGATTAAACATAATCAGTAACGGAGTTAAGCTTTCGTCAGTTGAATGCTAACGTGGCTTTTTTAGACAAAGTTTTTTTATTTTGTTAAAGTCGGACCCACATATAGATATGTGAAATTTTTAAAAATGAGAGTGGGCCCCACTTGATTTTAAAATGGTGCATTTAGGAGAGAGATTGAGTTTAAATAGAAGTGGGTCCTACTTTTATTTAAACAATGTTGTTTGGTGTCTGAGTTTAAATGGAAGTGAGACCCACTTTCATTTAAACGGTGCGATTTGGAAGCAACAGACGCAGTAGATGTAGCATATCAAAGTTGCAACAAACATAGCAAATAAACTCATCGTTTTGAAGCAGGAGACACAACTTTTGAAGAAGCAGAGAACACAACGTTCTTGTGCTCTTCCTTCCTCAATCCCTAATTTTGTTTTGTTCTTCCTCAAAAGATTTTAGTCCCACCGTAATTATTTCTTATTCTCGCACACATCGTTTCTAATGTTAGAAGCAACTCGCTTTGGGTTTCTGAACAAGAATTTAACAATTCATTGTGGCAAGTCCATTTTTGTCTGGTTTTTATGTGTTTATATGTGTGGTCCCCTAAATCTACTTGTTTGTGCTTGTTTGTTTATGATTATATGCTGTGGTCCCCTATGCTTATTGAGGTGTTGTATATATGCTGTGGTCCTTTATGAATGCGAAGACTGGATGTTGGTAGTGAATATGTTAGTTTTCTTCATATTTAAAAAGATGATACATTTTTGTCTCTCTTAAACATTTCGGTCAATGAAAACTTTCACCCAACTAACTTGGAATAATAAATGTGGTATATACAATTTGATGATTCTTATATATATATATATAGTTGGTGACTACTCTACCCCTACAAATATCTTATTTATGCATTAGGCAAGAAATTCATGCACAAGAGATTAATAATACCCTAATTGAGTTTTGTACCATACCAAGAGTCGACCTTCCAGTAGTTGTATCTTCCCATATATTTTCATTAAATTTTGGTGTAAAAGACATATTAGAAGCATAAAACATAACTAAGGAGAAAAAGTAAGAAGGAGAGAAGGTTTTCAAACTATACTATCTCTAATTCCACAAGGTGAAAAAAGTTTTAAGTTTGCAAGTATACCTGTACAACAATGAAGGGGTACATTGTATGATTAAGTTTGCAATGCCCCAATTTATGGCATTGATTGCTACAATTTCCTCGTCACTTTTGCATCGTAGCAACATATTTAACAATAAAAGATATGATATATCACTTAGGGTTATTTATTGTTGTTGTGTCATTTGCATAAATGATTAGGTCCTTATATCATTCCTTTGGTATATTGGTAGTTGAAACATTGCGAGTTTTGAAGTGTATAAACACTCAAAATTTTACCTTATAATTCTAAATTTTGACCTTGAGAGGTGACATATTGTATAGACTAGGTCTAATATTTTATAAATAAGTAGAGAATACAAGTCTAGTTTGTGAGGATTTAAGATGTATAAGCTAATGTTGATATAAGAACGATGGATTAGAAATGAAAAAAAGTTGTTGATTCAATAAGTTAAAGTAAATACTTTAACTAGAATAGTTGAGTTACATGATAATTTATTAGTATCGTGTTATGATGCTTAATTATTAGTTTAAGTTTAATTATGATGTATGATTATTAGTTTAAGTTTATGGAGATTATTTTATCAAATTTGAAATCTTTAAATGCTTATGTTATCCTCTAATTGTAAGTTAGCACTCCAAGCTTTCATAATTGTGCATGTAGTATCCATTATAGTCTTGATAATATCATTTAAATCTATGCTTTTTCGTGATACACTTGCTTTTATATATTTGTTTGCAATCTCTAATGTATGAACTATTATAATTTTCATTTGTAATATAATTTATATTATGGTCATTGTGGACACTTTTAGGAGGCAATTGAAAGTGATACTAAATGCATAATTTGTTGACAAATTTTATTTCCCCTTTATTTTGAATAGATGTATAATGGCCTAATTTGGAAGTATAATGTTGTTTTATAGTGGAAAGTTCATTGTAGAGTCGGAGTTGAAATATTTTGATAGGAAATCAAGTATTTTTGATAAAGTAGACCTTGATTTTGTTAGCCATAGGCAAATATGTGAGACGGGAAATGAGTTAGAATACCTTCAAGTCCATAAGTCCTATTGCAGGGTACCTATTTTTGTATTTAGTGAGTCTTTGAGATTGATTAAATCAAATAAAAGTTGTCTAAGGCTTATTAATCTGATGAAAATCTACCGAATGATTGATGTTTATGTGACTCATATATTAGACACCCCATCATTTGCATATGAGATATTGCCTATATCTAAAGGAATAGGGAAGGTGAGGAGGGAAGTTGTGGAGCTACTGAAGGAGTTAGTGAATGAGTTACTTTAGGAGTTGATGAAGGAGTTAGTGACGGAGTTGATGAAGACATGGATGATCATGACCATGATGACATTTTTATACAAGTTGAGATTCTTGATGACCCCCAACTAGTTGACATTGA
This sequence comes from Erythroxylum cassinoides, assembly GCA_027478405.1. Lineage (NCBI taxonomy): Eukaryota > Viridiplantae > Streptophyta > Magnoliopsida > Malpighiales > Erythroxylaceae > Erythroxylum > Erythroxylum cassinoides. The sequence goes on from JANIPM010000001.1 coordinate 29,383,169, forward strand.
GTTGACTAATTTTGTTTGTTGTATTGATAGTGATGAATATCTAAGCGGAGGAAAGCCTAGTGAACCATTATGAAGACCTAGTAGTAGTATTAGGCATAATCCATCTGATGTGAGAGCATATTGGAGATTGGGGATGGATTTTGGCTCTGTAAAAGAACTTATAAATTATGTTATGGATCAGGCAATGCAAACAGGATACAATGTGAAGTTTTAAAAAAGTGAAATTCATACGATTAGAGTGAGATGTATTAAAGGATGCCCATGAGAGTTGTATATCGTTTGTGACAAGAATGAACGGTGCTTCAAAATGGTGACATACAATCTTGAGCATAGGTGCTTTACGACCAACAAACCTAAATTGGTGACATTTTAGGGAAAGAATATTTGGGAAGCCTACTATCTCGACAGGGAAGATGGTTAACGAATGTAGAGCAAAGCTCAATATATTTGTCAACTCAGGGATGTGTAGAGCTGCAAGAGGAGATTGAGAAAGAAAGGGTGAGTGATTATGTGAATGAATATGCCAAGCTACATGGATACATTCATGAGTTGAGGATTAGTAATCTTGGATCAACAACTGAGTTAAATTTGGCTAGGAATAAAGAAACTTGTTTGTTACATGTATGCAAAATTAAGTTTTTACATATTATCGACAATGATATTTATGACGTTTATTCATTTATTCATACATCTTTATCTCTTTTCTGGAGGTCAAAAGATTTTATATTTACTTTGATGCCATGAAAAGATGATGGAGGCATTTGAGGCCAATTTTCTATATTAATGATTGCTTTTTGAAGACTGAATTCTAAGGTTAGCTATTGAGTGTAATTAGGGGGATGGTGATAAAGGGATATATCCGTTGACTTGGGTTGTTTTGGAGGTAGAGAACACTGATTATTGGACATTGTTTATGAGTTTGTTGGCTTCAGACTTGAAATTAGATAGCGGAGAAGGTCCAACAATAAGATCAGATATGCAAAAGGTATTTTATTCTTTAATGATTAATAGTTTATTATTGTATAAAATATATATTAACTTAATCTTTTCTATTATTATAAGGATTAATTAGGGCGATGGAACTGACATTACCATATGTCACTCATCAGGTTTGTAATAGGCACATATACCATAATTGGCATATGAATTGGAAGGAAAAAGATTTGCAAAAGCAATTTTGGAATTGTTTTTGGTCAACATATGTTGAAGATTTTAACGAGCAGTTAAAAAGATTGGATAAAATTAAACCTGGATGTGCATCATCATTGCTTGAATATCCTAAGGAGAGATAGGCAAGATGTTACCAATATTTTGAATTGAAATACCTGGTAGTTGACAACGATATGAGAGAAACATTTAAAAGATGAATCTTACCAACAAGATATAGGTTAATTATTAACATGCTTGAAACAATTAGAATCATGGTGATGAAGAGGCATGCAGATTGGAGAGATTTTGTGCATGGTTGGAAGTCAAATGTTGCACCCAAGATTATGAAAAAATTAGAGAAGAATAAGAAAGATGTTATGTAATGGAGAATAGTTTGGAATGGTGATGGAGCATATGAAGTTTTGAATGTGATGGTAAGCATACTGTAAGGATTAGTAGACACCAATCATGTAGTTGTCATGCATGAGAGCTTTATGGATACCCTTGAAAGTATGGTGTAAATGTTGATCACCATTCCAAGCAACGGCTAGATACATATATGGATGAGTGATGTAAGAAGTCCAAATTCTTGGCATTGTATGGACATGTGTTGCAACCAATTAGAGATCCAATTTTCTAGCCTACTGTTGATATAGAACTAATAAACTCCCCAACCAAAATAGTTATGATAGGAAAACCTAAAACAAATAGAAGGAGAGGACTAAATGAGCTTATTAAGTTAAAAAATCCAAACAAATTCACTTGAAAGAGTCAAGTACAAAAATGTAGAATATGTGGCAATTCTGGCCACAATGCCAAACAAATGTAAGAATCAAGGCTCAACTCAACCTGTTCAGCAATCTTGTATATAACATTCTTTGATTGCTATGTATTACTTCATATATCTAATGATCATTTATGACATTCTTTGACTTATATTTATTAAGTCATCCCTAAGGTCTCTTCACAAGCTGAACATGTTGTTGTAATAAGTTAACAAAGCAATATCATGAGTATATGACCATTATAATTGTAGCGCCCCCTCATCATATGGTACATATCGGGATCCCCGAAGGTCACTCCGACGCATATCCCACGACGAAGGTGCATTACACGAAAACAACTTACTAAAACTTGTATGGCATCGCAACAATAACTCTCACAATATCGAAAATCACTAAATATTTAAAACCAATAAATCATTTTGATACAGTCATCCAGAAGCAGAATAGACAGGTCTATCAGTCCCCTAACAAAACCAAAAAGGAAACTGATACAAACGTCTATCCTAAACCAAT
>JANIPM010000001.1:29445722-29459730 GCA_027478405.1 Erythroxylum cassinoides
TAAGAATAGATCTCAGACAAGTGTCCACCTTCTTATTACCTAGAGTCAGCCCTACTTATAACCATTATTCTATTCCTTGAATGTGCTTTTTAATGATATATTTTAGATAAATTATTTAAACCTAACATGTTAAGGAATGATAGAATTCTTTGTCTAATATTATGGTGTCTTATTATGTCCCACAAATTTTAATCATTCATTTATTTAGGTCCTGTGTAAAATCCACGTAAATGAATGACTGAAATTTATAGAATAAAATAAGACATCATAAAATTGAACAGAAAATTCGGACTCTACTCAGAGGCACTTGGAATCCAACTCCACAGTTTTCTGTTCTTCTTTCGTGCAAATGGATGTTGAAACTCAAAAACGGGTAGACTTAACTAATAGACCGGAAGCCTTCCAGTCATTCCAAATACTTAGAATTTCCGATATCTTCAGGACTGTAGTTTTGGAAATTTTAAATAAAAAATAAATAAAGGGAGAGAGAAGGAACGTTCACGGTAGCATAACATGAGCTAACATTATAAAGAAGAGCACGTAATTAGAATTCCAGTGCCCTACTCCATTAAGATGCCAGAGCAGAAGACTTCGGAGAAGTCTGTCAATGATCTCACTACCAAGCGTTATATTTGCACTACTGTACCACATCCACATGGAAGATGAGCTAGTAAAGCAAAAGCCCCCTTCAATTATCAAGATACGTACTAGTCATCAGGGAAGAAAGACCCGTCTGATATTGACCAAAGCTTTTCTCTTTTTTCTTTTTTTTTGTTTTACCCACTCTCCCACCAACTTAAAAGGAGGAGGAATGCTCATAGTTGTTCACAGGTGCCTCAATGCACAGAAGTCTCTACATAAACACCACTTATAGCTACAAAGAGTCACTATTCAGAACCTATACATAACCCTTGCAAAATTTGGGCCTGTATAAATGAAAACAAACAAACGTTTATGAAGATCTATTTCCCCCTTCAAGAAGGCTCTCTCTGTTGAGACCACTGCCCCTAGCCCTTTCCTTCCAGATTTGTTCCACTTCAACAAAAGTCAGTCCCTTCGTCTCAGGCACAAACATAGTTACAAACACAAATGCAGCTACACCCACAACAGCAATAATCAAGAAAGTCGCACCAGTCCCCACAGCCTCAGTTACTGACAGGAAGGTTTGGGCTACTATCAGATTAGATATCCAATTTATAGTAGCTGACATACCCCCACATATCCCTCGATACTCCTCAGGATATATCTCTGAGTTGACAGTCCATGGCACAGGTCCCATTCCAGGTGAGAAGAAGGAAATATACAGGACCAATCCTACAACAGCAATCCATCCGTAGAGGCCAGTTGCAGAACCAGATGACTGAGCAAAAAATGCCCCTGCAAGAACAAGGGATGCAATCACACCAGCTAAACTTGAGAGAGCCAACTTCTTTCGGCCAAAATGGTCAATGAGATAGATGCCAACTACTGTTCCAGTAGCATTCATGGCAGCAACTATGAGCGACAAGACAAGTGTCAATTGGTTGGATTGGAAACCAGCCATCTGGACAATGGTTGGGCTATAGTACATAACTGTATTGATGCCGGTGAATTGTTGAAAAGCCTGCACCATACAGGTTCTCAAAGAATTCAATAAAAAGGACATAACACGCACCGTGTCTCAGGTTTGCAAGCATGAGAACATGAAGTTGACAAAGATCAAACAAATTTGAAGAGAACAGTTGTTTGCAGAATTTTCTTCCACTGTTTTCCATCCCCGTTGAAGAACAAGTAGTCTGTTCTTTTGTAAAACATATTAATACTTGATTCAAATATTAAATAAAAGCTTCATATGCATTTTTTCCCTTTAATTAATCACACACTCATTTGAACGGGTATTGGCTTCTGAGACGACAGTAACTGATAAGGAATACTAGGTGCAAGAAAACAGTCAATATAGCCCAAGGAGTTTGCCCATGATATACCTGAAGCCCAGCCCCAGCAAGAAATGCCAGTCTGATTTCTTTTGATTTGAACACATCCAAGTATCTGATATTACTCTTTTTGAGACATTCTTCCGCCGAAGCAGAAGAAAGGTGATCGATTTCATCCTCCAACCGAGCAAAGTCGTATATTTTAGAAAGCACTGTTATTGCTTTAGCTTTATCACTCTGCACATTAAAAAGACAATGGTCCATATGTCATCATGTCAAGACAAAATTCAGATCACGTTGAAGCACAAAGTGCAAGTAATTTTTCATAATTGAAAGAGAAAAAGGAATTAACTTTATGCTGTCTACCTTCATAAAAAGCCATCTAGGAGACTCTGGCATAAAAAGCATAAGGCAGAACTGAATTACAGCTGGCACACCAGCAACTCCAAGCATCCACCGCCAAGTTCCTGGGACCTGTCTGATAATAGCGACATCAAAAGCCATTCAACACAAACTCCAAGACCCTCTTAAATCTATGACAATAAGACTATATCATCTCCTAAATGCTAAAGAAATATTGTTGATTACTTATTCGCTAAAAACATCCTACAAATTTATGATGCAAAAGTTCATCAATTGCAAATCATAACAATGTATCCTAAAATCATGAATATAAATTTTCAAAACTTGATCAATTTGGGATCATATTTCATTATGTTCACAACATCCATGCTTTTCCAAAAGAATCTGAAAAACAAGGCGCCACTACTATTCCAAGCACTGATAACGAGTGACCTTATATGATAGAATAGTTATCCATCATGCCGCAGAAACAAAAGAGCTGCAAAGCTGGAGCAAGAGGAGCTGTGGCATTTGAACTTGAAAAATTAAAAGGTAAGATACATAGAAATATAAATACAGTAATAGCAAACCATAAGAATATAATGAAAAGGAAAAACCTTGTGATTTACTTCATATGATCATTGCTACCACTTATGAGGCATCTATAGACATATGTCACTTGGCTCATAATAGGGACCTGGAATCACATTACCCCATAATGGAAAAATATATATATTTGGAGCATTAAAGGTTCTCAATAGTAATAACGTTGATATTCAGTGACTTTAAGCATAAAATTGAATATGCAGAAATTGGGAGAAAATATTCAGAATGTCACATTCAATTGTAATTACTCTTCAGTCCACATGACAGATTAAGAGAACTGCAATTACCTATTGGCAGAAAGGACTCCTGAAAATGGTTAACAGATTATTTATTATGTTCTCTTCTCAAATAAGATAGCACAAGCACAAATCGCACTTGTCAAATACTTCACTTCTCAGATTGCTGATTACTATCTAAGTCATGAAACCACTAAGTAAATCTATGGCTAAGGATGAAAATAAGAATCACTATAAGATGCTACTTCAGAAAAGCATGGAAGGAAAACTTATGCTCTACTTCATAGATTTTAAGCCAGTGGGAATCAATCCCATGTCGTAGACAAGAAATCATCAAACTAGCCAGGAAAAATAAGAGACTAATTTAGTGATGTTTCTCAGTGCAAAATCTTAAAATGCTATCGCCATATTGCTCTCTCCAAAGCTAAACATGTCAAAAACTTTTCACAAAGTCAAACATATATAGTGAAATTCACATAATACTTTGCAGTAACTTTGCATTCAAAAGTAGGAATCACCGGAAAAAGCATTTTCAATAAATGCAAAATTCCAGACTTTATACTAATGATCAACTACCTCAAACTGAATCTCCAGTCTAAGATGCACTTCAATATAGAATGCTTGATAATCACGGGTCAATTAGCAAACTAAAGCTAAGATCCCTGATTCTGACACCTAGGCTATTTGAACAGGGGAAAGAACCCTGTTTCACTCTGTTTTAACTGCAAGGTTAAATTAACAAAAAAAGTCAGCATTACCCTATGCTGATTAGGTTCATTTACTTATAAAATATAAATGAACTACATTTCTTCACACAATTAGGAACCTTCGTATCATTATATGTGATGCTTAGGTTACCTCAACAAGCATGCAGAGAAAGAACAAATGAAAATGAGAAAATATAATTTAATGAAAAATGAACCTCTGCAAGAACTCAAATTTGAAGTAAGAAAATAATTTTGACAAAGTACTACTAAAATTGAAATTTGTACCATCCATATGACAGCTGATGTTCAAGTAAAACACACTGGTTTGTGAAAGGAATTAATATAAAAGCAAAGATTAGCTTTACCTCCGTAAAAGCTAGATTTACAAGATAGGAAAGAAACTGTCCACCGGTTATCATCAGAACGTTCGTGCTCACCAACCCTCCCCTTACTTCTGATGGGGATGCTTCTGCAATATATACAGGAGCAGTAACAGATGCTATACCAACACCCAGGCCAACAAGAAGCCGTCCTGCTATAAGAACATATGGATCCGGTGCAGCTGCCATGACAACTGATCCAGCTGCAAAGATAACATCAGCAAGAAGAGTAGCTTTTTTACGGCCATATGCATCATTAATCCAACCCCCAGATGCAGCTCCTATCATTGCACCAACCAAAGCCATGCTGACAATGGTTTCCTGCAATAAGATGCACAAGCAGAAGAATGATCAATTGTTGAGTGTAATTTCTACCAGACTAAAGCTATAGAATACATATTGGTAAAAATCCAAGAAATTTGCTACCTGTAGGAAACTACTCTGGTTAACTGCCTCAAAGTCATCTTTTATGTACAAAAGGGCCCCGGAAATGACACCTGCAATGCAATCACACTTGAAAATCAGCTATCATGCGACAAACTAATCTGTGTAACTGTGAAAATCACGACATTATGCCTGGAATAAACAACAAAAATGTTCTAATTGTACATAGAAAGAAGAAAGAAAATGTAAAACTACAAAAAAGGCAGATGATTAATGGATCTACAGTAAAATAAGCATACAACTTAAAAATTACGTTTCATCAATGTGTACGTGCTTTAATATTTATCGTGATCAACCAAAAAAAAACAGAACAACACTCCATGGACCACCACGTCCAAAGAAATCACATTCATATAAGGCCCACCAAGGCTTAACAAAGAGTGGGCGCACGACACGAGGATCCCACTAGGAATCTCAATATTTGGCTTACATTTCTACTGAGAAATTAACAACAACAAAAAACTGTTACCTTCTGCAAATTGCATGCTTAAAAAATGTAATGATAAATTAATAGATAGAACATGAGCACATACTAATATATTCTGAAAATCAATACCAATCCACTCACAAAATCACCACGCAGAACAGTAACAACAACTAACAATTTATCCAAAAAAAAAGAAGTTAACTTTAGATGCTGAGCAAAGTAATCAACCCATCAAAGGGGTAAGTTCGAAACGGTAATTACGTCACTACAAAAGAAAAGGAAGAAATGAAAATTAGAAGAAAAATGGAGAACCTGTATCGTAACCGAAAAGGAGACCACCTATACCAGCAATCACGGTCAATCCAACGATATAGGGATTACTGAAATACGACATTCTTCTCTCCGGGAACAAATCCAAATACCCTGAACTTCCAGGTAACGACTCGATCGTCATCTTTTCTTCTTCACGCTAACTCTATTCTCAATCAATCACTTCACTACCAAATTCTGTAATCTCAACGAATACAATTCACTCGGACACACGTACACCTCTCTCTCATTTGTTTGACCACCGATTGACTGGAAGAATTTCGAATCCTCCCTAAAACCGAGGAAAAAGAGTGGGGAATTTCAAGATAAATACAAATTGTCTTATTATTTGAAGGAAACGTTAGTTAAGTATGGGTTACGTAAAAAGGGGGCAATGAGATTTGAACAACCTAATCGTACAAACTTCGTTGGGTACTTCCGACAGGTACAGAGCCTACAGACAAATGGAAACGTCCGGTTGTGATGGAGAGTGTCACACAAAGAGGGGCGATGTCGCGTTAGGTTGTTAGTTGGGAATCTGACGCTTTTTGTCTCTTTGGACGTTAATGGTCATTATTATGAAGATAAGGACACTTTAGGTTTGTTTAGGAGTTCTTCTTGTTCATATCTATGTGGTTATGAGTCAATGGCATCTTAATCATTATTCCATAACATCTAAACCATTGTATTATTAATCCCTTTTTGTTGTTATTGCTTCATCTCTTTTATTTTTTAGTACATGATTGACGCTTCCTTATTGCTTCAAAGACAACCTGCAGTGTTGACGGTGGTAATGAAATCTGGAAACTGTCGAGCAAACTTGTGGTATTCAACTCATGAAGCATCCTCCGAAGAAGCATGAGCCCACTTAACCAACAACTCTATAACAGAACGTCCCTTCTTTTTAACCATTTTTCCTGTCCAAGATAGCCTCTGGTTGGAGGGCCAGCATTCCATCTTTGCTCATGATAGGCAAAATAGAAGATGGTGCTTTGTATCATGGTGTCATTTAAGGAGCGATACATGAAAGACATCATGCATTTTAGATTCGGAAGGTAAATCTAACTTGTATGTGACATCTCTGAATTTTTTAATGACTTCAAAAGAGCCATAATAATTAGCAGACGATTTGTGAAATGCTCAGTTTGTTATGGTTGATCGGTGATAAGGTTGCATCTTGAGATATACATAGTCTCTAACTTGAAAAGTATGTCCCATCCATTTTGTATCAGTTTGTTTCTTCATGTGAGCTTGAGCATTGGCTAAGTTCCCCTTAATATGGCTAAAATTTGCTCACGTGTTCGAAGCTCCCTATCTACCAACTTTATAACCGAGGATCCTTCTAGGCACTAAGAGAGTTATTTGGCCCAGTGCCCCCAACTTGGGAATTTTATCGTTGATGTACGTATGGATAAGAATTTCTCTGAATTGAGTAAAATTAGAGACCTTGCTAAGAGAATGATGGCTATAAGAAAGCATCATGTATTTCCTTTGGTTTATTTGTTAGTCAAATTATTATTACTTTTACAAGTTGCTACAGCTACAGTAGAAAGAGCTTTCTCCGCAATGAAAATTATCAAGATTTCACTTAAAAATAAAATGGAAGATGACATATTGAATGATTGTTTAGTGTGTTACATTGAAGGAGATGTATGTGCAAATATTGACAATGATCTTGTTATGAAAAGATTTTAATATATGAAAAGTAGGCGAGGATCATTGTACTTTTAACTATTTTATATTCTTAATAAAACTTTTTTTTATTTAGTTTTAATATGAAAATTTTTGTGAAATCTATATTTTATTTGAGCCTTCCTATCTTAAATTTTTAATTCCGTCACTACTTCCAGGTGTGGGTCACCATTGCTAGGAGAGTAACCATACAAAGCCAAGTAAGGTGTCATCCCGATGGCTGAATGGTACTTAGTATTGTACTACTATTCTACAAGAAACAACCAATTATCTCACTTCCCAGGGGACTCCCCTGTTGCACATCTTAAAAAACACTCTAAGACTTTGTTAACAACCTCCGTTTGGCCATTCGTTTGCAAATGGTAAGTAGTGGGATTGAGGAGTTTAACGCCTTGCACCGAGGAAAGTTCATTACAAAATAAAGATATGAAGATCGGGTCATGATCAGAGATGATAGTGTGGGGCCAATTATGGGGATGGACCACTACATCCATAAATTTCTTAGCAACTAAAGTCGTTATAATTGATTCCTTTAGAGAAATATAATGAGAGTATTTTGTGAATCGATCAACCATAACAAGAATAGTGCTTTTCTCATTAGAACGAGGTAATCCAACAACAAAATCAAGTAAAATGTCCTGTCATGCACCCTGTGGAATCGATAATGGCTATAAGGTTTCAAGATATTTAGTTAATTATGGCTTGTTGCGCTGACAAATGGTACACTGTTTCACATAATCATTAACGTCTTGTTGCATTCCCTTCCAGTAAAAAGCCTCCCGCAACCTCTGATAAGTAGTATCATGCCCTGAATGACCTCCCAACAGTGAACTGTGATATACTTCCATCATTTGCTACTTAAGCATTTTGTCATCACCAATCATAAGTTTACCATTGCGTTTGAGTATATTATTATCCCATGAGTACTTAGATGAGTCATAAGGGTTGGCTTGTAATAATTGGATAATTTCTTATAAATTAGGGTCCGATTGGCAGCTAGCCTTCACATGATCCAACAAAGGTTAGTTGACTACCGATAAAGCAGAGTGACGATGGTGCGGTTTTGCGAGATAAGATGTCAACTCCTTTATTTTTAGAGTCTTTCTTGTATTGAATAGATAATTGGTAACCCATTAATTTTCTAAACCCCCAGAGCTGCATCTCAGAAGTTGTAAGTTGCTTTGGAAAATATTTTAGAGACTTTTGGTCCATGAAAATGATGAAATCTCGTCCAAGTATATATGAGCTCCATCATTTTATAGCACACACCAAGACAAATAGTTCTTTTTTTAAAAGATATATGGTATATATCTTTTTATTTAATTTTGACATTTTTGATAATTAGATCTCCAAGATAATGAAAGACTTTAAATTCAAATCAAGATAAGATAGAAGATACATTGGGTTTGACTTAGATAAAGAAAAATCTTCTAAAAGATATAGATGTGCCTACGGTTTTGAATATGAAGAATTCTATTATCAGAAGACTACTTGTATGATGTGAGTATCTTGTTCTTGGGTGTATATACAGATGGTGTACTGTCAATGTTCCATCTTTATTATTGCCATAAAACACATCATTGCCTAAATAGGGATGATGGTCGTATAGGTTGATAGGTGGCTTACTTTCAATTGAGCTATTCATGCAACCCACTTCATTGTTCTTGGATGGTAATGCCTTAAGTTGGCTACAGTTATTGATGGTATGAGACGCAGTCGATTGTGAGAGGGTGCTATGTTTTTTTGGTTAATTATATGATTTTTTGTAGCTGGTTTGGTGGTTGTCTAGTATTAGGTTGGTGGCTATTATGTGTGATTTTACAGTTGATAATTAATCCATCTTGTTATGTTTTTCTCGGTTTTGAACATCCATTGAGAATAATTGGGAAGCTAGTTTTTCTGGGTATTGCTAAATAATTTTATTAAGCAATCATGAAATTTTTTGGCTGTCGCTTTTGATGTTAGTGTGCGAAAATTCTAGAAGTTTTCATGACTTTGTAGTTGCTGTCTTTTGTTGCAACTCTATTAGTTAACATTTTGTTGATGAAAAATTTGATGATTTGAGACATTTTATAGCTGCTATGCGTGGCATATTTTGGTGACTATATCGAAGATTCATAATAGCGTTCTTGGTAGACAACTTCCCGTTCTTTCATTGATGAAGCGGTATATTTAGGAAAGTTGCTTTTTTATTTCAAGTGTTGTCTTTGTTTATATTAGTTATTGTTTAATCACTTGATTTGTTTATTTCATAACATTATCATTAAACATTGTTTAAGAAAATTCACAGTTGAGGTTAGTACGAGATGGTTATACTATTAGGTGTGAAATTCTTTCACGGGTAGTGAGGACGAAAGATAGTATCAAGGGTTAAGTGGTGTCGACTTAGTAAAGCCTTATATAAAACTATTGTTGTTAGTAAAAGAATTAAGTTGGGTGAGGGCCTTGCAGACGTAGGCAAAGTATGCCATACCGCGATAATAAATGTCAGTGTTGATTTATTATTTTGGTTTTGATTGTTTAATTTTTCTAGTTTTTGATTGTGCTAAAAAAGACTGCGGCAAAATCTGAAAGTTTGCAAAACTATTATAACCCTACAATGTTTTTCATTTTTCATAAACAGACAATGCATGGTAATATGGTTCTATAGTTTTACTGTAATATGCAATCAGATGATGATCTTGCATAAGCACAACACCAATACTTGAGCCAGAAGCATCCACCTTTAACTTGAATATCTTGTCAAAATCTGGTAAACAAAGTATAAGAGCTTGAGTCAACACTAGCTTGAGATTTTCGAAAGCTGTCTGAGCAGTGACATCCTATTAAAAAGTATCTTTCTTTAGCAACCGAGTGAGGGGGCAGTTATTTTTCCAAAATTGTTGATAAATCTACGGTAATATCCAGTAAGGCCAAGGAACCTACGGAGTTAGTTCACATTCTTTGGAACTGGTCAGTTAAGGACACCATTAACCTTCTTGTCATCCATCGACACACCTTTACTAGAAATAATATCGCCTAAGTAGTCAACGTGATTCTTGCCAAAGCTATATTTGTTCCCGTTGACAAAGAACCTATACTATTTCAACTTATAAAAAATGTTATGCAAGTGTTGCAAATGACTTTCCTATGTCTTACTATAAATTAAAATTTCATCAAAAAATACCAACATATACTGCCACAAAAAAGGTTTAAAAATAGAGTTCATTGTCGCTTAAAATGTCGCGGGGGCATTAGTTAACCCAAATGGCATCAAAAGCCGCTCAGAATGAACCGAATGTGTTTTAAAAGTAGTTTTGGGATGTACTCGACAACCATCCGGATTTGATGATATCCTGAATTCAGATCAATCTTAGAGAAGATAGCTACCCCGTATAGATCATCAAGCAATTCTTCAATCAATGGCATAGGAAATTTCTCTTTGATGGTGTTAAAATTATGGACACGTGTATGATATAGTTGAGAGGACTAAAAATGGATGACCCTTCCTTGTGGTTCTATCAGAAATGCCAGCTATAGATATTCTAGGAGCTTCTTTGTTTTTACTTTATTATCCTTCCTGTATTGTATAACTAAAGGTAGGATCATATTTTAATAGACAAGAAATAGAGATACTCTCTTTTCTCACATAATCTTCTTTTAAGCTTCTGAGTACCATTAATTCGACATGGTATCAGAGCACTTGTGTTAATTACCTAACCATACCAAACCCTAAATCATTCTAAATACCTACTTACCTGACCTTAATCATGGCAGATCCAGATATGCTTGAAGAAACCCTAGCTCTGCAGACATCTGAGCAGCCAAGAATGCAACTAGTTTCCCACCTATTGGATCCAACGAATTACTTAAGATGGAACACAACTATGATCGTCGCCCTCCAAGCCAAGGATAAGATCGCTTTGATTGATGGTTAGCTCCAAGAACCATCCACGCCACTGCACATTATGAAAAATGGCAAAAAACGAACAGCATGGTCTGTTCTTGGATACTCAATTTGATGTCTAAAGATCTGTCCAACGTCTTTTTGTACACTCCGTCTGCAAGGAAACTTTAGTTAGATGTAAAAGAAAGGTATGGAGGGAGTAATGGCCCTCTGTTATACCAGATTAAGAAAATATTACCTCCATAACTCAGGTTGATCTGTCGATTGTAGAGTACTTAACAAAATTGAAGAAACTTTGGGATGAGCTGGAATGTTTGAGACCAACCCCTCTGTGTCCCTGCCATGCTGCTAATATGATCAATGAGAATGAGGATGCTGACGGCCTTATGCAATTTCTGATGGGACTTAGTGACACATTTGAGAATGTGAGAAATCAGATCTTAATCAAAGAGCCTTTACCTTTCGTGAATCGTGCATATGCAATGGTACTAAGTGTCGAGAAACAAAGAGAAGTGCAAGGGAGCTTATCTAATGTCTCGCCACTGCCCTTTATAATGGTTCAAGAGGACCTACTAAGGAACTGGATCGAAAGAAGAAGAAAGAAGGTCGGGTATGCTCCCATTGCAAAGGCAATGGCCGCATACGCAATACCTGTTTTAAACTCCATGGATACCCAGAGTGGTTTACTAAACTAAAGGCAAAAAGAAAACAAGCAAAAGTCAATTTAGTCACTGGGGATTGTTCTGTGGAAAACAGCAAAGAGTTGGCAAAACAAACATAATGAAGTAATGAACTTACCAACATAATTCAAGCAGAGGTGGGCAAAAACTTCAGGAGCCAAGGGAGCACTCAGCTGGAATTCGCTGGGTGTGTGGGTTTTGCTGGCCCTTCTACTAAGGCTTTTACATCTAATAATCTGCATTCATTTAATGGTGAAGGAATCTAGATAGTAGACATAGGAGCATCTTCACACATTTGTCATAATGCAAGAATACTTAGTCATTTACCCAAGTTAAAAACTAACATACCTGTGTCTTTACCTAATGGTAGTGTGAAAATCTCATCTTATGTCGGCACTGCTCAAATTATAGATTTACTCTTACATGATGTGTTATATATCCCTACAGTTACTTGCAATCTAATTTCTGTTAAGAAACTAGCTTAACTATCAAATGCTTGTGTGTCCTTTTTTCCAAACTATTGGCTTCTGCAGGACTTGATAACTAACAAGGTGATAACAAGAGGTTCAATAAGGGCAGAAATAATATGTGCAAGCTATACCCAAGAAAATAATCCCGATTTATGACATAGAAGGCTCAGGCACACCTCAATGAAAAAGCTATCCCATATTTATAGCTTGAAACATGTAGCCAGCACAAAAACACATGTATGTGAGATCTGCCCTATGGCAAAGCAACATCGCTTGCCTTTCCCTAAAAGCAGTATTACCACATTAAAACCCTTTGACTTAATACATGTTGATTTATGGGGTCCTTACTCTATTTGTTCTAATTCTGGAGCCTCTTATTTCTTAACCATTATCGACGATTTTTCCAGAATTACTTGGACCTTTTTTCTCACAAACAAATTTGGAGTTAACATTATTATTAAACACTTCCATGCCCTCATACAAACTCAGTTTCATAAAACATTCAAACAAATTTACACAGATAATGGGATCGAATTTGTTAACCTATCACGCAGAGATTTTTTCCAAGAAAATGGCGTCATTCACCAAAGAACTTGTGCCTACGCTCCACAACAAAATGGAGTTGTAGAGCGTACACATAAGCATATCCTTGAGGTTGCCCGAGCCCTTATGTTTCAGTCCAATATGCTAAAAATGTTTTGGGGGGAATCTATTTTTATGGCCACACACATTATAAACCTCTTACATAGTTCTATCCTGAAATGGAAAACCCCTTTTGAGATCCTATACAACAGACCAACTAATTGCTCAAATATGAAAACCTTTGGATGTTTATGTTTTGCGATAAACACCCTCCCACAAAAAGAGAAATTCAGACCATTTGCTTTTAAATGTGTTTTTCTTAGATATGAGCCTGGAACCAAAGCCTACAAAATCTACAATCTCATAAACAAGCAAACAATCATATCAAGAGATGTCCAGTTACATGAAAATGTATAACCATATCAAACTAATCTTACCCCACAGAGCACTAATGAGCTACCTTTGCCATTACCACAATCAGCACCTACAAACACAAAACCTAACCAGCCAAACACTAGCAGCACAGAAGTCATACCTGAGCCTAATATATCTCCTTCTGAACCTCGGCGGAGTACCCGTATAAGAACCAGGCCCCGCTGGATGAACAACTTCATCACTCTTGCTACTACAGGTTCTGCAGATACTTATCCCTCTAATATGAGTTAGATCTCTCAACTTGCGGTAATTTTTCCTCCTATCACTCCTCCACATTCCGCAGAAATCACACCTCCTTTCATAGCTCCAGTACCTACATTTAATGACAATTATATCAGTTTTTTTGCAAACGTATCTGTTATCTAGAAACCCAAATCATACAATGAAGCTAGAAATGATGAAAAATGGAAGGCTGCAATGGATACTAAACTTGCTGCCCTAGAAGAAAACAATACTTAGGTTCTAACTTCATTACTAGAAGGAAGAAGAACTATTAACACTAAGTGGGTCTATAAGGTTAAATTTAACCCTAATGGCACCGTAGACAAGTATAAAGCGAGATTGGTGGCTAAGGGATACAATCAGGAATTCGGGATTGATTATCACAATAATTTTTCCCTATGGAAAAGATGGTTACGATAAGAATTTTTCTTGTTGTTGCAGCAACCAAAGATTGGCCTATCTATCAACTTGGCATTAACAATGCTTATTTGCATGGATATGTAGATAAGGAGTTATACCTAAAACCTCCCGAAGGCTATGACAAAGCTGGTAAACATCAGGTCTGTCGATTAAACAAGAGTCTTTATGGGTTAACGCAGGTTGGAAGACAATGGAACAAGGAGTTATGTGCTAAGCTACATTTAATCGGTGTCAACAAATCTGAGGTAGACCATTGC
>JANIPM010000001.1:29542478-29556207 GCA_027478405.1 Erythroxylum cassinoides
TTTGCTGGATTGGGGTTGTAATTTTATTAATTTTTTGAGGGTATTTTTGTCATTAAATTAGGATTTGGAAGGCAAGCTATGTCAATCCATCCCTTACCCCTCAATTTGGGAGGTCACAAACTATTGAATTTTGGATGGCAAAGGATGACTTTCAAAGCCATTAATTGTCATTCCATCCTATTTCAAAATAGATTCTCAAATAATTGCCTGAGTCTTTTGGACCATTTCATTCCATTCCCTTCTATCCCTCCACCCACATCCAAACATACCCTAAAATATGCCACATTGTACAATGGGACAATAGCCTTTGTCATGCTAATAAAAAATGTTCCATGTAACCTGGGAGTAAGGTCTACCCTCTCAGGCCTGTAGTCCCAAGAGATTTCCCATTTGCCAATATTCTTGGCCTTCGGTAGAAGGATTCTAGAGGAACCCTAAAAAAACTACTCGGATCTGGGATGGCAAGTGGCCTGTAATATCAAGGATTAATTGTTCAAGTTTTGGATTTTAAATGACTCTAGTGTTTAAAATGTTCATGAGAGAACGTATGCCTTTAAAATCAATCTATGACTGAGAAATGTCAACGACATGGGTCATTTTACATGAGGTTTAAGAAGGGACATAATGAGGAACATAATGCTTAATTTGCGATGAAATTAATAATTAACAAGTTTAATGTTGATTTAGTGCATTGCTTGGAGATTTTATCCAATCTGTCAAGTTCCATACTTCCCCCTTAAATATGCTGTATTTTCTCTGTTTAATCTTTTTTTAACTTCAATAATAGCATAACTTGATGAATTTTGCACAGCATTGGATATTACATTCAAGAATGTACACCAAAACATGATTAATGTCCATTATGACAGATTTTGATATCTTTTAAAGGTTCAATTAAATTATATGTAGGTGGTTAAGTGATCAATATAAGATTCATCATCCTAAAGTAATTATGGAGAATGTTTTGGAATAACACTTTAAAAATAGTTTTCAAATTTCAATAATATAATCAAATACTAATAGTGAATAACTAATGTAATTGAATCCAAATAGAGTAGATATTAATTTCATGCTCTACGTCTGATCGAAATATTATATAATGAAAGAATTTAATTATTAAAAAATTATGTACAAAAAGGTTAGTCGATACTACTTTGACATTAATATTTGTGTGGTCATGATATATTATTGGATGCCAATATTGATTTATAGATATAAAATATTTAACTAGAGAATTAAATATAAATTAAAAAAGTTTAATTTATATAATCTTAAATATGATTTAAGATTATAATTTATATCTATTGACAACATATTTGAGAATTTAATGGATCATGCAAAAGAATGTTTTACAGAGAAAAGATGTTTTAATCAAGTTGGACTTGATTGTAAAATTTGAGAAACTTTATGATTAAAGACAGATGAGATATTTAATAAATAAAGATTAATATGAGATATTAGATCTTAAGTAGGCCCAATTGGTATTTAATTAAAATTAATTATAATTCTAATTAAAGTTTAATTGAAATTAGAATTTTATTTCAATTTAATTACTAAAAGGCCCAGACCTATTATGAATAGGTTTAGGCTATAAGAATATATTGTTTAACCTCTCTACAATAGTTGTAGAATTCTCTTAACTTAATCTGTGAATATTTTTAGAGGTAGAATACTTATGTAGTTACGATGCCACTCCCTTCTCTTAAATTGAATATTTTAAATATTACACTTGCCTTAATTTGAATACACATTTGCTTCCCTTGATGAACTTGTGGTTTGTTTGGTGAATGGTCTCCATTATCTAATTGAGGTGTTTCACATGAGCTTGAAAGAATTGATTATATATAAGTATATCATTATGAAAAACACTAAGAATAAATAATCTAAGGAATGACTTAAAGATCTTATTCAACAGGAATTGAAATGTGGATGGTGTGTTTGTTAATCCAAAGGCCATAATGAGAAATTCATAGTGCCCTTCATTAGTTCTAAAAGTTGTTTTTGGAATATCCTTAGGTGGCATCTAGATTTGATGATAACACTACCATAGACCCAATTTGGAGAACCAACTAGAGCCTTGCAATTTATCTAAGAGTTCTTCAATCAAGGGAATCAAGAACTTATCTTTGATCATATGTTTATTAAGCTCCCGATAATCTATACATATATGTCACAAAGTATATTTTTGTTTAACAAGTACCATTAGTGAAGCAAGTGGATTGATACTACACCTTATGAACCCTTGATTCATCAACTACTGGATAGCTTGTTCTATGATATCCTTTTGAAACCTTGAATAACAATATGGGCAAATATTAATGGTCTCTATGTCCTTTTTCAAATGTATTTGATGATTATAACTCCTGTTTGATGGTAGTTGAGTTAGTTCAACGAATATTATAACATAATTGGACAAGACGTTGTTGATATCATTGAAAGTTCCCCATTGATCCTCCTTAATTCCCATCTGCATTAGTTGGCATTTAATAGGACAAGCGAGCAGCTTCATATAAAGCTGCCCTGTCTTTGAATGTTTTAAGAAAATGTTTACCCTAGACCATCTTAGATCCTCCACTCGGGTTGCCATTCATGGTAACCAATTTTTTGTCCCATCTGAACTTCATTGTCCTCTTCCTAAAGCATAAGCCATTTTATTCCCAATACTACATCAGATCCTCCCAATGCTAACAACAACAATCTTAAACTGTAAACCTTGCATGGACCACATAAAATTCATATAACATTTGTTACAAGACAATTTCAATCTTCCTCCTACGGTGATATATAATAGTTTAATTTCCCTGATATCACACATTCCTTTTCTTAATAATGGAAGCCTCCACAAAATTATGAGTACTTCCATTGTCTATCAAAATATGGATTACTCTCTTTTGATTCAATCCCAAGAACTTCATTTGTTTGAATTTCCACTCTCCATCCATATCTACCATTGCCTGCAGAGATACATTAGGGGAAGAAGGCTCTATGTACTCCTCACTCACCCATTCTTCCTCCATTACTTAAGTTGCATCAGAGTCATTTTTGTTCCCTTCCATCAAATACAATTGTAGTTGTTTCTTTTCACCCTTGTGACTTAGAATATATTTTTTGTCACACCAAAAATAGAGTCTTTAGTTCTTTTTTGTCAAACTCTTTATTGTTAACACGTCTAGACATTTTATTATTAAATCTATATTAGTGGGTAGGAAGCAATCCACCTACCAGAGAGTTTCCTTGTTTGTAACTTGATGGATTCTTGGAATAAAGTTGTTGTTTTCCCCTCCACTTGGCGTCTTTAATTTCCCCCTAAATGAAGTCGCACCATTCTTCGTTAACATCACAACTTTTTATCTTTGTGCTAACATATATGCCTATTGTACTAAAATTGGTTCCAACATCTTAACTGTTTAACTCCATCTTAGGTTTAAGATCCTCGAGTAATAACGTAATCAAGTGATCTTCTGGTAGACACAACATGTTTGAATAATGGTCGAATTGAGCAGAATATTACTGAATAGTGTTAGATTAATTTAATAATCATAAAAGTGTGACCCATATTACTTGGATTGATTTTAATATAAGGTGGGCTCAAGATAATGGTTATTGGGTTTGTAAAGAATATTAGAATCACCAGGGTTTTATTATAATTAAAGAAAAAGAACCCTTTCCTCTACCTTCATTTAAGTTAACAGTTACTAAAAGAGAAACATACATTCTTGCATCATTGTAAAAGAACAAAGAAAAGCAGGAGAGAGTGGATAAATCTTTTATATAGAGAAGGTGTTTGCAACTAAAGGATCAAAGATTTATTATTGTAGACACAAATTAAGCATGAATCAAGGTTAATATTTCTTTCTCTCTATTATAGTATGAATCCTATTGAATGTTTGAATAAATTATCTTATAGATGATCTTGGGAGAATCCTAGACTTGAAATATTGTTTAGAATATTAAAGATTAAATTTAAATGTGGTATCAAAGCAAGATTATGACACTTTGATTTGCATTAAAGTTAACTCTAGGATTCATGATAGCAATTAATATTTCTTAAGGTTATAGAATACTCTCGATCTTGAGATATTGAACAAATAAAAAGAATTGGACACCTCTGCAAAGACTATTATAGGGTTAGAAACAATGTATCTAGCCTCTGTTGTAATGAAAAAGGTCTTTGGGTTATTGAGAAAAGGTTAACATGATTGTGAGAATTTGGATTTGTGGTTGCATGAATTTTGCAATTTGTAAAGGTCAATGTTTGTTTTACTAACAGACCAAGTTTTGACAAAATTATTGATACATATCCATTTGATGAGTGCACATAACAAAAAGCTATAAATTTATTGTTTCCATGTACAATTTTTTGCTTTAATGATCACCCTCTTATCACTAAGGTCTCAGTTGAGCCTTTTGTTGTTCACTTCTATTAATTTAAGAAAAAAGCTCATCATCAAAGGCTTTGGATTTGTGTTTGCATTAATTGTTTACTTCAATTTGCATGAATTCTGGAAAACAAAAGGTTAAAGAAAAGTCAATTATCTTGTATTTCATGGGGCTAACATTGAAAAGAATTAGGTTTGTAGTTGTAAAAAATAAATTGTTTGGATTAAAAAATCTGAAAAACGTGATTCCATATTGGTGGGGCCTACCATGGAAGGCTTTAAATGTTGTAAAGCATAACTGTCAAACTTATTTATGAGTTTCATGGGTTGAGGGTTGATGTTTCTTAGGTTCCACCTGTTTTATCTTTTATGATTATGTAACAGGAGAGAATAGATAGAGAGAGATGACCTTGCAAGGAAGTGGTTATGTATGAGCATGAGAATGCATTGAGATTTTTTCTTAAGTGTTTATTGTGCATTTTTATATCACATGCACATGATACATTTACTTATGGAACTTTTGGTAGTACTTAAAATTTTTTAAACTTTACAAAATGATTTTGGGGTTGAAACATGTGGACGTTTTATGTTGAAAATTCAAAAAGGGTGAATATGCATGCAACCAATTACGTTTTGGTCCTGGTAATAAATGAATATGCATGTTAAAGCTTGTTAATTTTGGACTTTACATAATAATCTTTCAATAGTATAGTAAAATTTCAAATTTATTCATACTTACTTAATTAAATGTTTATTATATGGAAAGCTTGTTAGTCATCAAAGTTTACCTTACTTGAAAAGATATTTAAACATTTAATTATGCTTTCTTTCAATTGTTTATATTATATGATGCTAATAAATGACGTAAAAGATGAATTGAACAAATGAGATTATTAATTATAATGTTAGGAGATCACTTAAAGGTGGATCATTGCTTATAATTAATAACATTAAAGAGATTTATCGACATACTTGGTGAATATGTTTGTATATCCAAAGATAACATGCATACTAACTTAAGTATGATTGATTGCCTATTAAAGTGTGAATATATATGTTGTTAGCATTACTATGGATTAAGGATATGTATTTAAGTATTACCCTAAAGTGAACTCAAATATATAATGTTATTATTGTCTGAATCTATTAATTTTACTCAAATCATTAATGTATGAGTTTTTTTTAATGTTTGCAGTTTCTAATAATTTGTTAGCCATGGGCAGTGGTTTAATCAAGTTCAATGAGTTAAACTATGTCGATTCATCTGAGCAAATCCAATTTCAGTTGGGTATTATGGATAAGGACCTGACATTAGTTGCTAAAAAGCCTGCAATCATTACTGAGACTAGTACACAAGTCGAAAAGATATATTTTGAGGCTTAGAAAAGTCTAATAGGTTGAGTTTAAACTTGATGCGGTTGAAAATGACAGAAAATTTTAAGCAATCAATGCCTAATACGGACAATACAATAAAATTCATGATGAAAATCAAATAGTATTCACAATTATACATAGTTGACAAGTCTATTATAGGAAACTTAAATAGTGAATTGACAACCAAGAAGTTTTATTAATCTCGACCTATCCATGATCATGTAACAAGTATGTCAAATCTGGCTACAAAACGGAAATCAATGGACATGGATGTGAGTGAATCCTTTCTAGTACAGTTCATCATCAACTCACTTCCTTCTAAATTTGGTCAGTTTCAAGTGAATTACAATACTCTTAAGGAGAAATGGAACTTTTAAGAAATCAAGTCTATGTTGTTGCAAGAGGAAGGGATATTAAAGAAAATGAAGGAACATTATGTTCATCCTACAGTACACAATAAAGCTAATAGCAGAAAGGGAAATCTAGGAAAGAAGAACAAGAAGAACAAAGCCCCAATGAAGGTTAATGGTAGTGAATCTGTTAACTAAAGGATTACCATATAAACAATCTACTGGCCATGTTAAAAGGATGAGCATTATAGATAAGTCCTTGCTAGCATGAAATCATGTTATGTATATTTACATAAGTTTGGTTATTTTCTATTATTGTTTTGTCACTTATGAATTCAATTAAAGTTATGTTTTTGCTTATTTGTTAGTTATCACATTATGTTGTGTTTACTAATTATTTTATTGTGATGACAAATTTTTTTAAGAAAAACATTAAAGTTGATAATTATAGTGTTTCTCAATTACAATTATTTTGAGTTGTATTGATAGAGTGACACATAAAAGAATCACGTCGTTAGACAACTTGTGACTGCCATGATCCCATTACTTTAATTCATTCAACTTTGATGATTGTTAGATCATCAAGTCGTAACATGAACCAAGTGGGAGATTATTAGATTAATTTAATAATTATAAAGGTTTGACCTATATTACATAGGTTGATTCTAATATAAGATGGGCCCGAGATAATGGTTATTAGGCTTATAAAGAACATTATAATTATTAGGGCTTTATTATAATTAAAGAATCCTTCCCTCTGCCTTCATTCAAGTGAACAATTACCAAAAGAGAAACATACGTTTTTGTACAATTGTAAAAGAATGAAGAAAGCATAAGGAGAGAGTGGATAAAGCTTTTGCATAGAGAAGGTATTTGCAACTAAAGGATCAAAGATTTATTATCGTAGACACATATTAGGCATACATCAAGGTTAGTATATCTTTTTCTCTATTATAAGATGAATCCTATTGAATGCTTGAATTAATTGTAAATTCTAAACTTGAAATATTGTTTAGAATATTAAAGATTAAATTAAAAAAAGGTCTCTCCTATTTTATTATTTTATATATTAATCATTTTATATAATTTGAAGTAATCTTTTATCGAATCTCGTCCCCATTTCTCAATGTCTTTCTCTATTCCTACATCTTATTTGTTAATGATCCAACTGAGCTTGTGCTCTAACTAGGCAACCTAGCGCGCAGAGTAAAGTTAACTGCAACACCAAGTGGAAGTGACAAAGAATACCAGAGGATGGAATAGGCTTTCTGGAAACGTATCAGGTTCTATATGATAATAACTGCCTAAATGGATGCACTCTTGTTAAATAGGGAGAAGTTATGAAGTCTTTTCTAAATCAATAAAAGACCGCAAAAATAAACCGAAAGAGGATGGTTATATCGGAAATTTTTGATTGTGAATCCAACCAACAAGATAAAGCATGAAATAAGACAACTCATCTCTTTAAGATAAATGATTATATAGGAGTAACACTACTGTGAAAATGTAAAAGTTTAAACACTCATAAAACCAAACACAAATAGCAACAATGCTCTTTATATATTTCATCATGTATAACATGATTGTATGTATTGTTATCATCTATAACTAGCACTTTATCGATTTATTATACTCTAATATGCATATTACATGGAACATATCCTTCTTCAAAAACTAATTTTTTCAAGTGGTAGTACACATATGAAATGTGGGAATTATGGCATTGGAGGTTTGAGAGATGTAGCAATGGTTGGTGATGGAGCTCCAAATAAACAAGATAGACCAGTTTTTGGAGCGGTTGGCTTGTTAATAATGCTGTCAATTGGAGGCACTTCATTATGAGAGGGTGCTAGTTTATATTGTGTGTAAGTAGGCATTGAGGATAGAGTTGAAGTGTTTTGTGTGTGTAAATTCAAAGGATTTTGATTGGGCAAAGATGTCTGGGTTGAAACTGGCAAACGTTGTCTTGCAGTTTCTGGTAAAGTTGTCATTACGACTGATTTTGACGTTGAAAATAAAGTAGGAGAGTTTCCAGACAAAAGTGGTGGATTTGCAGCTTTCAGATATGGACTTGCCATCGAAGGTCAGGGTGTTCATCGAAGGTTGGGGTGATGATGGTTATGTAGGTAAAGTTGGAGGTTTTTGTTTAGACAAAGATGGTTGAGTTGTGGCTGACAAAGGTGGAATCATAAGTTGTGGCGAACTTGAGATCGAAGTAACAGAAGATGTAAATTGCATAAACAAGTTTCGCATTGAAGGGAACTGTAACGGTGGTTGTGATGGTGGAGCTGCAGTTTTTAAAGCTGGTTTTATAAATAGTAAACTTGAAGTTGAAGGCAGCTTTTGGTTGGACAAATTTAGCATTATAGGCAAAGGTAAGGGTGATTTTGCTGGCAGAGATGGTGTTGAAAAAGTGGTCCTAAGGAAAAGGTATTGGGTTTGGGTCACTCCTAAGTGGAGCCCAAAGTCTAAAATATAAAAGGTGGTTTAAAACCTAAATAAGAGAAGCGTGTGTGTGTTCAGCCGGAAGAGAAGAGAGGGAAAAGAGAGAGAGAAGAAAAATTTTCGTTTTTTTTTCAACTATCTTCTAACCTCCAATCACATTGTGATTTCTTGTCGGATCGACCTGAAATTTTAACCAGAGGTTCCTCTCTCGTTGTTCTTCATTCTGAACGATGGAGATTAGATTTGGAGGTTTCCAAGGTGCCCTGATCTTTAGTCGAAGTTACTGAGATTTTAAGGGTGATATTTTTCTCAACTCTTTGATTTTTTCATCTTGTTGATGATTATTGTTGTATTTTGAGTTGAGTGGTGACTCTAGTTATATCTAGAGGTGAAAAACTCTTTGTAACTTGATTGATGATAATAGAGTTTTTCTTTACTGGACCAGGTCCCGTGTTTTTTCCTTTATCACATTGAGGGAGGTTTTCCACGTAAAAATTGCCTGTGTTATTTATTTCTTGCTGCTTAATTTTGTGTATTTGTGAGTTTGTTGGCTGCTGTTTTTCTTTTGGATTGGTAGTGGTTGTTCACACAGGGAAGGTTTATTGGTTCTGGTTTGTTGCCGCTGCGTGACCAACACCTCCTTTCCTAACAAAAAGGTGAAGGAAAAGATGAAGATGGTTTAAAAGTGGAAACAGAAAGTGGTGTTGCAGTTGTGAAATAATCATAATGAACCTTCAATTAGCAACCTCCTAAATTGTTGAACCTTCGTTCTTATCAGCAGTTGATGGAGAACTAGTTAGTGAAACTAAACCAAACCCCATTACTGAATACTTCCATCGGATAAACAATTTGCGATGATTGAGTTCGTTAGCAGAAGTAATTGATTTCAACTTCTGACCAAATTACTCTGATTTCAGATGTTATGATCTTCCGCATTTAAGAAAAGCTTACAGCATGAAACCATGTTCATAACCTTCAAACTTAATTATGCAGGAAAGTTGGTTTGTGTTTAAAGTGGCAAGTATTAAATCAACTACTTCGGTTCAAGAATTCAATCTTCCCCTCCCTTAAAAGTCATTTTCGGCCTTACCTATCAACGGACCGAATCAAATTTAATTGAAGTCTTTTGATAGTCATGTTAAGAATTGGTGGGCACTGAGCTTTTGTAACAGATTATTTCAACTTGGCACATTTGGGGTAGAGGGTTATTTAAGCATATACTAACACTTTTCTATGTACATGATACTGAAAATGCGTATACAATATCGATTTAAGCTTATTATGTCGAAAAATAGTGATTTAATCGATTGAATGATTATCCAAAGTTGATAGGAATGCTTTCATTTTGGTTTCCTGATACCAAAAAGAGCAATACTGAACGAAGCAGAGCAAGCAGCAGAAACGAAGCATGTTAATTGGAACCAAACATGCCAGAATGATGGATTATTGATGTTTTTTGTAACTCATTCTAGCATAATGGCGGACTATATGTATAACCATTAAGCATCTTGTTTTGTAGTCCATAGATTGAGATGCAAATATAATACTAGCTCCAGCAAAGCTCATCGTTCGCAGAACCCGATGTGCATGAAAAAGTGGTAATAGAAAAAACAGCAGAAAGTACAGCGAGAGGTCTGTGTTTGTCCATACTGTGTACAACCCTAAAAATGCAATTGCAACGAGAAACCAAAGGTTACTGTCCACGTTCTCTTCTACCTTGTCTGTGCACCTTCTTTGTGCCATTTCGACATCTCTTCGATGGTATACAAAAGCTCTCATTTCTGAGCCACTTGAAAATGCTAAAAGCCGAAGTAAAAGTGAATGGAAAACTCATGGGAAGTAATGCAATTTACTAACACTTCTTTTTTTTAGTAAATACAAGTCGACAACACTGTGGTGTATGGAATATGTGTCGTCAAAAACTATAATCCGTTTTCATCACTCTGTTCCTCAAGGTCTTTGACGTGTCAGCAAGTCCCTTTAAACCTTCACTCTCACCAGCCGCTTCTTCTTCTTCTTCTTCTTCTTCTTCTTCTTCTTCTTCAGCCTCAAAAGCAGGATGATTGAGAATATTATTCAGCAACTGTGTCCCTCTAAGTGCATTAGTCAAAGGCAAGTGACCCTCGGGGGTGTCACTATTGAGCTCCCACATGAACTCATCAGGAAACGCTCTGTAGTTGTATTGCTCTACTTCTGTATCCAGCTTCTTCATCCACCCAACCTTGATAAACAACTGAGTGAAATCTTTGTTAGCCTTCTTCATCCATGTCCTTTTCTGCACACTGTATCCAAACCTGTTGTTGCTGTTTTTCCTCCACAGCTCATCAATGGCCTTGAGGTCTTTATCCGGGATGAACTTTACTTCGGAGAAGAAAACATAACCTCGTTTCTGTGCAGCTTCTCCAGCAAGGACTATGAGAAGGCGGCGAGTCTCCTCATCCGCTTGCCGGAAGTTCTGGTCTGAGAGATACTGGCTGAGAAGGTCGAGTGAGAAGGTTTGGGGTGAAGACGGAGCTGCAGAGGTGGCAGACGTAGCAGAGAAAACAGCAGAGGGACTGCTTTCAGATGAAGAGGATGGGATGGAGATGGAGAGGTGAGAAGTGGGCGTTGAAGGTGATATGGAGGTGGTTGGTTTAAGGAAGAAAGAGTTGGAGGAAAGCAAGGTGGACTCGGAGGGTTGGAGCTTAAGGAGTGAATGTTTATGGTGGAGGAGGGAATTCAAAGAGTTGGTAGCCATTAGAGAAAAGTTGGAAGGCGAAGCAATGGACAAGAAGGGGCGTGAAGGAACAGATAAAGTGTGTTAATGGAGGATGGATATGCGAAAAGCAAAAATGATAGTGAGATAAGGAACTAGTGAACAGGTGAATGGTGTCATCAAGAGCAATACTATGGAGGCTTCTGATTGGTCAAATGTGGGATAGGCTATCTCAAGGACAAAAGAGAATAATTTAAAGATTCCTGAAATAATTTCATATTTTATATATCTTTTCTTTTGTTTTTATTCTTCCATTATTTGTTTTTAAAGACCAAACAAAGCAAAAACCTGTTTGCAGTTCAGGAGAAGACAAAGACTCAAGACAAACAAGTGGTCTTTTGTGTAGTTCCGTTGTTTCAAAATATCTATAATTTAATTTTAAAAAATGCCATATAATTTAATAGTTAATCAAATATAATCTTTTATTATTATTTTGTAGATGCTAAGACATTATTTAATTTCAATTCCATTCTTCGGAGGTTTATTATTTTAAAAAAAATTAATATTAATATTTTAATAAAAATTAAAAATAAAACATGATGATATCCGTAACGAAAAGTTGAAATAAAATTTTGTTTCTTTATTATCTTGTATTATTTTTATTACAGTATTAGATATTAATATTAAATTTCAATTTTCTTTATTTCTTAACATATCAATTTTTATTCTTAAATTAATTAGTTATAATATTATTGAAAATAAAAATAAAATTAAAAATATTTTTATATTTATTTTATTATTTTATTGAATTTAGTTATTTTTATTAAAATAATGTATATCAACGATTACTTTTAAAAGGATTCATTTTATTGAACTTATTTTTTATTTAATTCTTTTACTAAAATTCTTAAGAAATTGGAAACAACCTCTATAGAGTAATCATCACCGATTCTCACATTTTATAAACCTCAGCCAAAGTAAAAAAAAAAAAATCTTTATGAAAGTCAAGAGTGGACAGCATTTTGCCATCCTTTTGTTCTTTAAGAGAGTATTTTACCTTCTTTTTTTTAATGAAAGATCAAAGCAGGCCTTATTTTGTCTCATTTTGTTGAAGAGTAAATTTTATTTTGTTCTTTACAAAAGTAAATCCTAATTAGATGTCCTTTTTATCCTTACTTAGGGTCGGATTTGAGAGTAATACGTAATATTAAATCTCTTTAGACTTCATGTTTCAGCAAGACTTTCATTGAGTGATGTTGTTGTTATTTTAAAATTATGAATAAATGTCTCATTTTATGAAGGCATATAGTGTTTAAGACTTAGATAATATTTTTAAATGTGAATGTGTTATTTCAATTACTTTTCTAATGACTCTACAAGCTATCTTATTAATTGTAATTTCTTATAATATTTGATTATTATTATTATTTGATAATAGTAATAATAATAATTTACATGTTATTCTTCTAAACTAGAATGTTTTCTATTTAATCAACTTATTTCTTATTTAATAAATATCAAGAAAACATAATAAATACTGATATTAAAAATTAATAAAAATATAACCAAAATAGCAATAAAAATAATAGAACAGAAATATTAAAAATAATAAAATTAAATAGTGGTTTGTCAGTATTAAAAATATAAACAAAATAACAATAGAAAAGAAATAATAACAAAGTGTTTTACTAAAATAATTTGATAAGATAAAAAGTCAGCCTGTGACTAAGTATAGTGAAAAAGTAAATATATAAGATAAAAGGGTTTTTAATAAATTCTTTAAATACTCATTTGAATTTATTTGTTTTTTAATCTATCTTAACAGTTGATAATTATTGGATTGAGTATAATACTCGTTTTTAGGCTTTATTCTTGAACAGAAAAAAAAAACTGAAAGGATAATAAAAAAATGACTGAAAATTAAGTTATAATTTTTAATTTTTAAATAAATATTAATATTCTAAAATGAATAAAATTTAAAATGTTTATTTAATGAAAATATGTAAGCATACTGGGAAGAATCTAATTGGAAATGGATATGATTTCCTTAAAACTAACATCACAAGACGTTTCATTAAAAAATATTAACTGCAATCACCAATTGTTTGACGATGCGTAAAAGGAAAATCTAACAAGATTCATTCTTTCAAGTGGCAGTCACTTTGTGTGTTACATAATCATCACAAAAAGGACACCATCTCAATCTAGATTTTATTCCAATATGAAATTTTGTCCGCTGAGATTGTTTAAACTTAGGATCAAATACCTTCTTCTTTAAGACGGTGGCTGGTTAGCAAAAGAGAATATTAATAAGAAAGGGGATGAATATTATCATTATAATTATGATAGTTGGTTAAGAGGAAGGAATGATTACTATTATTATTGATAGTGGTAGATTTATAAAAAATATTGTAATTAATTAATTAATTATACAATAAATTATATTTTAATTAATAAATGAATTATATTTTAACTAACGAATGAAT
>JANIPM010000001.1:29559278-29575657 GCA_027478405.1 Erythroxylum cassinoides
ATGCCAAAGAACGAATGAAAATAATTAAAAAGGGGATTTTGGAGTTTTTGACTAAAACTACTAATTAAAATAACAACAAATTATCAACTCAAATAAAATTAAATAAAAATAACAACTAAGATTCAAATAACAAAGAAAGAATGAAGGTAAGATCATTTTTTAAAACTTTTAGATTTTTTAAAGGATTTTAGTTTATGGAATTTAGAAAATGCTTAGGTTTAAGTATTTTAGAACCAATTTTTAGTGATTGTTCTTGAGGGATGTTTAATTGAAAAATCTATTAAGTGAGATTTTTGTTATTGTATAAAGGGATCAAAAAAGGTAAGAGGAACAAGAGAAGAGGCATTTTGAGCAAGCCTATAAGCAAGAAAATCAGATGAGTTTCATGTTTATAATTGAGTAAATGAGCCATAAAAATATTTTCAAAAGCAAGAGAATTAAATGATTTTCAATTGTTTTATAAACGTTGCATGATTGCTATTGGAATGATTTGAGAAATCTTTTTATGTTCAGTATATAAAATTTTTGATGAATTTCGAAATAAAGATGAAAATGCATTGAAACATTTTATGTTATGCCTTGAAAAATGTCATGGGATTTTGCATAAATGAAAAGAACATGAAAGTATGAGCATTTGATAAAATAATTTTGAGCATGATTATGTGCTTCTGTTTGGGCGAGAGAGGAACCGTTTCGTAGTCACGTGCACGTTGACAAGAGTCTTCTCCCGACTGCCCGCTTATGGCATATGAGTTTCGAAAAATGGATTCATTCTGTTCATGGGGTAAACTTCGATTTCATCATTCTATTTCATGGAACCCTCAAGCCATTGGTTGTGCATTGCATTTGAATTGTTGATCATGTTGTATGATTGTATGCTAGAATTGTAAACTTAAGAACCATATGTTTTATATATTAAATGAAAATTTTTCTATAACAAGTAAAGGTTTTGCTTATTTTCCATTATAAACTTGTTACCCACGAGCTTTCAAGCTCACTCCCTTTCTGTCCCATCTTCAGGTGATAGCTAAGAGATCAAGTGATCAAGAGCCTAAGGGAATTTCTTCAAATTGCTATTTTGTCTTATTTTGTAATTTGCCAATGGTGTGACTTTTGATAAGTAATTAAAGTTTTTTTCAAACTCTGTTGCTTTAGTAATGAAATGATAGATGCAAGTAGTTTCGGTTGTGTATGTTCATATTGACTTCCTTGTAATATGGTTAAGTTGAAGTAATAAGTTTGTTTTGATGTTTGATTGTCGTGGACATGCCACCCTTATGGGATGACGAAATCGATGATGGTTAAGGAGACTTCATTGGAATAAGTTCAATGATTATGGTTCCGAATGTTGGGCTTCGATTCGAAAAAGGTGCCCAACATGTATTACTTAAAAATGGTTGATTAATAACTCTTGTTTAAAATTTAAGAGGTGACCCATGCATATAGTTAAGAGTTTGTAATATAAGTTATCTATATTGCTTAGTTTTTAGAATGCAATAATCATTTCATTGCATTTTTATTTTAACTTGTGTGTGTGATTATATTTATCTCCTACAGTTAATGAGTTCTAGCCTTTTATTATCTAGCAATTCAGTGATTTGCCCTAAACTATGTGTTTACACTATTTTAATTAAACTCATATTGTAGTAGTTGCTTGTTAATATGCTGTTGTGTTTGGGTCTCTAATGTAGATGAAATTATTTTTTAATGATTGCTTTATAGGTTTTAATGGCTCAATATGGAATAATAAGGCTTTTCATGGTGGATATTTCATATTGGAGCCTGAGTTCAAATATGTTAGTCGGATATTACTACATTTGACAATGTGTCACATTGACTATGTTAGTAATAGAAAATATATGAGATGGGATTGGAGTTAGGGTATGATTAAATTGATAAGGCATATTATAGAGTACCTGGTTTAAACTTTAAGGAGTCATTAAGAGTTATAAAGTCAAATGAAAGTTGTATTAGGTTAGCAAATCTTATGCAAATACATGAGATTGTTGATGTATATGTAACTCATCATATAGGAACACCTATCCATGCTCCTAACATATTATATATTAGTGGAGGAGAGGCCTATGATGATAATGAACAAAGTGTTAATATGGAGGGACAGGGTGCAAAAATGTATGAGAATTTGGAGGAACATGGTGCACAAATGGATGAGAATATGGAGGAATAGGGTTTAGATGTAAATGAAAATTTGGAAGAACATGGTTCAAATGTAAATGAAAATTTGAGGTACGGGGTACATAAATGGATGTGCAGATTTTCAATAAAACTTTTATGTTGACATTTCAGATAACCACTATCTAGTTGAAATTGAATCATTAAATTGTGCTATTGTTATTAGTACTGATGAATATCCTATTGGAAAAGAGGCAGGTGAAGCATTATGTAGACCCAGTTTAAATGTTAGGCATAATCCTATAGAGGTTGCACATGTGTGGAGGTTAGGAATGGAGTTCGAAATTGCAAAAGAATTTAAAGATGTTGTTGTCGATTATGTAGTACTTACCAGATGCAATGTTAGGTTAAAAAAGTGTGAGATTAATCGGATTAGGTATGTTTGTGTTAATAGATGCCCATGGGTTTTGTATGCTAGATGTAATAAGAACGAGAGATGTTTTAGGGTTAGAACTTATAACTCTAATCACACTTGTTTCACAACAAAACAAACCAAAATTGGTTTTTGTCAAATTCTTGATTAGACACTTCAAGGATAGAATTTTAGAGAAGCCTAGTATCATAACCAAAAAAATGGTCAAAGAATGCGCAAAAAAGCTCAATATTTTTGTTAATACAAGCATTTGTATAAGAGCAAACAAGAGAATAAGGAAAGAGACAACAATATATTATATTGATGAATATGCAAAGTTGCAAGGTTATGTACATGAATTAAAGATAAGCAATCATGAATCAACAGTTGAGTTTCAATTATCAAGAAATAAAAGAAGTTCATTACTATAGGTATGTTATATTATACAGTATATTAGTACTTCATTAATGTTATACAATGTATTAACAATTCTTTATATTTTGTTACAGTTCAAAAGATTGTATATGTGTTTTATTTCCATGAAAAGAGGGTGAGAATATTTAAGACCAATTTCTAGGATTGATGGATGCTTCCTAAAGACAAAATTCCAAGCCCAATTGTTAAGCACAATTGGTAAGGGTGGTGAGGGAGAAATGTATTTATTGGTCCGGGCAATTGTAAAGGTAGAAAAGCACATATTTATAGACTTGGTTCATGAAATTGTTAGCATTTGATTTGAAAATGGAAGATGGTGAAGGAATTACATTTCTGATCAATTGAAATCATCATATTATGTTAATATACTTACAATTGAAGTCATCATATGAAATATTAACTAATATCCTTTTAATTTGATTTCTAGATTAGTCAGGGCTGTAGAGGAGACTTTGTCGAATGCAGATACCAAATGTGTGCTAATCATATCTAACACAATTGGCATGACAATTGGAAGGGAAAGTACCTCATAAAGTAGTTTTCGAATTGTGCTTGATTAAACTATGTTAAAGATTTCAACAAGCAGTTAAAGAGGCTTGACAAAATAAGCCCTAGATTTGCTTCAACGTTACTTGAATATACTAAAGAGAGATGGGCCAGATGTTATTAATCCTTTGAAACTAAATGTTCAATAGTTGACAACAATATAAATGAAACCTTTAATAGGTGGATCCTACCAGCAAGGGACATGCCATTGATTAGCATGCTTAAGACAACTAGAATAATAGTGATGAAGAGGCATTGTTGAGAGTAGACATTTTGTAGTTAGGTGGAATTCAGATACTGCATCAAATATAATGAAGAAGTTATAAAAGAGCAAGAAAGAAGCAATGCAGTGGAGAATTGTATGGAATGGAGGTGGTACATATGAAGTTTCAAAGGGTGATGGGAAGCATATTGTCAGGACTGGTAGACAACAAACATGTAGTTATTGAGCATGGGAACTATATGGATATCCATGAAAATATATGATTAGTGCAATCTATAACTTAAGACAAAGTGTTGAAACATTCATAGATTCATGCTATAGGAAAGGTTAGTTCATGAGTTTGTGTAAACATATGCTACAACCAATTAGAGGTGAAATTTTCTGGCCTTCAATTGATGCAAAGGCAATACATCCCCTACCTAAAAGAGTTATGTCTACTGACCTAAAAATGTAAAAAGGAAACAAAAAAATGTGCAAAAGAAAATGAAAAATCCAAGCAAATTGTATTAGAAAGGGCAAGTGTAGAAATGTCAAAAATGTGGCCATTCTTATCATAACTCTAGAAAATGCAACATGGACATCTCAACTCAGCATGCTGAGGCTTTTTCACAGGTGCATACACCTTGCTTCAATCATATGGATATCATTTATAAACATATAGTAACTAATATTTATCATTATGTTAATCATGTTAGAACAGAGGTAACTTTACAAGTATACTAGTTTTTAGTTTTATATTAATTATTATTGGCTTTAATGACTGACAAAGTTGTTTTCAACTATAGTTAAGCGACGTGAATTTGGTTGATGATAATGCTATACTGAGTCAACAAAGCAATATTGCAAGGAATGTGTTTTTACTTAATTTGTCTTAGTTGAAATAACTGCCAAGTGTGTTTCTATTTTATCTTCCATTTTCTAGGTTGGTACATTTGGACATGCCAATAAAAAAAGTTTAGAGATATTGACCCATACATATTTCAATTATCATTTATGTTAAAGGGTTTACGATTCAGAGGAAATTTTAGTATTACTTGGCAACAATTACAAGTTGAAGCAATTAGAAGGAGAACATCATTGGCATAGTCATCATAACCTAAGCTTTTGCAACCAAGTACAAATGAAGCAAACATCAATTAGTGATGCCTGAAACTTTTTGATATTTTGATATTTGTTCCATTGAATTTTACATATGTGTGCTACTGATATAAGTGACAAATCTTTACATTATATCAACTCAATGTAATCTAATTTTTCATATTTTGATATTTTTCCCATTAGTTTTTAGATTTATATGCTATTGATAATGGTGATAAATGTTTGTGTTATATAAATACAATGTAAATATTGAATCTTTTTGGCAATATCAATATGAATATCTGCACATTTACTTCAACCTCTCTCTCTCTCTCTCTCTCTCTTGTAGCTTGCTTTTTTGTGCATCTGGATCTTTTTTAGCTGTTACTGCCTTAGAGAGAAGCCAAAGAAGACATGGATATTGGAAGATCATACTGGTGATGATAGCTCAACATTAAGACATGGATATTGGAAGATCATACTGGTAATGATTGCTCAACATTTGACAAGATATGCAAGGAGTGAATTATTCATTATCTACTGGTTTTATATAGTAGTATTCTTTTTGCT
The DNA here is from genome assembly GCA_027478405.1 of Erythroxylum cassinoides. Taxonomy (NCBI): domain Eukaryota; kingdom Viridiplantae; phylum Streptophyta; class Magnoliopsida; order Malpighiales; family Erythroxylaceae; genus Erythroxylum; species Erythroxylum cassinoides. Next base: position 29,564,675 of record JANIPM010000001.1, read on the forward strand.
TCATTACATAATTCATATATAAATTTCAAAGTCAAAATGTTCATAATATAGTTGAAATTAATATTAACTTGTTAAAATTCAATATAATATTCTCATAATATAAGTACAAATAAAAAGTATTAAAACTATAACAAATCCTTATAACTATAACAAATCCTGTTACAATGTTCATTAACATAAATTTAATTTCTTTTTTCTCTTGTCTCAATAAATTTATGCCTTCTTTAAAAGCCTCATTTGTTCTTCAAACTCCTTTGTTGTGCTTGTTTCAACCTCCTTCTTTAACATTGATAATTCATTCCTTAACTTTTGAATCATTTGAATGACTCTCTTGGTAAATTCTTCATCGTCTCATTTGAAAAGTTACATCTCCCAATCTGAAACATTCAATTTCATTAAATAAACCTTAAACACAAGTTTAACATTCAATTTCATTAATCAAATAACAGTAAATTCTCACTGGATAATTGAGGCATTCATAAAATCTCCGGCCAAGATTATGATCACTCTATGAAGTCTTTAATAAGGTCTTTAGCCCACAATAGCAAACCACATTACCTAAATTTGAACTCACTATTGTATTAATCGATGATGATAATTCCATTTGTATGCTCAAGAAAAGTCATAATGTAAATTTAACTACCAAGACAACATTAATGCCAAATATAAGATAATCTTTACTAGGTGATGAATATCAATCCTAACTGCTCTAACTTTTCTAGCATAGCATCACGCAAGTCACTTCAATATCAATTAATTGTACTTGGTAAATAATAATGCTTTTACAGATGAGAAAGATTTATATAATTTGGATTTGATCCAAGATTTTGCAATTTTTCTATATATACTAATTTAAAGAACTTTGACCAGCCAAACTCGAACTACGAACACCCGAACATAAGCAAACAACTTTAATTCACCTGTATTCAAACAACTTCAACTCATCTGTATGCAAATAAAATTTGGAATTCATCTGTATGCAAAAAACATTTGGAATTCATCTGTATGCAAACAACTTCAATTCAACCAAAAGCAGAAAAATTCAGACATTTTTTATCACACTACACTTCAATACCATCTTCTATGACACTTAAAGAAAACTATAAAAAGTTGACATTGTAACCTAACACTTGAAACTAGATCAATGTAGATGAGAGAAATGAAGTTCCCACTGATATAGATGTAAGCTTAAAGAAGTAGTCTAATAACCAATTAAGAGTAACACTCAAGGGATTAATAACTCCATTATGTCTGAAATTGAAATAAATGAAAGCAACCCTAGAATATCCTAAATGTCCATAGTCATAACCTAGCATAAATAACCAAATAATACATATCACAGGCGAAACTATTTTAAGGTAAACTTAAACTATATTATGCTAGAATGTCTACTAGATGAAATATAGAAAGCCTAATATAATCAGGAAATAGATTCTAGTCAAACATTAAAGTTAATGTCTCTTGAAAGTCATCCAAGATCCTACCTCAATTTTTTATTCCATTCATATTACCACTATCAAATTAAATAAGAAGAAATATTTATGTAAATCTCAATCTATGCATATGTATATTCATGACTATGAGATCAAGTGATCTAACTTATCTAACATAAGATGCAAAGAACTTGATAGTGATGACATAATTGGTGAACTTGATGGAGGAGGACATAAGGTCCAACTATAGCTACAGGACAATATCAATCAACTACTCTAAAATTTAGGAAATTAATCTTAAAGTATATAAGTAAACCTTTAAGCATGGTGAAATCCATCAAAGTGAGGATAATGTTATTATTTATTTTTAATTCTTTAAAACATCTTTAACAAGATTTGAATATTTTCAATAGTTATAAGCAAAAAATCTTGACAAAGAAGAGATACTACCAATAATTCCAATTAAATATAATAAACAACTTTTCAATTATTCAAGGCTGAAAGATCATCAAAAGGGCAAAAAGGCTACCATTCTTTTGGTATCAGTTGAATCACCTTCGACAGTTAGACAAAGATGCTTGTGGGGGCTACTATTAGAATCCAGTGACTCAGACCCTAAAATGAGGGCGACTAAGGGATTCCACATAAATAGAAAAATCGACAAATGAGGGCTACCGAGGGATTCCATGCACAAAGACAAACCCACGAATGAGGGATTCCAGACAGTAATTGAGGTCATAGGGATTCTAGCTAGCCTCCGACAACTTTATGGATTCTAGACAGTGATTGAACTTTGGAGTTTTAGACAAACCATTGAGAATGTGATTGTTGTCTTCCATTATTTAATCATAAAATCATAGTTTTGTCTATTTTAATGCTTGTTGACTGACTCAAAGCCCTTTTAACCCAAACATGTTTTATCTTAAATTAATGGGTCCCATTTAAATAAATTTTTATGATTTGGATTAGTGACTTACAATTATATAAATTGAGAGGCAAGGTTAGGAATAACATATAATATATATTTTGGCGAGAGTTGTCACCTAATAGATCTAGGACTCATGTAAGATGTGATTGATAAGGATGTTATCTACCTTATTTAAGTTTGGTTGGTTTGTTGAGTGACTCAAGGTCAACTAAATTTAAATAAGATCCTATACCACTAGAGAAATTAGGGCAATCTTTCTAAATAATAGTGATGACTATTGTTTTTAAATAAAATAGTGAGAGTAATCAAAAAAAATAATTAAAGTCCTAACCTTATTTAGTAGTCATGACATGTAACCAATATTTGTTTTTCTTGTATTTATATTTTGTTTTGAGTGGAATTTGCCTTCTTTAGTGTAGTTGATATCAAGTTACTAAGCTAAATTTCTTAGGCGTAGGTTATGTTTGAGAAAAGGTCTCAAATATAAAGAGAAAATTTATATGTCCATTATGCAATATTGCTACTAATTCCTGTTAAGGATTTGGCGACAAAATTTAGAGATATATCAAAATCATATAGATGATAAAATGTGATGATATTTTGAGTAAACTAATGTCTCATAAATTTTGCTAACAATCTGTAAGATGTATCTTAACATCATGATAGTAAGATGCAAGATGTTGCATGAAAAGTTGAAAGGCATAGTAGCTTGATGGAATTATTCTATTTAATTTAGCCCATTAAAAGTATAAATATGAACTATAATTAAAGAAATTTACTATAGTATGATAATAATTATCATTAAAAGAAAATTGATTGTATGAGTTTTCTTACCTATGTGATATCATAGAGATTGTATGTATTTCTAATTTATGCTTATGAGTATTTGATATTTCAAATTAAACATTACTACAATATTCAAAGCATGCTAAGAATAGCTTGTTTGAGAAAAAGTAGTTGATCCAGATTTATGCAAACAGTTTATATAGGTTATATGAAAGGAAACTTTTTTTTTGGTAAATCAGTTATAAGATTAAAAGAAGAATAAAGTTATATTATACATGGCTTGAGAGAATGTAGAAACTCATCTCAATTCTATCAAAGGCTTAAAGTACCTTTGCTACTTAGTTACCCGAGAAAAGCTCCACAGATGGCAAATACATCAATACTAGATACTAAGATACATTGAGGACCTAATAACCTAAGCAAACCACATCAAGTGAATCATTCTGAACAAGAAACAATCATGTAATTGTGCAAAGGAGATCTCAAATAGCTTAAGAAAACGCAACAATCACATAGTCTCAAAAACCCCCCATTAATGTATGCTGCATTTCCTGGATTCTGCCTACCCTTGGTGTTGAAATCTAGCCATAACTGGTTTGCTGTAAGTTGGTGCCGCCCCATCTTGGTCTTCCTTGGCCATTGAGTTGTCCTGCAAGCTTCTAGTCTACTGTCAGCTTGTTGTTAGAGTTGGTTCCCTTCCGAGAGGTGAAGTGTTGTGGATGAAAATCTTCACTTGATGGAATATGGATAGTGAAAGTGTTGTTGTGCTGATGAGCAGCTGCTGCCAGTAGTCTCCTACAAGTTTGTTTGTTTACCCTTAGGTTGGAACCTGACCTTAGCTGAATTGTTGTATAGTGTGGTTGCTGGAAAGGGAGATGCCCTTGTTGGATTGGGTTCACTTGTATACATCTACAGTTGATGGAAAAATAGTTTCCACCTTTGAATGTGGTTAGATAGCTTCAGAGTGGACAAGTGTTACCATTAGTCTCCAAAACTTTTGGTTATGTACCTAAAATAAAAACCTCATAACAGATGTAAGTGAGTAAAGAAAAAACTCTCCTGCCTTACCTTCCCTCAGTGTGTGCTTTGAGTTGCTCCTGAACTTGGGTTATCACTCTTATATGAAAGGAAACTTATTCTTGAGAAGAATACAAAGTTAAATAACCAAGACCATCCTTTTATATCATGTTGGTTAAATGAACATAATATGAATCATAAAGTTCCACACTAAGATATATATGTATCCTTTTGATTATAAATTGTATAAAACTTGTTAAGTTGAAGAATAAACAAATCAATATTTGGTGAAAGGATGATGATGGTATTGAAATGTTAAATCTTATAAATGTGATGTGTTAGATGTAATATCAATTTATAAAAGGATGATATTGGTAAGTCATTACATTGCTAATGATTTTATGAGATATAGTCATACGTATTGATAGAAATGTTGATTTAAAATTTCTGAAGAGTTTAAAATGTTTAGATCTAAGTAGAAACTAAGCATTGAGAATGCTAAAGCATTTCGATAAGACTGATGTCATGAGATTTAAATTTTTTGGTTATTTATAGGGATCTAGTAATTTCCTCCATAATTAAATTCCATAATAGTATAGATTTATGTAAGGAGGAATATACAATATGAGATATCATATGAAGCAATATTTATTTCTTCTATAGCTATGCCTAGTACTACAACTTACCTTTGATAGTTCCAATTAAATCACTCAGTAAGATTTGATATTAGATGTAGAATGCTATGACTGTGAAAGAGTCAAAATTAGAATGCTATGACTGTGAAAGAGTCAAAATTAATGACTAGGGATTTGATGTTTAGTTGAAGCATATATTATCTAGTAAGTTTATAACCAAATTGGATAATAAAAGGTTATGACATATCCAAAAGGTTAGATATAATCTTACATATCCCATTTAAAAAAAATGTTTGTTTTGATGTATACTTATAGAAGAATAGTAGATAATTAGTGGGAGTAAGATAAAATTTGAATAGTTCAAATCCCATAACAATACATCTAATTGGAGCTAGTGCTTTTGTTGATATATTTGATGTATAATTAAAAGGACATGAGATGCTGAAAGATTCACTTTTATAATAAATTCAAAGAGTTTGTTTAAAAGAGGATTGTGAATTTATCATGTCAATAAAGAAGGTTAGTGGGAGTATAATTATCCTCTTTAGTGGGAGTATGTAGAAACTTGTTGCTCATAGAGAGATCAATATTTCATATTTTCAATTGTTGAAAATATAATTGTCCAAGAATAACTCTTGTTGGTTATGAAAAGATAACAACTTATTTATAAGAATAAGATCTATATAGATAGATACGAAGTGCCTATCTTAAGTCCAAGTACAGAGATGATGTATTAAAGGTGTTTAGCATTTGAGATATCTGATACTTGTGAACCAATAAATATATCCATTATTATAGATGTTAACTTTAGAAGAAATCAATATTAAGTTATATTTTACTCAATATTATATTAAGATTGGAAAGGTGCCAATGTAGCATTAATTGCTAATGAAGCCAAAATACACTTTTCATTTAGTGAAATGATTAATTAGATTAAGAAGTTGTTTAATAAAAATTGTATAATTCCTTTGATTATTCAAGATAGTACTGTACTGTAAAACATTTAAGCCATTAGGCATGAAAAGGAGATAAAGTCTTACTAAAGATCCAAGTATGTATTTACGCAAATTTACTTAATTATGATGATAACTAAGACGAAAAGTATAAGATTTAAGCAAATTCTCACTATAGAAAATCTTGAAGAATTCTCTCTCTAAATCACTATCCTAATAGTAGCATGATCTTCATATGATGATTTGGTATAAGATATTTAAACCATTGGCTTAGTGCAAGCGAGAGATTGTTAGTTTATGCCCTACAATCATTTGGTAAGTTAGATGTATATGTAAAGTCTATGGGATAACTATACATTGTAAATCAAATCATTACTAGATCATCATTATGAAATTAACATTGCATTTATGTATTATCCTAAATTATTCCTAGTAATTGTTTTTAATAAAGACTAGACATTAATAAAACGTCAAAAAACAAGGAAATATTATGTTTTTCCTTATTGAAGAAGTTGTTGATTTCATAGTATGGAGACACTTAAAAAATGTGTATGTGTTTATTAGAGAACAAGTTCACTAAACTGATCTCATATGAGAAATCTATTTGGTATATTACTTGTATATCTATGACAATTCTCACTATGATGATTGCATAAGTAATCCTTTGACTTGACATCTCTAAAATATCTCATATAGGGATTACTATGTTTTGATATTACTTATCACCTATTCTAATCAAAGGTAGCTCAATTAGTGGTCATTTGATATAGTATGGATTATATGGAGGTAGTTGAGTAATTAATATAAGATTCATTTCCCTAAAGTGATTAGCGAGAATATTCCATTATTCTTGATTAGTATTAGTTTGGGAGTCCTTAACCAAGGTAGAATGACACTTTGTAAAATAGTTTACAAATATCATCAATTGAATCAATTACCAATGGTGGAGAACTAATATGATTGGACTCAAATTGAGTAGACATTACTTCCATACTTTATATCTAATTGGATATTGTATGAAGAAAACTTAAATTATACAAAAAAATAATGCTATATTTAAGTGGTCATGATACATTGCAAGACGTCAATTTCAATCTATAAATATAAATTATCTAAATAGAGAATTAATGATTAATTAAAGAAGTTTAAGTTATCTAATCCTATATATGATTTAGGATTATAATTTATATTCATTGCCAAATTAGAAATCTAATGGGTCACACATAAATAATGAGTTAAAGAGAGCAAAGGTATTTTAATCAAGTCGGACTTGATTATAAAGTGTAAGTTTGAGAAAATTTATAATTAAATATAATATATTTAATAAATAAGAATCCAATATGAGATATTGGATCTTATTTGAGACTAATTAGTATTTAGTTAGAATTGAAATTAGAATTTAATTTTAATTAAATTATTAAAATATCTAAAAGCTATTATAAATAGGTTTAGGCTCTAAAGAAGCTAGCATTTCTTACCTAACGCTCTCTGTAACAGTTGCAAAGTTCTGTCAACACATTCTGTGGATATCGTTAGAGTTCAAACACTTATGTGACTACGGTAGCTGAGATGAGCTAGTTTTAGAAACGGTTTGAGGGAAGTTACAAGAAAAGGATTAAGCTTCATGATAAGGTATGAATTATAATTCATGTTTGATTATATTTTATATATGAATCATGTTATAGAATTTAAGTGATCTCAACTTCAAAAAATCAAAATGAAAAAGGTTACATGATTACTCTACTACACATATGGTTGAATCCTACCTCGATGTCCCAATGCTTAGGTATGATGCAACTTCTCTCTTACTGAATATGGTACAAAATGCCAACTATGTCTTATATTAAAAATATGTTAATTATTGTTTTAATTGAAATTGATATTTCTTTGTAAGTAAAATTCAAAGAGGCTTAATAGCCTGTTTTGTCTATTATGGAGGATTTATAAGTAACATGAGGCCTTGAGTTGGGTTTAACATGTTTTTGTATTATTTTCCTTTGTCGGTAGTTTGAATATAAAAAGTTTGATATATGTGTTACAAGCATATTATAAAAGAATGTGTGACAATCAATACATGATCTTGCATGTCACTCTATTGGGTATTAACAAGGAGTTATTGATATTATGCACGATGCTCTTACATGATCTTACAGAACATTGAACAAGTAGCTATATTAGGCTATTTGCATGCTATTTTATAGGGAACTATATGGACTTAAAATATGTTAATATAAAAATTGTTCTTATCAACAAAATTGCATGTTATATGTAAAACCTCTATAAGAGATTTAATGCCCGTATGTAATACCATAACGTTATTTTTCTATTTTATATGTAACACTTAATCTTAAGCAAATAGTCTTATGGTAAAAACGTCCATATTGTTTAAGCCAAGAAAGAACCTTTTTTCTGCCTTTTCCATAAAGTTAATATCCTATTAGGTAAAACTAGAGAATCAAGGGACTTCTTTTCACACTATCTTGTGTATATGCTTAACTAATATTAATCTTGTATATGTATGTGTATATGTATATATTCTTTAATACTAATTAAAGGACCCCTAACAACCTCTCTACTAGTTAGGGGTGAGGCTACGTACCACTGGATCTCTTCAGATCCTGCGTCTCAGTGGGATTTCTACTGGGTGTTATTGTTATTCTTAAATATCTATATTGTTAGTTATTTACCATTTTTAGGATTATAAAGACTTAGTATGGAAGCTTGAAGTTACATTATAGTGGATATTTTATGAAAGATCCTGTGTTGAGTTATAATGGTAGGTCAAGTTATTTTGATAAAGTTGATCTTGATTTTGTCATTTATAGATAAATTTGTAAGATGACAAGGCTTATTTTAGAGTTATAGGTTTTAGATCCAATGAATCTTTAAGACTCAAAGACTCATTAAATCTAATGAAAGTTACATTAGATTAATCAATCTTTTGAAAATACATAGGAAAATTAAGGTGTATGTTACATATAAGCTTGATGTTCCGATTACAGCTCCAAAATTTTTGGTTATAATGGATAATTATGAGGATTTGGGCTTTGATGAAGATGTTGTGCATAATGATGAAGTTAATATAGATATCGTTAAAAAAGAGAACAACAATGATGGGGATGTGGACACTTATAAAAATGAAGTTGAAGATGATAATGAAGTTAAAGGAGCACATAATGCATTTTACTTGTTAATTGTAGATGATCACAAATCAATGGAGATTAATTCTAATGATTGTGGAAGTTTCATTGATAATGATGGGTGTCTTAGTAGAGAGGGCTTGGGGAGCCAATTAGAAAACCTAATATAAGTGTTAGACGTGAACCAGATGGTGGTACATCAAATTAGACACTCAATGTGAAAGTTGAAAATGTTAAAATGTTTAAAGAAGTTGTTATTGATCATTCAATAGCTAGTAATCAAGTTAGAGACAAAATTTAGGAAAATGCCAAAAATTGTCGTCTGGCTCACATAAAAAAAGTATTAGATGCAATTTTTGTAGTGAAGAGTTGATAAAGATGTTAAGTTAGGGTTTAAATTGAATGTTTATAAAACGATGACATTCTTTTTGAACGTTTTGAAATGTTTGAATTTAAATTGAATTAAGTTAAAACATAGGAGTCCAATTTAACTCTTTTTTTCTGTTTAAAATTAATCTTAACATTTGCAAATCTTTCAAAATAAACTCTAAATGAACGAAAATTTAAATCAAGTTAAGTATTCATTCATTATGTGTCCTACAAATATTGATGTGACATGAATTTAATATTTTTATTTAAAATATGAGTCCTTACGTAATTTACAAATACATAGTCAAACTCACTTTTTAAAATAAATTAATTTAAGTTTTTAATTAATTCTAAAGAGTTTATCCAATTTTCTCCAAGAAAACCTATAAAATAAGAAAATTAGAACAATCATAATTTATTGCATCAAAATTATTAATCAAATGAAAGCAAACAAAATTGACTAATCAACTAACTTAGTAGTACTGATCAAACAAATTTGATCCAGCAAAACATCAGTTAATTGTTAAAAGTCTTCAGTACCCTATTAGAACACCTATACTCCAACTTCTATTTTTCATCGGCATTCGTTTTTTGACCTCCTCCTTTCCTCACAGACTTGCCTTTACACCTAACATATTGTCAAGCTTATATGATGAATGCTTTGGAATAACCTTGTATTCGTGCAATCGTTGATTTCCCCTTCGTAACTGGTAGTATAACTTTTCATACTTAATCTTTGTCTTCTAGTTAGTGCTATAAAAGATTGCTCATAAAAAGTTGCTAACTCCATTGCTTGCATAAGCACTTTAGGTTTCCCTACCTTCACTAGTGGTTTAAGACCATGTTAAAACCACTAATGAAACTTGAAACAAAATAAGATTCCTACAAATATGCATTAGTTACCAACATCAAAGACTTGAGCTCCTCATATCTCTCCAAATATTCAACTATTGTACTAGTTTGACAAATTTTATTAAACTCATCAATAATATTTATAACATTTTGATGGCCAAACCCAAACACGCAACTAATATAAAATTGTCCCAAGTAGGGTCTGCCCCACCTACAATCTAACTATCAAACCATACTTCACATTCATTATCAATAACATCATAGCTATCTCTAATTTACTCTCCTCAGGTAGATGATAAATTCTAAAATACTTATTGCATTTTCTTACCAATGATGGTTTGTTACTAAGAAATAAGGAAACTTGATCTTTAAAATGAAGGCAACTCCAAATCTGGTGTTGCCTACTGCAATCTGCCTCAACCTTCACCAAGATCCATAGGTTTTGGTGCGAGAAGCATTCCCTAGCTAGTTTGACTTGAAGTTCCTAATTGCCTCATAGGCTCTTTATCCTTAACCAACAACATGCTCTGCTTCATCAGTTCTACAAGCTAGTCCAACTTCTTATGTCACTATGACAACTGCTCTTCCATTCTTTTTTTTATTATGAACTAGATTAGCTTGTAGCTCGACTATGGTTGATTAAAGTTAAGACTCAACCCCATTGAGCCTATCCTTTAAGGTCTTTTCACTTGCTGCTTTTTCCATAAGAATTCTTGTTCGTATTTTCCCCTAGTGTCATTAGACTAGGCTCTGATACCAAATTGTCATGACTTTAGTTAAAGATCTCAATAATGGACTCGAGAAGGATTTAGAAGCGAGAGAGAGAGAGAGAGAGGGAGAGAGAGAGAGAGAATTTAGAGAGAGTAGAGA
>JANIPM010000001.1:29583046-29601138 GCA_027478405.1 Erythroxylum cassinoides
ATTATTAACAACTAAAATGTCAAATATTTAGAATTTAAATAGTTGTTAGAGATAATAGTAGTTGAATTATTTCAAATTAAATGTAAACCTAATATATATTGTACTTTGCATATTGTTTAATATAATATAAATATTATTTATATACATAAATAATTTTTATTACAAAATAAAGTATAGTTAAAATTAATAAAAATGATTTTTATTTTTATGTTACCAAACAGTCTACTGTATGAAGCTCTTTTAAAAAAATTATTTTTTTAATTGACAATCAAACAGTTAACTGACTTATTAGAAAAGCTCTACTGACAAAAGCTCTACTAGCAAAAGGTCTACTGAAATAAACTCATCCAAATAGACACTAAATTGCTAAACATCATTGGACATATTTCAAGGCCATAAAACCCTTTGGTATAATCTATAGTGATATATGGGGACGACCTTTGAGAATAAAAACAATAACTAGAAAGAGATTGTTCATAACTTTTATTTATGACCACGCTAGAATTACTTGGTTATTTTAACTCAATGAGAAGTTAAATGTTGAGTGGGTGTTTCAAAACTTTTATAATATGATCCAAACACAGTTTCAAACTAGAATTCAAGTTTTTAGAAGCGATAATAGAAAATAATACTTTAACAAGGTTTTAGGTAATTTGTTTGTTGAAAAAGGTATTATTCATCAAAACTCATGTATTGACACCCCATAATAAAATGGAATAGTTGAAAGAAAAAATAAACACCTATTAGAAACTGTAAGATCTCTAATGCTTTCAACTAATACTCCTAAATACTTATAGGGTAAGGTTATCCTAACAGCTACATATTTAATCAATAGGATGCCTTCAAAAGCTTTAAAATTTCAAAGCATAAATTGAGATTTACCCATTACTCTTAGAAAAGGTTCCAGAACTTGTACCAAATATTATTTGTATAACTTTTTCTCACATTAAAGTCTATCTCCATCATTTTAAACTTTTACTTCTAAGTTATCCAATCTTTCTATTCCTAAGAATATATAGGAGGCTCTAAAAATTCTTGAGTGGAGGGATGCAGTCCCGAAAGAAATGATAACTTTAAAGAAAAATAGAACATAGGAGGAAGTTTATCTTCTAAGAGGGAAACACTGGTTAGGTGTAAATGGGTGTTCACCATAAAATTTAATTATGATGGATCATTTGAAATGTATAAGACTTGCCTTGTTAGTAAAGGGGTTCATAATATAAACTATTCATAAACTTTTTCACATGTTTCTAAGTGAAATACAATGAGTGTTGATTTCTATTGCAGTTAATCTATATTAGACTCTACATCAATTAGATGTGAAAAATGTCTTCCTAAATGGAGATTTAGAAGAAGTGTATGTGGAGCCTCCCCCAAGGATTTAGTGATAACTTCAAAAAAAGGATATGCAAACTAAAAAAAATCTTTACATGGGCTGAAAAATCACCAAAGGTCTAGTTTGAAAGCTTCGTAAGATCTGTGAAGTCTCAAGGTTTCTTACAGAGGCAGTCTGATCATATTTTATTAATAAAGACTTTTGCAAAAGGAAGGAATATGATTCTAATTGTGTATGTAGACGACATTATCTTTATTGGTGATAATTTAAAAAATTAAAATTCTTAATGAGAATATCTCAAAGGAGTTTGAATCAAAGATACAGGGTATTTTAGATACTTCCTAAGGATGGAAATTGCTAGATCTAAGAAGTACATAGTAGTGAATTATAACTTGGACCTTCTAGAAGAAATTGAGATGAGTGGACGTAAACCATTAGATACTTTTTATGGAATTCGACTCAAAGATGGGTAAACTTAAGGAAGGAGTTTCAGCGGATACAGGTCAATATCAACAACTAGTAAGAAAGCTAATTTATTTATCTCATACCAGACCAAATATTTTTTTTACTGTCGATATGGTAAGCTAGTTTACATATACTCCATATGAAGAACACTTAGAAGTAGTATACAGAATCTTGAGATACTTAAAGGGAACTCTAGGGAAAAGATTATTCTTTAAGAAAAGTGATCAAAGGAGAGTTGAAGTCTGCATTGTTGGAGACTGGGCAGGGTCTCTTACTAATAGAAGATTAACTTCTAGGTATTGTACATATTTGTGGGAAAATCTAGTAAACTGGAAGAGTGGTAGCCAGAAGTAGTGTGAAGGCAGAATATTGGGCAATTACTCAAGGAATTTGTGAAATAATTTAGCTTAAAAGAGTAATGGAAAAACAAAAAAAAAAACCATCGGAGCACCCCCTGAAGTTGTTTTTTTAATAGCAAAGCAACTATCAATGTAGCCAACAATCTAGCTCAACATAATCAAATGGAGCATGTGGAGATTGACAGACATTTTATAAAAGAAAAACTTGAAAGTGGATTCATTTACATACCATTTCTACCTACAATATAACAAGTTGTAGATGTTTTCACTAAAAAGAAACTAAGACAGAATTTTGAGTTCTTTATAAGCAAGTTGGACATGATCAATATCTATGCACGACGGAGTGACGATGTTATAGAAATAATAAGCTATAGCTGATTCTCTATAGATAATTAGTTAATATTCTATTAATTAGTAGTTGAGATAATTAGATTCTTTTTTATTCAGGGAGGTGATTAGAGTTACATTGTCCTGTGTATTGATTATCCTATTCTCAAAAAAATCAAGGAAGGATTACTTTGTCCTTTTGCTTCGCCTAAGAATTATTTTGTCCTTTTTCTTTACCGACCTATACCCTAAATCTTAAACCTAAAGCGGAAGGTATCAATAAATTCCTAGTGCGAAGAAGTTATTAAAACTAAGTTTACGAAGTGTTTAGCATTTCCGAAGGATATGAAAGTTAGGGAGGATTAGTACGTAAACTCGTTTACACATTATAAACAAAGATGATTCTGACCTTTGCAGTCATAAGGTTTAGTTCAACCGTTCTATCTTCTTTTTCTCTTTATCTTCTCAAATCTTGGATTTTATTGATTATTTTGACCAAGTTGAATATAATAAAGAGTTTGTATGCAGACGAAACAAGCTTAACCTTGCGGCTTGGGTTGACTTATATTATTTTTTTATGCAGTAGTCTTCTATGAAATTGAACCAAACTTAGGTCCGTAACAACCATAATTTTTGATACTTTGCATGTTGCCAAATCTAAGGTGCAAGTGACCAGCAAGCATATGGATTCGTCGTAATGGCAATTCGAGAATGAAAGATCATATGGCACATATCAGCGAATTTTCATACAGGTGAATAAGCGGGGATGCTAATGACATGTACGAAATCACAGCCATGCACCTGTCAAAATGGTACAAAATCACAGCCATGCACCTGTCAAAATGGTACATATGGTCGACCAAATCACTCTTGCAATTTGGAAGAACACTTCATCGAAACTTGGATCGCTTCAAGCGTTGCCATTTGAGCATTGCCGTTAGTTAATGAAGAGATTATCCATCTCTATATTTGACATTATAATAGCGGGCCAAACCAGTTGCAGTCTTGTCTTTGACGACATCATTTAGCAACTCATACTTCTTGTAGTTAGCTTTGAGGATCTCTTCCTGCTGCTTGTGAAGCTTCTGTTCTCTCTCCAGTTGTTGCTACATAAACATGACAACAGAGTGAAGTATAACCAGTAACTAAACAGAAGGGTAGAATAGTGGCCAAAGGAACACTAAAGAAAACTTACCTTAAGCAAGACAGAAGCCTCAGCTGCATGCTTCTGGTTAAGATGCTTCAATTTTTTTGCTATTTCAAAATCAGGGTCATTCGAGTCCAACCAACGGCAATGTATCTTTCTACCAGGCTTTGTGGGACGGTCGTCAAACATCTCAGCCTGAGCAGGACGTGCCCTTACAGGCCGTGGCATACCAGACACCATGAATGAGAATCGATTAATGTCTAAGCTAACAGCTTTGGCTTGCTTTATGGATTCCATCTCCACCAAGGCGCATTGTGGAATGTCCCTACTTTCTATATAGTTTGGAATGAACTTCACACTCTTCACAACCCCAAACTGACTTAAAGCAGTTATCAGAACAGATTCAGTGACCCGAGGTGACAAGTTGTCAATGTAAACAGTTCGCTTCACCTTCTCTTGAAATTCCCTATATTCTGCCTCAGCTGTAGACCCCATACGGAGTGATGATGATATATCCAATCTAGAGGACACCAAGTACAAGAAGATATTTAACAAAATTAGCCATTCCAGGTTCTTCGACACAAAAATGATCTGCTCTTGTCTATCCTATCCTGACAAACCATCACCAGAAGATTCAATTATCAAGTATGAAACTCTACATTTATGCAACTTGACTTCTAACTCATTTCCATATAAACTCTACATTTTTAGTTTTTTTTCCCCCTATTCTTTTCTTCTGTGCTATGTTCAAACATTAAACGTTCTTTCGTTCTCTTGCACTATGTCCAAGGCCAGAACAAAATAGAAAATATTAAATACAACTCTAAAAGAACGAATCTTGCAGTTTCCATTATTCGGATAACATAAAACTTCAAAGAAATAGCAAGATTTCACATCCAAATTTAGGTTTACAATTAGAATCGAAAGGAAAAACACATAATCAGATTGAAGATATCCCAGAGCATCAATAGGCAATGCGAGAGACAAAGATTGTTTCTTTTTACAGTTATTTACTTTCGTTTTCTTTCCCTTCCATCCAACCAAAACATACAAAAGACCGATCGCACAGAGAGAGAGAGAGAGAGAAGTAACTTACTTGATACTTCCCGGGCTTCGAGTAGTCCGATGCGAACCAATGGATGTCCCGAGTGAAAGAGGGGGTTGGTTATGGACTTTAAATTATCCCAATTTGGTAAATATGGTTTGTATTATTATAATTGTCAAAATAATTAATTAATTATTAATTACGCTTAACAGTGAAGAAGTTTCCATAAATTATTTTAATTAATTAAGCTTAACAGTAAGAAGTTTACATCAATTAATAATTTTCAAATTTGCAGCATTTCCGATAGAAGGGGTTTGGACTTCCGCTAGAGTTTGGAGCCTGAGCCGCTATCATTTTTTTCTCCTTTGGGACGGCTGCTTTTGTGTTGTGTTTTGCTTAAATACAAGATTCTTTATGGTGAAGAATGGGCCGTAATACGAAGAAGAAAAAGAAAGCGGGTCATGGCGGAGGAGGGAGAAGGAGCAAAGGAAAAACCCCATTGAAGGACCATTCTTGTGGTGCCGGCGATGACGGTGAACTTCTGGAGGAGGAGATCACTGCTTTGTAATTTCGTTGATTAACTGCCTTTTTTTATGCTTTTAATAGTGATTGCTGTGTAATTAGTTGCACTTGCACCTGATTTGGATATTAGTTTTGGAATGGAACATAAAAAATTTGGCTGATTTAATTCCTTTTTTTTGATAATAGCTGAGGATAGCCATTGGAGTAATGAGAATTTGTTGTCATGTTTCCTGTGCAAGCTTGAATTTTTTGTTAACATTTTTCAACGTTCTCTTGTTTGTGTAGGTGTGCAATATATCAAGAAGACTGCAAGATTGTTTCAGATTCGTCACCTCAAATCATTATCAAAATCAGGTTCTTGTTCTGTCAGCGAAGCCTCAAACTTGCAATTCTTAAATGTTTTGATCTTAACTGTGTTTTCATTATTTAAATAGGTGTAGGCCCTACTTGAAGGATAAGGGCAACGAGGATGTAGATATTTCAGCTTTGCTTTCAGTCAGGTTGGTAGTTGGCTGTAGCTTTTATCTCCATTTATGATTTCACATTGATCAGTGTATCTTTTCTTTTATTTTTATGTAAGGTGCTTACCTGGATATCCGTATAAGTGCCCAAAGTTGGAGATTATTCCAGAGGAAGGTTTGACAAAAAACGATGCTGATAAACTTCTCTCTCTCCTTCATGACCAGGTAAAGGATGACTACTTCCACCAGTGGTCGTGGTCTATGATATTCAATGGTTTTTAATTATTGCACTTAAGTTTATTGCTTCCCCTGCTAGAGCAGACACGTGGCTTTTGAAGGATCTTTAATGATTTTCTCTTTGTCTTAAGGCAAATTCTAATGCTCAAGAAGGTCGAGTGATGATTCACAATCTGGTAGAAGCTGCTCAAGAGTTCCTATCTGGAATAAAGCCACTAGCTCCTGATCCAGTAATCTTATTCATCAATCTTTTTCAATTATTAATCCATATGTATGCATTCTCTTTTGTTCTGCATTGCCAGCTATGCGTTTTCCATTGACTGATTGATTATGGTTTGTGTTCGGAAAGTTACTTTTTTGATGTGTAATTCATTAACACTGGTTCCCTATTGGTTTAACTTCTATCTCTCGGACCGTATACATTATTGATAATTCTTACACTTCTTAAAGCTATTAGTTGTTGTGCTTTTGTATATTGAGCGTCAACCATTCTTATCTCTGTTCAAAAGCTTCTGTTAGCCTGCATTAGAAGTTCTTCTTATAAACATTAGCTATTACACTTCAATATATTTAGCATCAGCAGCTACAAGTCTCTGTCCAAAAGTTGTTAGCCTGCGTTATCGGTGAGAGGGTCTTCAAGAAGTTGTTTTCCCATTTCAAATACTGTTAACCCTGCACTTTTAAGTTCTAACTATGTAGATCCTGGCTGCTACAAACATTTTTATGCTCACTGCTGAGAAGTAACATATTGTCATGTAGCTCTTTCGCTTCGGTTCTCATAACTGTTCTCCCTCTTCTTTTCTTCTTGTGCTTCATATAATCTAGCTGTTGTTGGCTTCGCAAGACCACACAATTTCGAAGAGCACGAGTTTTGTGTATGGTTTCTTAGACCTTTTCAGTGGCTGTGGCGTATCCTGGCAGTGGGGTATTGCAGTGGATGATAATATGGGCATAAATTCTTCTTTGATGTCTCATCCAAGGGATGGTTCACGAGTTGGATATGGTATACATGAAAGGAAACTTGATAAGATTACAAGATCATTTGCATCACTTGATACAAAGCAAGATCCATGGGGTTCTGCTATCACCAAGTTAGATACCCTTGAAGAAGAGAGTGAAGACAATAACAAGCTCATATCTACTACTAATTCACAGAGATCTTTGACACAGGATTCAGTAGAAGATGATGTCAAAGGCGAGGTCAGGCATATTTCTTGTGCTTTGCTTTTTATTCAATGTCTCTAAGAATTTTTCTAGTCTTTAATTCTCATTGGTTTCTTGTAAATGCAATGTCCATCGTATTCCATACAACCAATTTGTTGGAGGATAATTTTAAGGGAAATTGAATTATATTATCTTCTTTCATGACTTTTCAGGGTCTTAATCATTTGATCCTTAGCTTTCAATTTGAATTTTAGTGTTTTGCTTGATGTGCATCTTGTAATGATTGCCTAAGCTTGGATTATAACTCATGTTTTATTGCTAAATATTGTTGAAAACAATGATTATGAGACAAAAAATTGAGCAAAGCTTTACATCAACGGAATAGGTTTTTTTTATTATCAAGAGTCCTTTTGTAATAAAAGATGATGTAGCGATAAAAAAACCCAAACCATTTTGTGCAGTTCTCTGGAATGGAAGATTTGATGGAGGTTCCACATTTTCTCTTCAGATTTTTCTTTTGTAATTTTTTGAGATGGTAATCATACTATCTTAAAGAGTGTAAAATGAGAGAATATTGAGGGATAGGAATGAAAGGAAGTTTTTGGAACAGATCTTGTTGGACCAAGATGTAAGTGCTTTTCTAATTGCATTGGACGGCAAGATGTCTTCCTATAAAAGTTACGCTAGTTTGGGTTTTCTTGCAATGCCTGTAGAATGTTAGGAGGATGGTGGAGTAAAAGGAGAGGGAGAAAGGAAATGAAGATAGGTTTGATTGCAAAATGCAACAAGAAGAATGCATAGTAATTAAGATTCGATCTGCATGTTGGCACAAGCGAAGGGACTCTAGAATGCTAAACTCCAACTACCATTTTAGTGAATTAGTGAACAAGCGTCTTTATTTTTCAGTTAATAAAAACTTCTTGCCTACTTTTACAGGATGTTTCTTGTGACCAATTTGAAGTAGAAGATGATGATGATGATGTAGATTTTGGAACTGAGATTCGAGACTCAATGTCTTCTTCCTTCATAGATCACAATCAAACATCCCAAGATATTAGAAAGGATCTACTAATGGTAGTTTGTGTGATCTCTTCGTAAACTTTTGGTATTATATGATAGAATGATCAAATTCATTGTTGTTTTCCTGCTTCTAAATTAGGTTCATTTGCTTCGACTCGTTTGCGCTTCAAAAGGAGCACTAGCAGATAGTTTGCCAGAAATTACTAACGAGTTGTGCAGTTTGGGTGTATGTGTTTGAAAAATATTTTCTTTTATTCAGTCATAATTATCCCTTTCTCATGCTTTGATGACAGTGGTCTGCTATCTGATGATAGATGATTTGGTTCAGATTTTTTCAGAGTACACCCGAGATTTGGCGTTTAAACCATCTCTAATTTTCAACAAGACATTTGATCGTGTTTTTTATCAAAATATGGTTCGTTTTAGTATTTATTTTTATCTTCTATTTCATCCTTTTTCCACTTCCTAAAACCTAGGTTTTTCTCTGATCAGTGTGTGGATTCGTTTCACATAGGTTTCATCCAGTCTCTCTCAATTTTGGAAATCCACTTTAGATTTAGAAGGCTCGAGCACATCTTCTCCAAGCTCTCGATATCTGAATGACTTTGAAGAGTTGCGATCGATTGGTATGATGCAATATGTGTGTATATCTTTCTTGAATTAACCTTCTTGTGTCAATCTTATATATATATATGTCTTTCTATATGCACCTAGTCATGCTTGTTTGTATTCATGTTTAGATGGGAAAGTGTGAATATGGATGTGTGTTAGATTTGGTGTATGTTTGCATTTTTCTATCTTGTTGTGGGGCACATTAATATCATGCCTCTATTGTTACTTTAAACAAGACAATTGTTTATTTAAAAATCACAAATAGCCTCTCTACTAGATAGGGGTTAGATTGCATGCTTTTGGACTTCTCAGATCTTGCGTCTCAGCGGGATTTCTACTAGGATTTTGCTATTGTTGTAATTGTTTATTTGGAAGTTTAATTATTAATTCTTTATGCATATGTATTTGGTTGGGTATTTGCTCCCAATTGACATTTGTTGTTTTGAAATTCTTGATGTTAGATCTACTATAATGATATGGGGAACCATTTTTTAAGTTGGATATTAGTTTTCATATGGTATACTATCTTAATAAGGATTCTAGGTTTTTCTCTATTAATTTTGATATTTATGGGAATAGGTCAAGGTGGTTTTGGCCATGTTGTACTTTGTAAAAATAAGCTAGATGGAAGACACTATGCGGTGAAAAAAGTTCGACTCAAGGACAAAAATCTACCTGTTGACGATCGAATCTTGAGGTAAATTCAACTTAATTACTGTACTATTCATCTAGATAAGGAGTCAATTTTTGACTCAAGGACAAAACTCTACCTGTTGACGATCGAATCTTGAGGTAAAATAAACTTAATTACTGTACTATTCATCTAGATAAGGAGTCAGTTTTTCTATGTCTTGGCTATAGTTGTGCTCTTTGCTTTGCCTGTGCCTTTATTTTATAGGACCATGATAGGTAGACTAATTATATGATATTCCAAGTCTTGCTGTTTGCTTTGGCTTGGTAAAACTATATTTCTGCTTTAGTTTTTGATATTCTTAATCCATTCCTTGAAAGCATGTCTTTTCTTAATTCCTTATATTATAAGTCTTAGAAAGTGCTTAATTTCGCAGTTGGTGTCAGTGTCCCTTCACCCTGTCTTGGTGTTATTATTTACTGAACTCACTGTAGTAAAAGGAAAATGTATCCTGAAGGAATAATGCACTAAAAAGAGCTCAGCTAAACGATGCATTTTTTGTTGAACCCATTTATAAAAAATGTCAAATTAAGCACATAGCATATAATAAAATTTAAAACTTAATTTCTTTTCTATGCTTATTTTGTCCCATAAGATACCAAAGTTTGATTTTCATAAAGGATTTATAATTTAAATTAACGTTATCATTCCACTCTAACACTAAAGTTTCATCTATACTTTCTCTGCTAGCTTCATCTTTCACATCTTCCTCCTTTCTGCTCAATATCCTCTAAGACAGACTCTTTTTTCTTCCAAGTAAAAAGGTGAATGTGAAGGTTTGCTAGGCTATGGGGAAGGTGAGGAATGCCTCCTTAGTATGTGGTCCATGCTGGCCCAATTGGAAAATCAGCAGCAATCCACATGTGTTTGTGCATTGTAACCTGAAATTTTGTGGCTGGCCCAGGGCCCGGCTTGAGCTTGAGCCTAATAGGGCTTGAGAGGCCCGAAACTTGATTGGGCCTAGGTTAAGCCCGATTAAATATATATTTTCAATTTTTAGAAATTAAAAATGACATTGTTTTAATTAAATATTTTGGGCTTTTAACCGGGCCAAGCAATCGAGTCCGGTTGGAAGCTCAGTCAACTCGGGCCAGGCTCGTTGACTTCAGGCAGGGTCGGGTAAGCCTTGTCATTCCTGATTGTAACTTACTGAACTGCCCTTCTTTTGCTGGTCCTTTGAAAAGTAGCTCTGAAGTTGGTTGACTAGTCTTAGAATCTACTTAAGAAAAGACTTTTAAGATTTCAACCTAGAAAAGACAAGTTTTGGTGAAGCTCTCACCTGGCGAGTTTTTTCACAGCTTAAGGCACTGTGCATGTGCCCATAAATGAGCAACTTGCTAGAGACCACTTACCTGGGACATTGAAAGGTTCCATGCCTTTATACTACCTCTAGGCACCTTGGCATGTCTTAACAACTTTTAGTTAACTTCATTTTGTATACAAAGTGAGGGCCAGTTAAAATCTTGATGCAAGCGTGTAGCTAGGAGTGAGGTTCATCTCCTAAATCTTCACTTAGAAGATGGTCTAACAATCCTTGCTGCACGTATACTTATAAAGTATTATAGGTTAAATACATGCCTCAAATATATAAGTTGGCTACATTTACCAAAAAAGAAATATATACTTTGGATTTATGAAAATGTTAGGGATGTTGCTCTAACATTCATGTAGTTGGAGAATAGTAAGATGCCTTGTGGAAATGTTCTCTGATGATGTTAATATACGATATACATGTGGGAGGCAGTAGGTAAAAACCAGAATGGATTGCAACCATTGTAAATTATTGACTTTGACTTTGTTTGCAATGTACTTTTTGCTTGTAACCTTAGCGGCACCATTCCTTTACCACGAACAATCTATCGATGTACTGTCTCGTCTCCTCGTGTTTATAAAATATTTTGTTTTATCCTTTTCAATGCAACTTTAGTCGTCCTGTTCATTGTAATTCTATGAAAATCCCATCTTATAATTCTCATTTTATTGCTTAATTGCTTATTTAGCTTGACCATGCTCCGGTAATCATAATTTAGAGCCTTGTTCCGATTGTTAAGTGGATTTTCTGTACTCGTTCCAAGCATTAAAAATGTTGATGCAAATGTTGTTAATCCTTGCCTTTTCATATTGTCTCTCTTCTTTTGATATGTTTGCATTAATTTCATTGGTGGTACACTTGTCCCCTTCTTTTCTGTTTTGTCGTATTTTGAAATGTCTACCAATCGTTGTGAGCTTTTTAGGGAAGTGGCCACACTTTCGCGACTGCAACATCAGCACGTTGTCCGTTACTATCAGGTGAGCTTTCTTTTCCGCTAATTCTGTGTTATAAAGGTAGTAAAATTCCGATCATGTTTCAACTGGCTATATGCAGTTATCAAGTTATTAATACACATCGTCACAAAGGTATTTCATGATTACTTATAGGCTTGCTATATATGCTTCACATTATTTCTTGATCATACCAATTTGATATTGATCCAAGACGTTGAGATAATTTAATATTCTGCTTTTGTTTTGTTTGTAAAAGAAGATTCAATGGTAAAAACTTCAGTCATATTCTACTTGAAGGAGAATAAGATTGATATTGAGTTAAAGAAATTCTAGTGCTCATAAATTTTTTAGCCTGTGTAGTGGTTGTGATTTTTGTAAAAACCTCCAGGCATGGTTTGAAACAGGAGTTGCTGATTCTTGTGATGATAGCCTTTGGGGTTCGGGCACTGTAGTTAGCTCCTCTCTGAGCCATAAAGTTGTAAACTCAGCTGATGTTGAGAAAGACAGTAAACTTGAGTCGACATATCTCTATATTCAAATGGAATATTGTCCCAGGTAATGTGTACTTCTCAACTTTGTTTTGCCAATAGTTTTTGCTGAGAAACTTTAATTCTTCTGTATTCTAGTCATTTGCCTCCTTTATTGGCATAAACTTTCTTAAATTTCTGTATAAAAAAGATGAAAAGGAAAAACATGTTTTTTTAATACTTGCTCATTTTGATGTTGGTACCTCTTTGTTTTGCTTGAATGTAGAATGATTTTTCTATACACAAAAATCTCTTGAATTTGGTTTTGAAATGATTAGAGTTGATTGATCTTTTTCTCAGTTTCTAATGTGGATATAAAACATTTTTTCTTCCTTGTGTTGGTTGCTCCTGTGCTTTTAACTTTCATGATCTTGTGCTCCATTTTGGTAGGGTCAATTGATCCTTCACTCCCTTATTATCCGCAAATAAATATGAAGAATATAGAGCTTTCTGATCTATAAAATTGCTGTATATTCTAGCTAATCCTTTTCTTGTTTATGGTTTGAAGGACTCTCCGCCAGGTTTTTGAATCATATAACCATTTTGATGAAGAACTAGCATGGCACTGGTTTCGCCAAATTGTTGAAGGCTTGGCACATATACATGGACAAGGCATCATCCATCGGGATTTAACCCCTAACAATATCTTTTTTGATGCTCGCAATGACATCAAAATTGGAGATTTTGGTCTTGGTATGATTCAGATCTTCTAATCCAATTATTCTTGCTTTTTCATGACTGTTTGAAAGGTATTACCTAAAGACAAAAGAAAGGAAAAAAGTTTTCTTGATTGTATGATGTGTAGATGGATGAAATGAGCTTGAGGAAAGTTAGTTTCTATATTTATGCTATGTGACGCAGTCTAAATTTACTAAGGACTAGGTTTTGTAAGGTTCCGATCTCTAAAAGGTGAAATGCACTCTTTATCTTCCTCAAAGGAGTTTGATGCTAACGCTTTTTTTTTCTTGCGTGGGTGTTGGAAAGTTTAAGGTTTTTACTTCTGCTGCGGGGTACAGCTTTAAAAACTTGTGAACTCCGTATCCTGGGTTGAAAAATTGTTTTACAAACCTGACCGGTCATTGCAAAATTGCTTCCCATAAAAGTTCCTGCATATTCTTTTTTTTCATCTCCATTTGTCGAGTTGCTTGAAAATATTCTGGAAGTTAATATTGTTGGTACTTCCACTTAGTTGTTTGATGAGGTTGAATCTCTTAGATTGTTGAGTCGCAAAGTGTCTTCTTATTTTGCCACTGATGGAAGTAATGCCTTCATGGATCATGGTATTTTAATCCTTGTGGATAAGAGCAATGGAAAACAAAAAATCCAAGCTGAAAATGGTGAAATGAGATAACGTGGTAGTGTCAAATGATGCTGATAAGCTTTTACATGATATGGTTTTGGATTTCGTGAGGAGACTTTGGGAATCCTGTACTAATAGTATGCAATTTGCCGCCCACATTATCCAAGATAAAAGTTGAAATTCTTATCTCATAATTTTCTTGTTTCAGCTAAGTTCTTGAAGTTGGAACAACTAGACCATGATTCCACTTTGCCTTTAGATAGTACTGGGTTTTCTGTTGATGGTACTGGTCAAGTTGGAACATACTTGTATACCGCTCCTGAAATTGAGCAAGGATGGCCAAAAATAAATGAAAAGGTCAAAGCATCTGCGAATTTTCCTTGTACCAAAGTTTTTTTTAGCTCCAGTGTTGAT
The DNA here is from genome assembly GCA_027478405.1 of Erythroxylum cassinoides. Classification (NCBI taxonomy): domain Eukaryota; kingdom Viridiplantae; phylum Streptophyta; class Magnoliopsida; order Malpighiales; family Erythroxylaceae; genus Erythroxylum; species Erythroxylum cassinoides. The sequence continues at coordinate 29,596,939 of JANIPM010000001.1, forward strand.
GTTCTATATCTTATTACTGTCATCTAAATCTAAACCTTCTTTAGCCCATTTTGTATTTCAGGTAGACATGTATAGCTTAGGAGTTGTTTTTTTTGAGTTATGGCACCCTTTTGGAACAGCCATGGAGAGACAAGTTATATTATTTGACTTAAAACAGAAAGGAGAGCTTCCTTCATCATGGGTTGATCAATTTCGAGATCAAGAAACTTTGATGAGGAAGTTAATGTCCCCAAATCCATCTGATCGTCCGTCTGCTGTAGATCTCCTGAAGAGTGCATTTCCTCGCAGCATGGAGTCTGAGTTGCTAGATAGTGAGTTTTGCTTTTGGGATTCGTATTTTTGTAGAGAAGCTATACTTTCCATTCTTATATTATTGTGAAGATGCTTAAATTGAAATTTTTTTTCCTTATCATGTTTTCAGATATTCTTAGAACAATGCACACTAGTGAGAATAATAGTGTGTATGATAAAGTTGTAAGTGCTATTTTTGATGAAGAGGTCCTGGAAAAAAGCATCCCTTACCAAGACATGGGTATCTTCCGCAGAGGTAGAAATGATACTTCTGCCATCCAGTATTTGGACTCCAACACTAAGCTTCGTGATTATGTTGTTGAGTTCACCAGGGAGGTATTCAGATTACATTGTGCCAAGCATCTCGAATTCACATCCATGCGCTTGTTAGATGATTGCCCAAATTTTAGTAGGTCTGGCTTCGTAACCAAACTTTCAGTTTCCTTTTTCTTTCTCTTCTTTCCAAATGTTATAGCTCCCTAACATTTTTATTCCTTTTATAAAGGAACACAATCAAACTTTTGACCTCTGGGGGAGATTTGATTGAGCTTTGTCATGAGCTACGCCTGCCCTTTGTTTGTTGGTTTTGTAAGAACTTGCTATTGGACAGAGAATTCCAATCACAGCGAGTAGTACCTGTACAATTTTCTCTTTCATTTGCATCTCCTTTACTTACTTCCACCTATTTTTAGTTTTCCCTTCATAGAATTGATATGACTATTAAAAACGTTATGGTTGTTATTAGCTTGAGTTAAGATGCTTGAATTTTTTTCAAGATTTTATTGTAACTTAAAGTCTCTTGAAAGATTGGATTATCTTATCTTTAAAAAATTTAATAGAAAATGTATGTTCGCTTTGATTGGTTGGTGGAGTTCGGGTTGCTGTTATTGTCAATCAACAGCTTTTATAAGTTTTTACAGCCATACTGTTTGCTTGGCTTATTTCTTGAATACGTTTGGTATGGTCTGTACTTATTTTGGCTTGTTATGTTTGATCTCATAGGATCCATGCAAAATCTAGCACCAGATAGTCAAGTTTTATTGTTCATTTGTCAAGGAAATTTATGTTATTCAATTGATTCTGGATAAGTGTGCATCTTGTTCTCACAAGTGGCATACAGACACAATCTTAAATGCATTGCGATGGAGGAATCCTAATTTGTTTTGGACAGGAAGTCATTATAAAGTCATTCAAACTAGATTCATCTTCTTTTAGCTGTTGTAAATGAAAGCCAAATGTTGCTTGGAGTGATAATATTGATTAAGGATATGTGTGCAACTTGTTACAATTTAAGAGCATATATAAAACTGCCTGTTGTAAATGAAAGCCAAATGTTTTCTTGAGTGATAATATTGATTAATAAGTATTTGTGTGCAACTTGTTACAATTTAAGAGCATGTATAAAACTGCCACTTAACATCTTGGAAAAAGAAATTTATAATCCATGAGTATGATGGATATGTTGATTTATGTAACAATTACACATCTAATAGTTGGCAAACTGTTAAGGACGTGTTATAATGCATAGAATGACAAAACTATTTGAAATATTAATTGTCATTTGCTTATTACCTCAGATTGTTGATTCACTTTTTTGATTGCTGATCATTTTCATAAAGCAGCTTGGATTTATCCATCTTATGCTTCTTTTGTTGTAGGAAAGTTCATTCAAGAGGTATGATGTGTCACACGTTTATAGAAGATCAGTTGGCCATTCACCCCCAAATCGCTATGCACAGGTTTTAATTCTTTAATGACCTATGCTGTGTCATTTGCTATAAGGATAAAAAAGGAGAACAAGTGTGAATTAGCAGTGCTCTTTTTTGTTTATTTTCTTGACTAATTTGGTTAAAATCATCTTTGACATTCTTTCACAGGGTGATTTCGACATTATTAGGGGTGCATCTGCCTTGACAGAGGCAGAAATTACCAAGGTGCTGCTTGCTTTTATCTGATTTTCTCAGCTATCAATGAGTTGTAGTTTCATATGGTTGGAAAAGGTTTAATTCATGAGTTTGAATTCAGATTGCATTATGTATAAGATGGATTACTGATTAATTTGCAAAGCTTGAAAATTGATCTATTACTCCACAAATAATGACACATAGTTACTAATGATTATCACGTAAAAAGCCCTTGATTGTCCTGGTTTGTGCTTGTGGTGTAAATATTGAACATCTGTCTGAAAGGACTTTTTTTTTTGGTTGTTTTTAGGTGACACTGGACATAACAACACATTTCTTCCAACCAGATGAGTGTCATATTCATGTAAATCATGGGAAGCTACTCGATGCCATTTGGTCTTGGGCAGGAATTGAGCCAATGCAAAGACAGAAAGTTGCTGAGGTATATTGTGAATTCACTTGTAAAAACATAACTAATATGGGCTGTTTGTTTAAGAGATGCTTTTCATAAATGAAGGTTCTCTCAATGATGGTCCCTTTGCGTCCTCAATCATCAGAACGAGAGTTGAAATGGGTGGAAATAAGACGTCAACTTTTGCAGGTTTGTAGGGTATTATAACTTTTCCTTGCTGGTAGAAGTATCTATCATTGATTAATACTGTTTGATTGTTACACAAAGATCAGATTGGTTTCTTAAAATTTCATATTATCTTGTTAGAGATAAAGCAAACACAACAATAAAAATTGCTGGTCATGATTTGATGTGAGAATAGATCTTTTATTCACTCAGTGAGATGTGCCAATCTTGTTGTAGGTCCTGATATTGAAGAAAATTTAGTGTCTGATCCTATTCAATCTTATTCCCTTTCAGGAACTAAATTTAGCAGAAGTTGTTGTCAATAGGTTACGGACTGTCGGTTTGAGGTTCTGTGGGCCTGCAGATCAGGCCCTTCCTCGATTAAGGGGAGCCCTCCCAGTTGGTATAGACTTTCAACTGCTTGCTTTTATAGTATGCTGTACTGATTCAGACATCCTTAACTTTGCTATAACTGCAGATAAATATACCAGGAAGGCACTTGATGAATTATCAAACCTCCTTATATATTTGAGAGTATGGATGATAGAAAAACATGTTTACATTGATCCACTTATGCCACCCACTGAGAGTTATCATAGAGATTTGTTTTTTCAGGTATAAATTCCTGTCTCATTTTCATGCATAAGTAGGCAGATAATTCTCACATGACTTTGAACTGACCTTTTTATTATTTACATGCATAAGTGGGCAGATAACTCTCAAAACTGACTTTTATAACCCTCACATGACTTTGAAATTGTTGAGACCCGTTATAATCAGCAGTATAGTAGGAAGAGAAGGTTTGGGCAGATTAGTAATTAGGGGAGTGTGTGTGAGCAGGACATCATGATGAATCTGTTATGAAAAACATGTACCGGGGAGCCCTCGAAGCCTAGCGTATCAATACAATAGAGTTTTCCTCATCTTGTTCTTCTCTGTTTTCTCTATTCCTTGCTGTTCAAATCTCTTGTTTTGGTGTTGGTGTGTGGATCAGAGCTTGTTAGGATTTTCGGATCCTAACAAATTGGTATCAGAGCAGTTGAGGTGTTGGAATGGTGGTAACCAGGATGGATTCTAGAGTTGACAATATTGAAAAGGAGATGCTGAAGTTTGTGGAGGATCTGGGAACGGTGGATGAAAAAATAAACACGTGGAGAGGAAAGTTGACAAAATGGGATATTGCATCTCTGTTTGAGTGTATGAGGCAGATTCAAGAATCTTTGAGACAAAGAAAAAGATGAGGAAACCTCTGTTGTATTGATACGCTAGGCTTCGAGGGCTAGCCAACCTCCCTAGTACATGTTTTTCATAACAGATTCATCATGATGCAATATCCCCCGCCATTTTGTCAACTTTCCTCTCTACGGTGTTTATTTTTTCATCCACCGTTCCCAGATCCTCCACAAACTTCAGCATTTTCTTTTCAAT
>JANIPM010000001.1:29635900-29646055 GCA_027478405.1 Erythroxylum cassinoides
TAATTGTCTTATAGAAGTTAAAGTTTGCACATTAATTAGTCAAAGAACCTTACAAATTCCTGAAGGCGTGAGTGACTATCAACCTAATTATCTTCCTAACCCCTCTAATCTAGGTAGATACTTTTATGAAGGGAGGTCTATTTATAATTTTTCGAACCAGTCCACCAAAGAAATATTAAAAGGAAGAAATCCTAAAGCAACTTAGCATAAGAAAGTATGGAGCAAATTATTATTGTCCAAAATTTCTTTTCTCCTATAGATGACCATTAAAAATATTCAGAGTATTGTTGATAGATTAAGCTGCACAAATTTAATTAGAACCTTCCCTTTATGCTTAAAACTAGAGGAAACTTATAAGCACTTGTTCTTTGCATGCAGTTTAGCAGCTAGTAGTTAGCAACTAGCATCTGGAATATACTGAATTGTTATTTGAATGTAGTTTAGTAGCCACCATCTAGAATATGGTGAAAAGGAAATGTTTGTGCACCATAATTGGGAGCTCATTATTCCACATTATCAAATGGATCACTGAACATACAACAATACATTAAGTTCTCAAGTCTTTTTGGAGTTGCCTTTGCATCATTATAATGGTTTACCAATTAAGAGGTTTTGATACAATAACTTCTTTGGTCACCGTCTATGGATTGGAATCCTTAGGTTCAATGTCAGCTTCTATAAAGTAACCAATTAATTCCTATAAAGATCCTATTATGGAAATTTTGATACTTTCTTTCCATCCCTTGTTGTTATTTAGAGTATTAAGTTTCCAACGGTAGCTTATCTCAATATCATCCTTTAATGTCTTACCAAAATCATTTAATCTCATGACTTTCAGGTAAATTTGAGTTAGTTTAGACATCAACATATACCCTATCAAATCCCACTCATTTCATTGTATTTGTATGCTTATCAAGACTTATGATTCTAATGAAGCTTGCTAAATAACTAAAGCCAGCAATTGCCTAATATTCGAGGGATAAATTATAAAACTCAATCCAAATTTGAATATGTTTTAGTTTTATATCTTTAAAGTTTAATGTAAGTCGATAATTCACCAAAAACAAGGGCTTACCTTGAATATATCATGGTCCTAACTTAAGTCTCTGTTATACATTCTAAGGATTTGCAAATTTGAACAAGAATAAATCATCCTCATTAATGAGCACATTCTTTAGGCCTAACTTTAGTTAGTGAGTAGACGACTATCTATCTTTATCCCATAAGAAAGGCTAGCCTTTTGTTTGCACGAAAGCATATAAAGTAAATCTTGAGAACACCTAGAAACAAACACATTCCACAAAGTAAGGAGAGCATTCAGGACATCGAGCGACACACTTAGTGAAACTTCAAGAGTGACACACTGTGAGTGAGAGTGAGGGGTGAGAGCTCCACGTTTATTATAGATTAATTATAATTAATCTACAGTAACATAAACAGTAAAGATATAGTTCACCTTCATCTTCCTTACCTCCTGTCATAGCTAAAGCTTGCTTCTTCCATCTCCCACTGCTTTCACCAGCATTGTCCCTCTTAACAGCCACTCTTCACCACCTCTTTCTTTCTTTAACTCCATCTGCTGTTTCTACTCCTTTTATACTCTAGTCATTAACCAACCATGAGCATTTTCTTACCTACCTCACCTGATGAACCTTTAATTTTAGCCCCAAAACATACTACTACTTCACCACCTGAAGCTTCCTTGAATAAATCTTGGGTGCAAGTTATAAGGGACTACAAACCTGACTTCAAGCTTAGCTACAACCCTCCTAATGAAGGAGCTGAAACTAGGATTATATGTCCACAATTGGAGACTTTGAAAGTTGGACTTCTAAGATGGAATGCCACTATAGTAGGATTCTTTATAGACAAAAAGGTGGCTTTTCCTATCATAAAGGAATGAGCCTTCAACAATTGGAGGAAAATGGATTGCAAGAAGTCCTTGTCAATGCAGATGATGCTTCCTTTTTTAATTCTCATATGAAGAAAAAATAAAATAAATCCTGGAAGCTGGACCATAGCATATCTTCAATAAACCACTCCTACTACAAATATGGAAACTAGGTTTGAATATTGATGAAATTAAGCATGAACATATTCCTGTGTGATATGTATGCATGATGTACCCCAGGAATACTGAACTACTTCGGGGTTGAGTCATTTGGAAAGCTTCATTGGCAAGCCAAAATGTATAGATCAAGCAATACAAATGAGAGCCTTTGAATTCTTCTATAGATTAAAGAATGATCCTAGTTAAGCCTGTCCTATAATGCCCTTCTTAAAAGACGTGATAACCTAAGCACACTAGAAATAAAATCTCTCTGTTGTCCTGTTACTATTTCAAAAATTGAGAAAAATCTCAAGTTTTTGGATCCTTACAAGGCCCCAAGGCTAGGTGGCTTCAATGATAATTTTTCATTAAATCTTGGAGTGTTACAAAGTAGATGGTAAAAAATGCAATAATGAAATTATTCAAGAAATGATTGCTTTTGGCTTAACTCAACAAAGCATACATCACTCTAATCCCTAAGGGTGTTGAACAAAAGATTTGTTCTAATTACAAACCTATTTCTTGCTGTAATACAATATACAAGGTCATTTCTAAAATCCTTGCTGATAGACTCAATAATGTGCTTCTTAAATTCATTGATCAAACACAAGGGGCTTTCATGCTAGGTAGAGTTATAGGAGATAATATTTTACTATTCCAAGATCTGGTCAGGAATTACTCTATGAAGAAAAGCAAGAAGAGCTATATCCTTAAACTGGATTTAAGGAAAGTTATAATTTCAGTTAGGACTTCATCACCAACGCTCTAGTTGCCATGAATTTCTTTCAATTCTTCTTCAAATGGACAAGACAATGCATCTCTACTCCCACCTTTAATTTTTTATTAATGGACAACCTACTAGGATCATTAAAAGCATAGAGGGGAACTAGTAGGGTGATCCTATCTCTCCCTATTTATTTGCAATTCCAATGGAAGTCTTTCACAGAGTTTTAAAAAGTGTCATTGCAAGGACCAAAGCATTCAGAATATCACTTAAAGTGTAAGAAGTTCAAACTTTTAAATCTATGCTTTGCGGATGAGTTGATCCTTCTAGCAAATGTTGATCCTTTATCCATCAATACTTTAATGTCAACCTTTAAGATCTTCAAAAGACTCTCAGGTTTAGACACTAATTGTTCCAAAAGTGGATTGTTTCTTTCTAGGACTACTAACCACTTAGAGTATAGCATAAAATTCATCACTGGATTTAAATTGATGATGCTACCTGTGGTTTATCTTGGAGTTCCCATTTTAAATAATAGATTGGCCTATAAGGACCATGCCTTAGTTATTGATAAGATTAACAAAAGAATCTCCAATTGGATAAGTAAAAATATATCACTAGCTGGTAGAGTTCAACTGATTTCCTCTTTCCTTACTTTTTTTTAATTTGTATTGGGCTTCACCTTCACATATGGTATTACAAGCTTTTGTGAACAAACATATTAACAGGATTATCAGGAAATTTTTATGTACTAGCCCTACTTATTCTATAGGCAAGGCTAAAGTAAAATGGGTTGAGATTTGCAAATCAAAGGATAAATGGGCCCTTAACATCATCACTCCAAAAATTCTGAACACCACCATATTGATTAAAAGACTCTCGAGACTATGTAATGGCAAACAATCTTTATGATCCAAATGGGTACATAGGTACTATATTAAATCCAATAACATTTGGAATTACAATCCGCCCCTTAGAGAGAGAACTCTTACAACAATTCATGTTACAACATCAACCTATTCAAGAACAAGTATGGTGATACAAAGTACTTTAATAACACATGAAAGCTATAAAATCATCTTTAGACAAGATTGCAATTGGTAATTTTAGTCTTATAACTGTTTCAACATCTCCATTTCAGGAGTGGATACACCATGATGTAGCAATACTATTGTACTTTTGATTATTTAGAGGTATCCTGAACTTCTTGAGTTAGCATGGTGTTAGCATTAAGCCAAAAAGTAGATTACATGCTCTGAAGGGGTACCTTTATAGCTTGTCGAGAATCTGTAGCAGAGATAAAGAGATTATCTGAAGAGTAAGAACACGAATGAGACGATGAAAAGCCTATAAAATGTCAAAAAAGAGGTAGACACCGTTTGATTCTTTTACCCAAACGGGAAAAGAACCTGACCGCAAAGAAGGGCGGGAAGAAGAAACAAAAAAAAAAGAGTTAGAAAAAGGGTAAAAAGGGGAATTTTAGAGATAGGTTAAGAGTATCAATTTTGGAGAGAGGTTTGCCCTGGCTAATGGTTCTTGGTTAGTCAAAAACATACGAAACTCAATGTATGGAGTTAACAATGAGAATTGAGAATATCCAAATTGATGATGATAGCTCCCTCTCTCTTAGAAAATAAATGATGTTGCTCCTCCATTCCTTCAACCTTGTTTAGTTTTTCAACTGATATCACATATTGGTGCACCAAGTCTACTTGGCAGAAATGAATTGGCGAATATATTTTACTAATACCAACTCCTCAAGGCGGCTCCGGTTGTGGGCTAAATATATATCTGAATTCTTAACAGACAAGTGTGTGTGTATAATATATATATATATATATATCAAAATATCAATAATTGGTACCAAGTGATTGATTAATCTCCAAACAAATAAGGTGTTGTGATTTCTCATGGTGTCCCTTAGATGCAACGACATGGATGTGCCTGCAATTTTCTTTGTAGGACTCTGCTGTTTCCTGCTAAGTAGAGTAGTTCAAGTAGAAGCATCCGACCAGCTTTACAGGACTTCCTTTCACTTCCAGTCTCCCCAGAACTGGCTGAATGGTATATTTGTTTGGGATTGTACTTTTTGTTCCTATACATAAAACACTCTTTAAAGAACCTCTTGATCTCTTTCTGTTTTTGTGATCCTGCATGTTCTGGTGGCTGATCGCTTTCTTTGGCGACGCAGATCCTAACGGTGAGTACATCAATTCATAAACATCACTTCCTTTCTTTTTCAACTTAATCATGCACCACTAGTCCATATCAATCTGCTTTATCTTTGAACAAGGTTGAAATTAAACGAAAGATTCTTCTATGATGGTGATCGTGAAATGTCAAATTTTCCTTGAAATTGTAGTGTTCCATCTACTAGAAACTGTACCTTTGGTTTATAATTCCGATTCCACGTCCTAGTATCGCCATTCAACTAATGGGTGTTTCATGATTTAGTACAAACTGAAGTTTAATACTTAGGCCTGGTTATGTTTGAGTTTTTTAGCGAGTGAAAAATATGATACCGATCTATCTGTTGCAGGACCAATGTTATACAAAGGAATTTATCATTTGTTTTACCAATATAATCCAAAAGGTGCAGTGTTTGGTGATAAAATGGTCTGGGCACATTCTGTATCATGCGATCTCATCAATTGGATGCATCTCCGTCATGCCCTTTGCCCGACAGAACCCTTTGACATCAACAGTTGTTGGTCTGGTTCAATTACAATCCTTCCAGAGAGTAGACCTGTCATTTTATACACCGGGATTGATGCTGATAATCGTCAAGTTCAGAATCTGGCAATGCCAAAGAATCTTTCTGACCCATTACTTACTGAATGGACAAAATTCTCACAGAACCCTGTTATGACTCCACCTCAAGGCGTCGATGCCCATAATTTCAGGGATCCGACAACAGCTTGGCAGGGACTTGATGGAAATTGGAGGGTGATTGTTGGGAGTTGGAGCAACAACAAAGGAATGGCAATTCTATATCGGAGCAAAGATTTCCTTTCTTGGACAAAGTCTGAAAGCCCACTTTATTCAACAGATAAGACTGGGATGTGGGAGTGTCCTGACTTTTATCCTGTCCGTATTAACAGTTCGGAAGGAGTGGATAACTCAATCATGAATCCAAACATTAAGCACGTTATGAAGGCAGGCTTTAATTCCCACGACTATTACATCCTAGGAACTTATGTCCCTGAAATGGACAAGTATATTCCTGACACTAACTTCACAGGTACAACTGTGGACCTGAGGTATGACTATGGAAAATTTTACGGTTCAAAGACATTCTTTGACAGTGTCAACAGGAGGAGAATATTGTGGGCATGGGTAAATGAGTCTGACAGCTCAGAAGACGACATCAGGAAAGGTTGGTCGGGGTTGCAGGTGAGTTGAATTTCAGTTGAATACTTGACTTGGCTCCTTTCCATTTCCCAAAAGATGTCTACATTAATTTGGACAAAGTACAAGGTAACCCATAAACAATTAAGAATACAACATTTCATTCGATCCAAATCCTTAAGGTGATGCTTGGCCCTATCTTTCTATATAAAGCACTTCATCCAACCCTACTTGTGAATTTCCAATAAAAATAATGTGTTTTTGCAGTCCATTCCTAGGCAAATTTGGCTTGATAGCGGCGGAACGCAACTGATGCAGTGGCCAGTCGAAGAAATCAACGAACTTCGTGGCAACAAAGTGAGTATCGCGCACAGGAAGCTCGAGAGTGAATCAGTTCTTGAAGTTAATGGCATCACTGCTTCACAGGTGAACAGATAATTCCCCATATTCCAGAGTACATGCCATAAGGAAGTTTTTGCATGACCATATTTTTTCTTATTTCTTAAAAGGCAGATGTAGAGATTGTGTTTGATTTACCAGAACTGGAAAATGCAGAGTTCTTGAAGGATCCTATACTGGATCCTGAACTTCTCTGTTCTAATGAGAATGCATCAGTGAAAGGCAGATTTGGTCCATTTGGGCTGTTAGTTTTAGCGGCAAAGGACTTGACAGAGCAAACTGCAATTTTCTTTCGGATCTTTAGAGGCAAAAATGGATATACAGTACTAATGTGCAGTGATCAGAGCAGGTATACATGTATCTTATTTTTATTTTTATTTTTTTCAAGTAAAAATATAGCCCAAACCTTCTGCTTCAAATGTTCAAAACTTCCACTAGGTCTTCTCTTAGGGATGGAGTTGACAAGACAACATTTGGTGCTCTGGTAAAAATAGATCCTCGACGTGAAAAGATTTCACTAAGAAGCTTGGTAAGTTGGTGAAGTGTATTTGCCAGCTCATTCAGTTTTGAACTGTGATGCAACTTGCTTTTGCAATGTGAGCAGATAGATCACTCCATTGTTGAGAGCTTTGCTGGGGAAGGGAGGACTAGCATTACTACTAGAGTTTATCCTACTGTGGCCGTCCATGAAGGAGCTCACTTGTATGTATTTAATAATGGAACAAAGAGTGTGGTAGTTTCAAGGTTGGATGCTTGGAGCATGAGCAATGCTCGCATCAAACAATATGAAGACTCAAGCCATCAATCATCATGCTATGATGCTCTGCAGTTGGTTTCAACAATGAATTCCGTGGGGGCAACAGATGCAAGATCTAATGAATACAACTGTAGGGGTCTCGACGACGAATTATAAAGTTTACTTTGATTTAAGGGCAGAATGTGTTGGTTTATAAATTAAAATTGTTCTTTATCTCATATGTATTTGTTTAATAAACTTCCTCACAAGATAAAATCTATTAATTAATTATATTTGCAAATAAAATAATGACTATTAAGGTTAACATTAATAAAGTATACAATTAGCATGTGCTATATCTTTTTTTATAAAGTAGTTTTTCTCGTAAATTAAAGTGTGAAAATATTTGAACAAATATACAATATTTATTAGAGAAGAGGTTTACTGAACTGCATGTTAGGAGAATTTCATATGGTACAATACTTTTCTGCTTATAATAAAGATGTTTATTGTGATTATTGTATAAATGTATCTTTGATTTAAGATCTGCAAAATATCTCATATAAGAATTGTTTGATAGTTTGATGATTAGTACTCGTTAGAGATAACATAAATAAGATTTGGTACTCTAAAATAATCAAGAAAATGTTCAATTATTCTCAATTAGTATATATTAATTTGATAAATCTTTAGCCAAAGTAGAATAACATAGAAAATATTTTTCAAATAACATTAAAAGATTATATTATTAATGCTAGAGAATTAGTATAATTGGACTAAAATAAACTAGATATTATATTGAAACATTGTTTGATAGAATAAATGAATTATATATAAAAAATTATACACAGAAAGATTGGTTAAAATATTTTTGACATTTCTAATATTTGGTAATCATGATGCATTAGTAGACATTAATGTTAATTTATAGATATAAATTGTTCAATTAGAGTTAAAGATAAATTTAGTTCCTTTAATTTCAATTTATGTTTATTGTCAATATATTTAAGAATTTAATAGGTTATACGCATAGAATAAGTGCAAAGAGAAAATATAATTTAATCAAGTTGAACTTCATAATAAAATTTAAAAAATATTAGGGCCAAATATAAGATATTTGATAAATAAGGATCAATATTAACTATTAAATCTTATTGAAAACTAATTAATATTTAATTAAAGTTTAATTGTAATTCTAATTAATATAGATTATAAAATTATAATTATAATTCAATTCAATTACTAAAATGACTAAACTCTATTATAAATAGATGTAGATTCTATAAGAGTTGGTACTTTTGGCATACTCCTCTCTGCACTACTTATTAAGTTCTCTCAACTTATATGTGTAGATATTATTAAAGGTTTGATAATTATATGAGTATAGTGATTTATCATTAACCTATTTTAGAAATTGGTTTTGGGATACAGATATAAAAATAAAATTAAGCTTCGTAATAAGTTACAATTTTTGATTTTTGATTTATTATATTTATTAATTAGGTCATGTTATAGAATTAAAATGATTTTGGGTGATGGGAGACCATGAAAAAATTTTATTTTCTTTTGTACATACGATGAGATCACGTCATTATTTTTCAACAAAGATTGGTTTATAGTTTTATGGTGGATAGGATGGGGCTTAGATATAGGGATTACAATGTATAAGATGGAATTATGCTTAATACTAAAGCCCAATTATGTGTTAGATTGAAATAAAAAGCTCGAACCTCAATTAGGCTTCGAGCTATTTTTAGAGTTAAAACTTTTTTTGAACTTTCAAACTAAAATTGCTAGGTTTTGGCCTTTTGTCACCTCAATTTAGGTAGCTAATGTAGTTTCTTAATTAAGTTGACACCCTATTTAGCTACGAGGATAATATATCATGAGTTTGGATTAAACTTAAACTAGGGCAAGAATAACGGCCATTTAGATATTGGGTTAATACAACTTGCACTACAAGAAAATGGGGGTCCACCGATGGAAAATGCTGACGAAATATCAACGATTTCCTTCGGGAAAATAAATTGCCGACAGAATTGACTAACAGAGACTTTAGTCGTTAAAACCGCGGTCAGTAAACTATTCCGACAGAATGTAATTTCCATCTGTATATTTACGGACGGAATGAGTGGATTTGTCGGCATATTTTACCGACGGTTTACGATAACCGTCGGTGAAGTACTTAATAACATACCGACGGTTTCCGTTGGTATATTAGCTGCACCTCATCGACAGTTGTCGTAAATTGTCGATGAATTGACATTAGCCAAATGCTGACGGTTTATTTCTAATCGTCGGTAATTATAATATAATTTAGCAACGGTACCTTTCCATCAGTAATTGAAATACAACCTTGATTGCTTAATCCAGAGCTCAAAGCTATATGCTTGCTGAGGTCACCTTTAACTCTCTATAAATAACTTGTTGTATGGCAATTGTTTTTAAAATCTTGACGTCAAATTTGATTTCAATGTCAACAATTATAAATTATCCATTCATAATTTTTTTATTTGTTTAAATATTGATTTTGTTTAAACAGAAAATCAAACGATCATATAAAGGAAAAAGATTTCTTAACTGATAATTAAAACATTAAATAGTACATAAATTAAAACTAAATGATAACAACAATCCTATTGTCTTGGTAAGCGTGAATGGTGTGAGTCTCTATCCCTCCCCCTCATATGCTCCATGTCATTTTGGAGCTTACTTATTACGTCCATCAAAGTCTGCACTGTGTTCTCAAGGTGATTGATACGTTCTACTGCCGGCTATGAACTAGATGCTGTTGTACTGGACAGAGAAGACTGCAAATAGAATGTGTTGACAAATGAGCCTAGGCCGAATATCCTTCCACAACTGTCCCTACAACCCACTGCATCAAAATATTCCTGG
>JANIPM010000001.1:29969205-29980612 GCA_027478405.1 Erythroxylum cassinoides
CATGTCCAAATTCTAAGCATTTAATCTTATTAAACTCTTAATTCCACCCCATTTCCAATGAATGACACTTGTCGAAAATATCTAAAGTCATGTATCCAAAATTCCAATGCTATTTGACAATAAATTCTACTATCATTTAGTAATTAGCCTGCCACTTGAAAATTTTCCCGGTCTGGAAATTTTTTCCCAAATTTTTCAGAAAAAAATCCTAAAATTTTCAAAATTCTAAAACAACAATTTTCACTTTCCAAATCAAATTTTCAATACCAATAACCCATAAATCTCAAAACAATCACATTTATTACCAATTATACCCGGAATGTCAATGAATGCATGTGCAATTATTGTTATGTGCAAAGATCCACTATTCATCTGCATGTACACCTTATGTAATGCCTGAGCATGAGATATGTTATCCCAATTTCTCCAATTAATCTCACATGTACCAAATTTGTAGGGTTCTAACCCCTTTGGATGGAATCGGGATGTTACAGCATATAAAAAACAAATGCAATTCTTTTCTTCTTCTCAATAAATAATACCTATTAGAAAAAATATCAACCCTACATAAATACCTTAATTAATATCATTTATTTCCATTAATATTTTCAAGTTTGACTTTCATCCTTTTATCGAGTCAAACTATGACCTCAAATTAAATCCTCTAGCTATCCTTGAATAATACTATTCGATAACAAATGAAATAAATTGTAGTTTGGGTCCCAGGTGTCACCATGCACCTCGAGATGTACTATTTATGGCCCAAAGAGTACTATTTCATGGAACTAAGCATTTGGGGTGTTAAATTTCTCAAATTAGTAACTCTATCTTTCATTTCTTCCGACTTTGAGCTAGAATTTTGACACCTTGACTTGATGTTATTCTTTTCCAGTTATGTTTCATATAGCTACAATTTAAAAACAAATGATCTACTAACTCATGCTTTGCATTGCATAATTCGCAGTTAAGATTCTCAGAGAGGCCAAGTAATATAGGATTCTCATCTTTTTTATTTTTATTTTTTAAGATTGGTTTGAGTGTTTGTTGATTAACATATCAACTTTGGTTCATTTCTTAAACTTTGTGAAACAACTTGTAGTTGTGGGGTAAGATATTAAACTTTGTAAATTTTTATTTAAGTTTATTGGATTTGTTTGTCGATTTGACCCATGGTTTTTACCTTTATAATGGAGGGTTTTTCCATGTAAATCTCGATATTTGTTTCTTTATAGAGTTTCTTATTCTTGTTATGATTTTCTAGTTAAACTTAAAGAGTGTATTATTGTTGATCTTTAATTGACCTTTTATAGAGTTGTGTTATTGTCTCATAACAAGTTTATTATAACCCTTATTAATTCCTGAGGTAAGTTTTAGCATATATGAGTCTTGGCTTTATATAGGACTTACCCTGGCTCAATGAATACTCAATTATTATTATAGTTATTGATAGGCTCAATAAGTACAACCACTTTATTTTCCTCAATCATCCTTATTCTATAACTAAAGTAACCCAATTATTCGTGGATCATTGTTGAGCAAGTTTTACTTCTAATAAAACCCTCAATATCTGCAAGTATACAGATCGTAATATATAGTATCAAAGTTGTCAATCCTGTGAGGAAATAGTTAAAAACTAAATGAACCTAACTTTGTCTAAGGAGATAAAAGATGATTTTAATAAAATAATAGCAAATAATTAAAATAATTAAATCAAGCAAATAATCAAATAACAAATGAGCTACCACAAATATGTGAGGAAAATCAAGGATGAAGCTTAGGATTTATTCTATCATTATTTTGTCCTTTAACCCCTATTGGTTCAATTATGGGTTGATTCAAGATCTTCTAATGGATTGACTACTTTTTCTCAAGACCTATTCAAATAACCCAAATCGAATCAGGAAATTCTAGAATTGTAATCTCTCAATTCATAACTCTTTCCCTAACAATTTCAATTAGTTTGGAAGATATTTATCAAATAATCAAGTTATCACATAAGATATCTCTTTCAATGATATTTTTTTGTTAATAGTGTGACATATTAATCTATCAACTCTCGTTGTGCAAATTAATCGAATTAATTTTTCTCACTCTTTCTATTTATTGCCAAAGTATATGCATTCACCATTAACACATCAAAAAATGTGTTGAATCAATTGAAATCAAAGTCACAAAATAATTCAAGAACAAACCCTGGTATGGAAATTTAGAACATAATAAATGTGAAGAACATCATCAAATTCAGTTCATACATCAAGTTTAATGAAAATAACAAGAAAAGAGAAAGAAGAACTTGATTTGGAACTTGAACTCAAAATCTTGAAATCTCCGATGCTCTCCTTGATGCTCCTTCTTTGATCCAAGAATGCAAGATGGTGACAACCCTTTTTTGAGTGTTTTATATTCTTAAATAGTTCTTGAGGCTTCTAGGGTTTACCCATTTAATTTGGTTCCAAAAATAACCCCCAAAATGTTAAAATTACAAAAAAGAGTCGTGTGTTGGAAAAGCTGAAATTTACTAGAATTGTTGTCTACGCTCTCTGTCACGATCATGATCTACTTTTGCACTTCCAATTCTTCTATTTTCTTACAGTTTCTTGTTTTCATACCCTCAAACACAAATCACATACCTCTTGAAACATAAACTTAAGATTCAAATTATGCTCAAAACAACACAAACACTTAAAATATAAACAAACACTAATAATAACATAATTCCAAGCCTATATACATGATAATCATCTAAGAAATACTCAAAAGCACACTTAAGAGGGATTTTTTTAGGATTCAAGGACTTACAAGAATTGTTAATGACAGAGACCCCATTTTTAATTATGAGTCTTTAGAGGGATTTTTTTAGGATTCAAGGACTTATTTTTCACCATTTCACATTAAACCACCCTAGATAAACAAATTAAGGTGGTGAGTAGAATAATAGAGATGAATCTACATTTATGGCAAGAAATTGCCCTTATTAGTGGACAGATGGCTGCCATTAGTTGAGTGATAGAATAATGCCACTTTTTATTCGACAATTCTTTATACTCTATTGTATATTCTACACTCCTTAAGTGACTTAAAACTTTTAATGGTGGATTAAGTCAAACAAGATAAAAAGGGAACCTTAAATATGATTAAGTTTCATATACATCGTATACAAAATAGAATGAAATAATTAATAGATATAAAGAGAGCATATAAACAATTCAAGGTGGGTGAATGGGTATATGTCAAGCTGAAACCTTATCGATATCATAATGAGAGATAATCACAAGCTCTCTTCTCTTTCTTCTACCCTTTCTGAATCATCTGAAGGATTAGTCTTGTAGTATATAAATTACAGCTGCTATATAACTCACATATGCACTCGATGTTTTATGTCTCAAAACTTAAGAGATATATTTCAAATTCTAATTGAGTCATTTTGGTCTTGCTTGTGTCTTTAGCAATTACAATTTAGATGCCAGTAACTATTCATAATTGAAAATTGGTAAAAATAAAGAAATCAACTAATGGTTCAAATGCTGATTAAATAGTCACTTTGGGATAACAAAGATGTATCGTAAGAATACCTTTTGACAAAAGTATCCTAACATTAACCTTATGGACTTAGTTGCTAAAGGATGGACTAATTAGGGAAGCGGTAGTAGAGTTGAGCACGAGACTAAAGACAGCGACCAAAAATAACAAGGCAATGTCATTTATTCATAGTAAAAGAAGAAAGACATAGTATTTTTATTTTAATGTGAATAGTTAGCTTAGACGTGTAATATTATGATTAAAATATACTATAATTTTTTGTATATAAGAGTAATAGATTTTGGAATAATTAATTAATGACTATTAGGAGTCATTTCTCTATCTTCTTCCTCTCTCCTAATTTTTTTCCTATATACATAACCATAATCACAAATTAGCCCTCATATTTCTAACCCTAATAAAATGGAAATTCCAAAGAGTTAAAATAGCATATTAAAATTAACTTTTAAAAGTTCATCACCTATTTTTCTCTTTAGTTATCCTCTTCTCTCCTTATCTTTTCTAATTTTTCACCCTTTTTTATTGTTAATAGTGTAGGAATATTCTTGCCCAATTAAATTGAATTAGAAGTCACACTCTTCCCCCTATACTTTTAAATTGCAATTTTTAACATAAATGATTCCCTTGCTCCTCTTGGTCTTGGTTCTCCTCCCAATCAATGGATTTCTCCCTTTTGTTACTACCTCTAAGGCTAACAATTTCTCTCCACCCCTAGACCCTCACTCCCTTGTGATTAAGCCTCTAACTTATCCCTTGTTACCAACTTCAACTTTAAAAAAGCCCAGTACCAAATAGTTAGAGATAGTTTAGTTTTTTATAAATTCACTTATCTTCTTCTTTTACCTATTCCCTCTTCTAGTATCCCTCCTATTGTATTTCTTCCCATAAAGATGCTTAAGGTTGGTGCACGAATTGATCCTCCAAACTTGTTAGTTCTAAAAGTAGATGGTAACTTTTCCAGTTATGTATAAATAAGCAATGCATAACTAGCCTATGCATGGTCTAAAGAAAGTGTTAGTTAATAAAGATGACCTCTTCCTATTCAAGTTCTCCAGTGAGCATAACATGTTGAAAGTTCTTGAAAATGGCCTCTGACATATCCAAGGAAGACCTCTATTTATTATCAAACAAAGACCAATCCTAGACTTTTATAGTTGAAACAATTGTCAATTTGGGTCAAATTTCATACACTCCTATTAGAATATTGGAAAATAATTGGCCTAAGTTAGCTAGTTCATTAGGAAAACTCCTATGTTTGGATGAACAAATAGATTCTACCAAGGAGGGTGGTTGATGTGTGAATTTACATAGAAGTTGAATCTAGTTCCCAATTCTTTAAGGCCCTAAATATCATGAGGTTGAATGAAAGTGAAGAACTCAACAAGGTGGGCATCATTATCAGTTACTAATGGAAGTTATCAAGTAAGGAATTAATCTAGGGGCCTTTGCTAGAAAATCTTAATATGGTTTTTTATATGAGCTACAAGTAGTAAGTCCCACTTGTCCTTACTATTGCCTTAGTACCTAATAACTCCAATGATCAATCTCCTTTATCTTAAATTCAAAGGGAACTCTTAATCCCTTACCTATATCTTGTATGAATGAAGATAAGATAGAAAATATGGACTCCTTAAATGCTCCACTACTTGATGAGTTCCCTTCTATTCCCCTATCACATGATGAAACCTCCAAAATTATTAAAGTCACTTGTTTTCCCTCACTTCCCTTTATTAAGGAGGTAGTTCTCTCCATAACTAGGGATCAAACTAAAGAAAAAGGTCCCTTGACCCTTATCTCCTCCTAATGATCATATCTTGAGATGTTAAAAGCTCTAACAAAATCCAAAAATAAAGAATAATTTGTAAGTACATTAATAGCAAAAGGCTTGTTTTTTAAGGTCACTTAATGACCAAGCTCAAACTAAGCAAAATGGAAGGCAAACTTTGGTTCCTACCTAAGGAATGATGTCTTATTTACAATCACTCAATTCACTAATATGGTAAAATTATGATGTCTTTAACATTATTGTGTATGTGTGTGTGTGTGTGTGTGTATATGTATGTATGTATGTATGTATGTACATAGTGCTAAGTCCTAATGGAACCTAAGAGGGGAGGTGAATTAGGTATTGATAAAATTTTAACAAAATATTACTGATTTAGTGTGCTAATGAATATAATTTATAAAAGATAAAAAAATGAAATAAAATAATAGATTTCAGTAACATACTTAAACAATAATATAAAAAGGGTAATGAAAGTAAAACAAAATTGATAGATAGTGGTTTAACAAAATCCACTTGCCTATGTCCAATCCTGAGATTGTTCTTGAAACTACGCTATAATTCTTCTTTCAAGGCAATGAATAACCTTTTTATAATATTTTCTCAACAA
Organism: Erythroxylum cassinoides; assembly: GCA_027478405.1. Lineage (NCBI taxonomy): Eukaryota > Viridiplantae > Streptophyta > Magnoliopsida > Malpighiales > Erythroxylaceae > Erythroxylum > Erythroxylum cassinoides. The sequence goes on from JANIPM010000001.1 coordinate 29,975,139, forward strand.
AGAGGAAACCTTTTACAATCTTCATTCACAATAAAAAGCAATGTATGTGTATAAGACATCTAAATACTTTTTAATGCAAGAACTGATGGGAAAGCATGTATTTATAAGTTTTTGAACCTTGTCACTAGAAACGCACTAAGGATCAAACTAAAGAAAAAAGGTCCCTTGACCCATATCTCCTCCTAATGATCTTATCTTGAGATGTTAAAAGCTAAAAAAAATCCAAAAATAAAGAATAATTTGTAAATACATTAATAGCAAAAGGTTTGCTTTTTAAGGTCTCTTAGTGACCAAGCTCAAACTAAGCCAAATGGAAAACAAAATTTGCTTCCTACCTAAGGAATGACGTCTTATTTACCATCACTCAATTCACTAATATGGTAAAATTATGATATCTTAAAACCTTATTTTTTGTGTGTGTGTGTGTGTGTGTGTGTGTGTGTGCATAGGGCTAAGTCTTAATGGAACCTAAGAGGGAAGGGTGAATTGAAGTATTGATAAAATTTTAACAAAATATTACTAACTTAGTTTGTTAATGAATATAATTTATAAAAGATAAAAATATGAAATAAAATAATAAATTTCAGTAACATACTTAAACAATAATATAAAAAGGGCAACAAAAGTAAAACAAAAATCGATAGATTGTGGTTCAACAAAAGCCACTTGCCTATGTCCAATCCTGAAACTCTTTTTGGAACTCCACTATAATTCTTCTTTCAAGGCAAAGAATAACCTTTTTATAATATTTTCTTAATAAAAAGGAAGCCTTTTACAATCTTCATTCACAATAAAAAGGAATGTGTGTATAAGACACCTAAATACTTTTTAATGCAAGAATTGATGAGAAAGCATATATTTATAAGTTTTTGGACCTATAATAGTTGTTGGAGTCAAAAAATTGTCAGTACAACGAATAGTTACAAAGTATTGGTCAATTAATGTAGCATATTGGTTGGCCAGTGTGTATTAAATGCAAAGATCTACAAGTCATTGAAACATTGATCAACAACTAGGGTATATTGATTACATAATGTGTCCTTTAAAGGGACATTAGTTAACTACACCATTATATTGATTGACCAATGTGATCACAAAAAGTTATATTATAAGCTTAACCTACCTTAGTCGATCATAAAGTGATATTGGTTAACCAATATTCCTTTAAAGCATAAAATATATTATTTGTTACACATTGTTCGATCACTCAACCATGTTGGTTGACCCAAGTGTCCTTTGTAGGGATATTGGTCAACCACGTCACCATATTGATCAACCAATATGTCAACAGACTCAAATTTTATATATTTAACTTAAATTAGTTGACTAATCCTCTAAAGGCATGATTTTAACAATTTCAAATACTCAAAATTGATTTGTTTTATGAAATTATAACTAAAACAACATTCAAAATATCCTTTAAAGAGTTTTTAAAAGATCATAAGGCTTCTTTTTTAAAAATAAAAGTTGCAATGGCTCTTGATAAATGAAAGGACTTATATAATAAGGTTAGATGAAATGTTTATACATGATGAGCTTTTAAGATTACAAAAAAGAAGAAGATTATAATTGACATTATAAAATATAAAATGATCGTAATGTGCCTTGATATTCTTTTTTTCTTAACTTGATCTTCACTTTAAAGGTTGCAAATTTTAATTTTTCTTTTTAAATTTCATAAACTATCTTCTTAAGTTTATGGTTAATCTTATTCTTATATTACTTATCATAAAAATAATAAATTCATTATTAGTAATTATATTTTTTTTATTATCAAAATGTCAATTGGAGCCTTATTGGGTTCAACATATAACTCATCATTTTTGCTATGGTAAACTTATTCATCTTAAGTTGACTTTCAATCCATCTTGCACTTAAATGTAGGTCATCTTTGTTTATACCTCCAACTTCAATTAGAATATAACCAATTTTTTGAATGATTTTATTAAGGTAGCAACATCATAACTTCTCTTTGGTTAGTAACATGTAACTTCAATAATACCTTATTTAGCAGTGAATCGTAAGACATGGCACTATCCAAAAAAGTGTATAATGGAGACTTTAGGAAATTTATCTCTCAATATGATCTATTTGATCTCAGATTTGATAGGTAGATCTTTACTTAAGAAAAATAAACAATCTAAAAAGTGGCATACTAGGAAGAAACTAAATCATACTTTAGTCAAATCTTTATGGCTTGGCACTTTTGACAATAATAAGGCTCACTTCAATCTTCCTCAATGTTCAGACCACTCTCCTATTAAGGTATACATATAAATCAACTTGTCTCTAAGGAACTCTCCTTCTAAAATTTTCAACTTCCTAATCAACAATCCTTATTTTGAGGAGGCAATAAATAAAATATTATTATTGAATAAATGGAGTGGATTCCTTTAAATGTGTAAACTTGACCATCTAATAGGAATTAAAACTACTACATATAGACAACATCAATCATATAAAAGAAACTATAATCAAATTAAGAGATAATATAACCTCTGTACAAGCTGAGTTAAGCTTCAATCCAAATAATGAGCTACTCCTTCAAAGGCAAAAAAAATACCCTAGCCCTCTATATAGCTACGTTTAAAAACCAAGGTTTCTTTTGAAGCAGAAATCTCGAGTTCCTTAGCTAGATGAATGGTGATAGAAATTCCAAAATTTTTCATAATGTTATTCTCATAAGGAGGAACGTTAACATAATTGACCCTTTCAGGGATCAATAAGGGATTCTTTATATGGATCAAAATTAACTTTTAACTTATTGAAGGCTTTACTTTGAGTAGATCTTTAACACTCCCATCTTTGCTAACTTGACACTTTTAGAGATTAGAACTAGTATTACTCAAACCATTACTCTTGATCAAATTGAGACTCTTACAAAACCATTCATAAGCAAGGAGATTAAAGAAGCCCTCATTAACCTTAACCCCAATAAGGCACAATCTCTAGATGGGTTGAATACTTACTTTTTTAAAAAACTAGTGGCTTTATAAGATACTTGGTTACCAATTTGGTGCTAGAATTCTTTAGAACTGGTAAAATGTTTTTAAAAAACCGCAAACCTCATATTTTCCTTACCTATATGCTTTAATTCATTTTCTTTAATGCATTATTAGCCTAAAACTTGCTATAATGTAAATAAAAGATTACTTCTAAAATACTTGTCAGTAAGTTTAAGAGTACTCTGAACTCATTGATCAATCCTTACAAAAGAAAATTTTTATAGGGTGGTAACATCAGTGACAACATCTAGATTATCCAAGATCTATTTAAGAATTACCACAGGAAACTATTTATTAGAAGCTGCTCCATTAAAGTAGACTTCACAAAGCATTTGATACTACTGGTTAGAGTTTTCTATTCCAAGTTATGATAGCTTTTGGATTCCCAAACAAATTCATTCATTGGATCCTAAAATGTGTCACTACCACTACTTATAGCGTCATGGTGAACGGAGAACCCTTTAAGCTTTTCTAAAGTGCTAATGGCTTAGATAAGGAGATCCCCTTTCCCATACCTTTAAATACTATACATTGAAGTACTATCTAAATTCACTTAATCAAACATAAACTCATGTAAAGAGTTTAAATGCCATATAAAATGTAGGAAGTTAAAGTTGTTCAATCTCCCTTTTATATATGGTCTCTTTTTATTCTACAAAATCGAATCACAACCCTTTGAAAAATTTTGATCAATTCCCTAAATCTTTTTTAATATTTATCAATTCTAGTTAATTACTAAAAGCTCTTTTTATGTATCTACAATTAGCATAGAAAAGGAAGAGCATCTTGTACAAATCATAGGTATCAAGCTTTAACAGATGGCTCTCAAATATTTTTTGATCTCTATCTCAACTACCAAATTGTACCATAGTAACTGTCAACCTTTATATAGGTTGTTGGAACAACAAGTTCTTAACCTATGCAGGTAGGATTCTTCTGTTAATGTTTGTTCTACTTAGCATAAGTGTTTATTCGTGCTCTTATTTTTCCTTTCCTATTAGTCAAACTAAGGAAATTGAAAGGATGCTAAAGAATGTTCTCCAGACTAGGAAAGTTGATGACCATGCTAAAGCCAAAGTTAGTTGGTCTAAAATTTACTCCAAGGAAAAAGAAGGAGGTTTAGGGATCAAATCCATTAGAATAATAAACAAAGTGTTTCATAGAAAAAGGATTTAAAAGCTCTTTATTGAATAAGAGTTCCTTTGGGTACAATGAATACATTCACAATTTCTAAAAGGGACCATCTTTTGGAATACTTAACCCAAGAACACAATCCTGAACCTTTAAGCAAAATTTAAAGCTTAGGGACCATATCGAACATTATATAGCGGTCAAAATTGGAAATAGAGCTAAAAGATCGTTGTGGTTTGTCAATTGACACCCCTAGGGTCAATTGGCACCCCTTGGGTCATTTGTGTAATATTATATTAAATGCAAATATACTAATATTTGTCATGCTTGAAAACTCAAGAGTAGCATCATTCACACTTTGCAACACATAACACTATCCTTTACTCAACTTTAGGCGTTTTAACACAATTATCACTTCAATTTTAACTTACTCCTTATATCTATCCATTGAGGACAAAGTAATCAAATTGAAACATTGATTGAGAACCTACAATAATCACTTATGTTGAAGCATTTGTGTAGGTAATAAGGAATAAGTTCAATGGAGGAAATTGTTTTGGTTCCCTATGAATCATTAAAAATTACATTTATTTTATGGCTAACTATTAAGGAAAAGTTACAAACTAAGAATATAATCAATATTGCACTCTCTTCATCTACCTATGCTTTATACAACAAGGAGATTGAGTCATACGATAGCTTATTCTTCACCTACCAATTCTTTGCAAGCTCCATGTAACATAAGTTGCATGACAAATCAAGAAAATAAATCACTCAATAGGCTGCCAAAGTCAATTACATCCATGAGGGTGATTTGATCATGTTCAAAATTTCTTTGAGTCATATTGTTTAATCAATTTAGATGGAAAAGACTATAGGAATATTTAAAAGAGAAGCTAGAGAGGTGAACTCCATCTTCCATAGTGTATTTAGTTATTGAAAGAGTCTGTTTTTCTGAAGAACTTGCACAAATCTTGCAGCGATGGAATGGCATCTTGCTCCCCTTATTTGAATTGAATTCTATCCTCCTTCCCATCTTGTACCACATCTTCATTATTAGATGCTAGGCCCTTATTAAGCATTGTATTTGCATTAGCCTATCCCTAATTTGTTGCAACTTGATTGCCTTTTTGGGCCTCTAATACAATTTTTTATTTTAATTTCCAAAAAAACTTTTAAGATTTGAACAAAATACATTGATGTACTGACCATTCATGCAAAACCAGAGTCCATAGCAGAAGGAATTATTTCTTATATGCAGAATAGAAGTGCTACATTAAAATTTTGAAATCCAACCAATGTTCTCTTCACTTGGAGACAAGTGAGAATCGAGTATAA
>JANIPM010000001.1:30119503-30142341 GCA_027478405.1 Erythroxylum cassinoides
TGATTTTCAACTTAATTTCAATCAACTCATCCACTTTTGAATATTTCTTATTTTTACTCAAAAATCGGGGTCCAACAATGATGCCGAGAAATTCCTTCATTCTTGCAAAATTCATTGAATTCACCTCCACAAAATTCCAAACCGTTATCTATCCGTAGTTGCTTAACATGTTTTGCTGACTGCTTTTCAATCAACACTTTCTATTGTTTAAAGGTTAAGAAAACATCATTTTTGTGTTTCAAGAAATACACCCGAACCTTCATTGAATAATCATCAATAAAAGTCAACATATACTGGGCACCATCTTTAGATGGAACACGAGAGGGCCCCCAAAGATCAGAATGAATATAATCCAAAGTACCTTTAGTTTTGCGAACATCTGGAGAATTGAAACTGACTCGTTTCTGCTTCCCAAAGATACAATGCTCACAAAAGTCCATCTTACTAATACTTTGAACACAAAGTAGGCCTCTCTTGCTTAACAACGTTAAGCCTTTCTCACCCATATGTCCCAAAAGCATGTGCCACAATTTGGTAATGTCACTTTCAGTAGAGACTTCCGCAGCACCTATTACTGTAAATCCCTGCAAAACATACAAACTAACAGACTTGCAAGCTTTCATCAATACAAGAGCACATTTAGAAATTTTCAAAACTCCACCTTCAGTTGAGAACTTGCACCTTTGAGAATCGAGAGTACCCAAAGAGATGAGATTTTTCTTCAAATCAGGAAACTGTCTAACGTCAGTGAGTGTTCTAATGATACCATCATACATTTTAATCTAGATTGTACCTTTACCAACAACTTTACAGGCATCATTATTACCCATCAAAACTATTCCACCATTCAATAACTCATAAGTGGAAAAACATTTCATGTCGGGACTCATGTGGTAAGAACAACCCGAATCTAAAATCCACTCCTTATTAGACCTAAGTTTATCTTCTGTGGCTACAAAGATAATTCCCTCATTCTCATCTGCTGCTACACTAGCCTCGGCGGTGTTGCTGTTATTCTGCTCAACTTTATTTTTCTCCTTATGTTTCAATTTATAGCAGTCAGCCTTTATATGCCCCTTTTTCTTGCAATAATTACAAGTTTTATTTCTATGTCTGGATTTTGACCTGCCTTTGGATCTACTTCTTTCAAAATCTCTATTTTCAGATCTACCCCGTACAAATAGTCCCTCTGCCTGACTTCCACTAGTCTCCCCAGTGATGTCCCTATCAATCTGCTCTTTTGACTTTAATGCAGACTTAATACTATTATATGAGACTGACTCTTTCCCATAAATCATAGTATCACGAAAATATTTAAAGGACTGGGGAAGGGAACATAACAATAATATGGCTTGATCTTCATCCTCAATTTTCACATCTACATTCTTCAAATCCAAAATAAGAGAATCAAATTTATCCATATGTGAAAGAATAGAAGTACTTTCTATCATCCTCAACATGTACAACTTTTGTTTTAAATAAAGCCGATTTTTCACCGTCTTCTTCATGTACATAGCTTTCAATTTGTCCCACATATCTTTATCTGTGTTTTCACCAACAACCTCCTGCAAAACCTCATTAGAGAGATTCAATATGATGGCTGATATGATGGCTGATCTAGCCTTTTTATCTAGATTTGTGAATATATCTTATGCCATATCTGCTGGTTTTTTTTTTTCACTCCATCAAGTGCAATCTCACATCTATCTTGTGTTAAAATGGCTTGCATCTTGAGCTGCCACATACCAAAATTAACGCTCTGGTCAAACTTTTCAATAGAGGTCTTCGTTATCGTCATGATAGTCAAAAATTGATATTCCGACTATTTTTCTACAGGTGGGCCCCACACGAGAAACTGGGATAGCGGATCCCAAAAAAGCACTGGATATGCACCCCACAGGTAAAGTCAGGATGTGGACCATACAAGCAAAGCTGAACTCTATTTACAAAATGATGCAGTGGGTCCCACAAAACAAAACCGAGGCAGTGGGCCTCGCAAGATAAAATCGAGTCAGTGGGTCCCGTTTAGACTTACAATAAAAATCTAAGTTACTTTCTGATGTAGAGGGTCCACCTTAGTGGCAATCACAAAGCATACGATAAGTTAGATCAAAAAAGAGAAGCTCTGATACTTGTTAAGATAAAATGCCCTCGGATCAGATACAGGTTGAATTTCATAGCCCGAAAATAGTAACGAAAATACAAATAGACAAAATAAATGGGACAGAACATAAAGATTTACGTGGTTGGGTCAATGTCACCTACGTCCACGGCGGAAGGGTGAACAATTTTACTAATATGAGGAGAATATATATTGGAATAAAAAGCTTTCAAAACTTATAAGTATACAGAAGAGATGATGAAAGGATAGGAAGATTTGTAGGAAGAAAATGGTGCATTCTTCTATAAGCCTGCAACCATCTATGATATTTATAGCTGAAGTCTCTATAATCTGTGCGCAATCGTCGCTCACCAAATCCACACTTGAAGATCTTGAAGATTTTAGCCTAACATGGCTAAAAATACAAAGTCTAAAGGTGCATCCTTTTTTTTTTTAACTTATAACATGCAGCCAATAGCCAGTCATTCTTGACTTTTAAGGGCCGAGGCATGCATGCAACAATTATTATTCTTTAATACACCCAAACGGTAATTTGTTTTTCCTGTATATATATATATATATAGCTTGTCCATCTTGCTTATGAACACACAGATTCACGCCTGCAGTACAAAAACTTATCAAGCACAACTCATTTCTGTTTGTTCATTTTGGACTCATCAAAAATAGCTCTTTGATCCTTTTAGAATTGTGCAAAGAATATGTAAGTTTTTGTGTTTATTATATCATGTATGAGTTTCATAAAAAAATTTAATATAAAAACTAAAAAATAGGATAGGTATTCACTTAATAAATTTTAAATATATATATCAAGCAACACAAACCATGAGCACTCGTCTTTAACCTTATGCCATAGATAGCCATGGTCAATTTACTTTAAAGTAGATAGCAATCTTAAAATTACGTATTATATATTCGTACGAAATAATTAATAAAAGAATCTTCTACTTCGTCCTTTACATTTATTTCTTGTGATCGAATATTAACAATAAAATTAAGTGCGATCCTAAAATAATTAAAAAAAACAAAAAACGAATGACTAAGAGAAATAAAGAGCAAAGTCTTATAATTTCTTTTCCTGCTTCAATGGAGCTTGGTTATTCCAAAGAATAAAGGAACTGAAGAACAAAAGTTTCATTCTTTCTTTTCCTGCTAGAATGGAGCTTAGTTATCAATCCTCACCACCTTTCAGTGGGCGAGATAGCTAGTGACCACGACCTCTGGGGCTGGGTCCTGAAGCGAGAAGCTCAAGCAAATTCGACACGCTTCTCTTTGCATTCTGTAATATCACGGACGGGTAGGACTCCACATGATTTGAGCTGGCAAAATCTTCTGTCAACACTCTCGCTGCTTCCACCTTCACTAGGCTTAACATGGCCAGAGAGAGAACAAAGATGATCATAAGTGTTCCTGTTCTTTGGGAAGCCATTTGGTAGAAAAGACGAACTTAAGTGTATATCCAACTTCTTCCAGGCTCTGCTTTGACGTGCTTTGTCTAGCTTTTGACGATGAGCACTTGCTTTTGATGATGTGTGTGCGAGTATGGAGGAACACAAGTGCGGCATCAGTACATTATATAGAAGGCGCTTGAAGTTGTGTGGTGAGACCGCAAGAGTACTACTTGGACGATATTTTCTCGTATGTTGACAAGTACGGTTTTTTTGGCCATTGAAGATCGTCTTCCTTGTTGGCCAAGGAATGTCGTTGACCCAGTCAGGGCATGCGGCCTACTATAAACTATGGCTAAACGCATTCCCATGCTTGAACTTGTCAAATTTTGGTTGCACACGGTTTTGGTTGAACATTTGGAGCTTGCGCTTATGGGACTTACCATTTCTCAGTTCTCACTGAGATGTTTATTCCTATAGACTGGGTGGCATTTGGTGTCCTCTTTGTTAAGTCCAAGGTTGGAAACTTTGAATTGACTAACACTATTTACTTGCATGTTCTGAACGGAACACAGAACATGCACGAGGTGCGACCATATGGGCTATGAAGCAACGTGGGAAGAGTTTGTGAGCTGACTTCACCTCCATTGTTCTCGTTCAATTTTTGGGAACGTTGAAAACTGGTGCCTACAAAGGAATAGCAGTAAGAAATTCAACCTTGAAGACTTGGAAATCTGGGACCAAGGGAAAAAGGGATGTGGAACATGATTGTGTGAAACAATCAACATTTGAATTCAATATAATACGAAATCAAGATCCGAACAAGGTAATTGCAAGGACTTCGAACCTCAACTTAAACCATTTATGAGTCATTTCCTGTTATGGTATTGACTGTGATAACACAACAGACCCACATACCAATGCAATAAACCGTGCCCTGTGCTAGTAAATGACTTTAGTTCCTCGCATTCAACGTAAGCTAAGGCTATAATTAGTTAAACAACTAATAAGCCACACGAAAAACTTGGGCACAATTTTTATTTTCTTAAGCGTTCAGCAACATAATTAAGTACTTTAGTGCAGCTTTGTGTCTATATCCCACAACAACAGCACCAACCAACCATCTTCCGGTCAAAGTAAGATATAAGCAAACATAAAATCTTTGCCAGTTATATGACTAAACAACTGATTTAGGATACGGTCAAAAATACTTCCATGGATAGATTACAATTATGAAATCACAATAAGATGTCACATCATAACCATTTGAAATTTTACTTTTTAGTCTATCTGAGTTTGGCCTATCTGTACAATGGTTATCTATGTGGCGTTTACAAAATCAAGGCATTTCTGTTCTATACTTGACAGTACAGCTTCCAAATGCGCATTCAGAAATCCCTTCTCTTTTGCCTCAATTCATTGAGTTCCATCTCAATGTCAGGATCACGGAAAAGAGAATTAGCCACAGCTGTTCTTCCAGGGGGAAGTTCTCCTTTCTGTTAAACGAGGATATAACAGTAGATGATTAGTATGGCTTTGTGAACAAACGGAAGTTACTTCACAGTGACAGGATTATTGACAGTTGTTCTCTTTTCCTAAAATTCATTAACATGGGGAAAGGGAATATGAACAGTCATATAGTGCGGTTTATTAGCAACCATCATTTGCCACAAACACGCAAAGATCACACATTCTTCCAATTTCCCAATTTTCATCCGTACACTACTGCTGCAGGGAGATGCTATCTCAGTGATAAAACTCTTATGGTGACTTCACGGTTGCAACAGTCTTATGATTGTCAAGGGAAAAAGAAAAAAGAAAAAGGAAAAGTTCTTGTAAGAGAGATCCCATGAGGAGTCATCTCTGAAATTAGCTGGTAAAAATTAAACAATATATATATGAGCTGGAAAAATCATCTACTACAATTTTCTCAGATATTAAAATGTTAAAAGCATACCTTTAAGCCACCAGATAACTCCTTCTTCAGATTCTCAAGATCATCATCAACTGATGAACTTTCAAGCAAAGCAAACTGCATCATGGATGACAAGTATAAAAATGGGGAAGATCAGGAAGAAGGAAGTATTTCCAGGCGTTAACCATCAAGTTTAAGTTCAAGCAAGCTACTTGTATAAGGTCTAGCTAATCTCTCAGTTGCTACTGGTTAATTTGACAGGGAGGAATTGGAGCTCAAATTAAGCCCTAACAAAGCTTCAACTTTATTAACAGTCAAATCTAAATTCCAACTAAGGCTGCAGATTTGTGAGAGTTGATGAAGGTAATGATAATTCTTAGAAGAGCTAATAAAAGACTCCGAGTCAGAGAAATTTAAGGAACCAAATTTGTGTATAAGGATGCAGGTATATTGAAACCCCCTATTTTTCAGAAAGGGAGAATAAAGAAATTTGTTACCTTTCCATCCAGATCATCAGTAGTTAACTGGCCAAGAGCTTCAGCTTGTGATTCCATAGTCATTACTAAGCAGATCAAAACAAAAGAAATAAACAGAAATGTTCAGACGCGATACTTCCCTATATAATCTTCACGATGCCATGGAAAAGGTGAAGTGATTTAGAAGATAATTTGTTTTTAACATACAACAATAGCAATATATTGCAATTCAGAATAAAACATAACAATTATCAACTCAAGACTTTAATTTGTACATTATGCATAAAGGGAAGAACATGATAAATCAATGTGTTTTCAAGATTAAGAATGGCAGGTAAATTCTAATAAAGCTCTGTTTCGTAAAAGCAAGAAGAGTCAAAGAACGGCAAGATAACTCCTAATAAAGCTCTGTTTCATAAAAGCTAGAAGCTTCAAAGAATGGCAGATAAATTCTAATAAAGCTCTGTTTCAAAAAGCTAGAAGCTTCACAGTTGAACTAGGTAAACTTGGTTATGTACACGTCCAAACATGTTAAGGGTATCAGTCCAGGAGATCAGTGCAGACTAAGATCAATCGAAGCATGGGAAGTTGACAAAAGGGTCAGGACTGACAATGAGAAAAAAGCAACCTGGTTATCCTCGCATTGAAATATTAAATTAAAAAAAACTTTGCAGGCATCCATTCACAAGAAACTGATAACATCAGTTAAATTCAAAGTCAAATATACTTTGAGTAAACAAAGTAGAGAAAAGTAATCTCTAGTATTCTTATCATGCATTGATACCTGTGGAGAGTTGGCAAATTGCCAATATATTGAGCAAAGGCTAAATATGTAGAGAAATGATAAATAATATACCTTTCTCTTCCATTTTTTCGAAAGCTGAAAGAGCATTACTTGCATCAACATTCCCTAACATCTCATTCACTTTGGTTGCAGTCCTAAATGAACAAGACAGCAACATCACAGATGTGACAAACTTAAAAGGGAAAAGCAATTTCACTATTCAAGTCATGAGAGAGACAAACTTTGCAGATTGAGCACGTGCTTTTAGAGTATCTTTCTTAGACTTTGCCTCTTGTATTTTGCTCTCCAGAAGCTACACAAAATGGAGTTCACTTAATGCATCTATATGAAAAGTAACACATAGCTGTATGCATCAAGGTAAAAATAGATCCAAACAAAGTAATAAAGATACAAATTCAGCCATCAATGTCGCGAAGTTTTCAGTTTATGAAAACAAACAAAATTTAAGGAATTAATCAGTTTCTGCAGTAAATAAAACCCTTAAAGGAGACCATCTCAACAATCAATTAAGTCCCAACAGCTTTTTTCTGTTTTTTTTTTTAATTTGCTAGTAAGTTATGACACTTCAGCCCATTCGAGAATCTAGACAAGATTAGGCATTCAACATCTGCAGTCCATCAGAAAAGGAAATCTTGATCCCTTCTTTTATTGCTGCCGGGATTTTGTATGAAGGCATATTCCTCAAGTTTAAAACACAGCACCTCAAATGAGTTGATGAATTAAGGACACACAATGATGGGAGGAAAGGGAAGGTTGCAAATAATGAGAATGCATTACTAAAGTTACACTGTAACATAATGCAAGATATATAAGAATAGAAGTACCCGAGTATTGGAGACTAGATTATCCACAACAGCTTTCTGCTGATCAAGTTGAGCTTTCAAAGCATTAGCATTGTCCTGCAAGTGTGAACAACAAATCTTAGTCAAGACATTATCCAAAATAGGCACTTGCACTACAAAGTCTGTCACTCGGTATTTCTTGAAAAGTCGGTATTTCTTGAAAAGTTAACAAAAAGCAACAGAGTTAAATATGCTATTCTAAACTCACAAGTAGGGAATCACATATAAAGCACGAACAACTCTATTATAAAGGCTATACACACAACTCTATTATAAAGGCTATACACCAACAAGTTAACGTGAGACGAACAATTCATTATGTCTGCCCAAGGATTATTTATTAGCCGCTCTATAATGCAGCTTGCTAGTGAGGTGCAAGGTTCATTCTAGTTCCTGCAACTGACTACCATTCAAAATCTGCAGGTCAGAAAAGAAAGCACAGTAGGAGACTAGAAGAGATGAGCACAACATCAGAAGAAAATTCAACTTGTAGGTCAGGAAAGAAAGTACAGTAGCACACTTAAAGATGATAAGCATAATATCAGAAGCAAATATTTAGTTGCTTGAGCAATCATGAAGTGCATCAGCTAAGATTATTGTGCTCTTTGTGAAGAAATTGGGTATAAATCAGACCGTTGTTTATTAAACTCAGAAACAATGAGCAAAGAAGCAAGAAAAAGAATTGCAATTTCATTTGAAAATTTTAATTTTGTTCTCGGTTCAAGTGTATTTTGTAAAGCATGACTCTTTCGTTATGGCATCAACTTACGGTATAAGACTTCCGCCTTTTAAGGGCTTCACGTGCAAGATCTTCCTCTCCCTTCTGAAGAGCAAGCTGAGCCTTGCGGTACCTTCACAAAAAGCAAAAGAACAATACTTAATTAGGATTTGCAATATAGTTTTTTGGTGAAAAAAAGAATACCCCGTCTATTGAAAACAAAGTAATCAAGATTTACCAATCTTCAGAAGCTTTTTGCGCAGCTCTGTACTTATTTTCCAATTGTTTCCGAGATGCCAGTACCTTCATAAAACAGATGAGAAGAACCCAAACAACAAAATTTAAAATTCCAGACTAAAAGAAATAGAGGAGAGCATCCAAAAACTTAACATGAACATAGATTTCAATCCAATATCCCTTCAATGCTATTGCGATATCAAGGAGGCTCCAATTGTTGATGAATATGAAGAGAAACTAGAATTTCAATAAGAAAAGATGATTGTAGCTAAACAGAACTCAAGTTAGGAAATTCAAAAGGAAAATTGAAGATCATATGCTAAGATTAATATGGAAACAACCCAAGATAATTCAAGAAAAGAATATGTTAAAGCATGATAGTTACTTGTGCTGTGGCCTGACGCATCTTTGTCAAGTCATCGTTCATTTCAAGTACTGCCTGATCTAGAATTTTTTCTGGGTCTTCAAAGGAACTCAAGATTGCATTGGCATATGACTGTATTAGAGAATGACAGGAATTAGCCATTACAATTTTTACCGTGCAGATTAGCAACTCCAAAGATCTTACCCTTACAACTCTAGCAAATCTATCAAAAAGATTCATATGAGTACCGAGAGCACCTCCACCTTGTCTATAGCAATGGGAACAATATGAAGAGCCAGTCTTTAACCTAACAACTTTTAAAGTCTCAACTGCATGAAAAATTGAAAATGAAACAGAAACATACTGAGTCAAGATATCTAAATTAGTAAGAGATACTTCAAGTTTAGCAATTAATAAGATTACTAAGATTTTGTATCATAGATTTTATAAATTAAAATTTTGCATGGTTGAATTTGAAAAAAAAAAATTGATAAGAAGAGTTTGAAAAAGACTAGATGCCTCAGATTTTAATCTCATGACTGAACACTCTTTAATGTATCAGAAGTTCCTTTCTTTCTCTGCTCTGTTCAACTACATATATTGCTTGCAGACAAGTTTATCATTATATATATAGTTTATAGATCATGCCTTGAAAGAAATCGACTTTAGAACATACCATTAAACACAATGCATAATTATTAGCTCACAGTTAAATCTTCCAACCCCAAGACCATAAAAAATTCTTTCACCTATTTATCATTTCCAAGGAATGAACCAATTTCAACTACTTAAAAACAATATTCTTATTCACATGAGGTGTATAATTAGCCCATCAGAATTAATCTCCTCTATACTTGACACAAAACTAAAGACACCCAGAATATCCAAAAAGCAACCGAATTTGAACAATTTTGATAACTTCACAAGTAAATTAAGAGAAAGGTGAAAGAACCAAGAAGCACGGATGAAAGCACAGGCAACAGAGAATTACCTCCATCGCCGAGAAATGACGTCGTGAGAGGTGGCCGCTTCACCATGCAGAGGGTGTTGATCTTGGAGCTAGACGACGAAGAAGAAGAAGATGGAGGTGGCAATGGCAGGACCAATCTCGTAATTGAGTGGTATTTCGAGGCCATTTTCGCAGTAGGCCAATGAGTTTCCAAATTCTGTGCTTTATGTTTGATGGACAGAAAAACGGACGAGAAGAGAAGGGATCCCTTGATTGATTACCAGGAATCACACTATTTTTTTTTTCAATTTCATTGTCTTTCTTTAATTTTCATTGGACCGGGTTGATACTGAACCGGCTGGTTTTCTATATTTTATTTGTAGTTATCACCCCTCTCCCTCTCCTGTACTTTCTTGCCTCCTAAAGCACATTTTCTTAAGAAAAACATAAAACCTTTTTTGAGAATTTAAAAAATTCATTAAAGAGAAGAGATGTATTTACAACGGTGGAGAGGGACTCTCCCTCGTGAAATAAAACAACATAGTTAAACAATACAAACATCAAAGAAAAAACTACGACATTGAATCCAGTTGGGCAAAGTTATGTGACATCGTATCAGTAACTAGGGTAAACGCCTCCTTACCTTTGTCGTATCTTCAACCAATTACTTAATTGGGGTAGAAGTCTCTGGAGGTTGCGATAAGTCGATGGCATTACTATATGTCCTTAGGCTAGAAGAGATTTCTCATCTCATGTAGGAGATTAGATTCTATAGATTTCTATGAATCTCCAAAGAGTTATAAGCTTCATTTTGAATATCAAGAGACTAGAGGGGGGCATCAAGGAGCTTCCTTCATGGATCTCAACTGGTGAGGCAATAGATCTAGAGGAGATATGCCAAGATGCTCTCGGATATCTACAAGCGAGTCAAATTTCATCTAAATCTTCATTTCTCTCTTTCTTTCTTGAGTTAATTATTTCAAAATTTGCTTGAGTTGCTTAGAAAAAAACAATGCATGGGTAGCACTATTTTCTTTATTGTATCCCAAATAGAGTAAACCCACTGATGGAAGTCCATGATCTATGAATAAACATTGAGGACTATACTCTATAAAAGAGAGCCAATCCTCTGCTACAATGCTATCCCAACTAGTTTATAATCGATTGCTCCCTAATATTTGTAGTTGAGACTTCTATAAGAGAGAGTAGGTTGCTAGATCTTCTGTAACAGCCTAGATCACCTGCTTACAAATATTGTCCGCTTTGAGCCTTAGCCCAACCAAACTCTCATGGTTTTGCTTTTCCTGATAACTTCTCAGGAGGTCATCCATCCTGATACTACTCTTGCCCTAACACATTTAACTTCGGAATTATAATGAGATCCAGTACATTAGGGTATGAAAAACGCATCTGTAAAGGAGAGATATCCATATCCTTATAAAGTGTACTTCGTTCCCCTCTCCAACTGATATGAGATCTTACAATCTAAAAAAAGATATTCAGTTAGCCTTGCATAGTCGGATTAAGGATATCGTTAGTGTTCTTAACCTGGTTATGCGAAATTTGTCATGGGCCCGATGTGGTACCAGGTCGTGACAATTAAATTGGTATCAGAGCCTAGTTTTTACATTTTCAAAAGTGTCATTTTTAAAAAGTTCATGAGACTTAGGAATCGAGTATAGGTGTCGAAAGTCTTTGGTTGAAATGTTGAGTCTCGGATCATTAAGTTGACATCTTTAACGATCGGATGGTTTTAACCTCGATTAGAGTACTTGTCGAGATTCCTTAAGGTGTTTGAGATCTCAGATAAGCTAGACTTAGCCTGACCTATTTTATTAAACAACGTCTTTTTCTTTAATTTTATAGTGATAGCATGGTTGGATGAGGAAGGGGAAGTCATTGCAAGGTTAGACCTTTGCGACCTGAGCTAGAGGATATTAGTCATCCCCTAAAGCTGTTAAATCCCCCTTTCATTGTAGTCACTTCCCTTGGAAAGCAAGTGGCTTGTGATGAAGTATATACAGCCTGTGAGATAAAGATCGGTGATGTTGGTTAGAGGTAGATCTTATTCCCCTTGATCTCTAGGATCTTAAGGTGATATTGGGGATTGATTGGCTAGAGAGGTATCGCGCTAGGGTTGACTGTTTTAAGAAAAAGGTGGAGTTTGAACCTCAAGATAGAGTCCCAATTAAATTTACTAGTGACCGACGAGTATTTCCGAGTTATTTGATATCGGTGATTACGACTAAGAGATTGATTCGTCAGGGATGCCAAGCATTCCTTACACATGTGATTGACACTTCAACACAGAGGGTTAGACTGGGTGATGTCCCTATTGTGCGTGAGTTTCATTATGTTTTTTCGGAGGAGTTACCTAGATTGCCACCTGATCGGGAGTTTGATTTCACTATTGACTTAGTCCTGGGGATGACAGCAATATCTATACCACCGTATCGCACGACACCAACAGAATTGAAATAGTTGAAGATTCAATTACAAGAGTTATTGGATAAGGGCTTCATCAGACCAAGTCATTCACCATAGGGAGCACCAGTATTATTTGTCAAAAAAAAGGATGGGACACTTAGCTTACGTGTTAATTATCGATAGTTAAATAGGGTTAACATCAAGAATAAATATCCACTTCCCAGGGACAATGATTTATTTGATTAGTTAAAAGGAAGACGATGATTTATTTGATCAGTTAAAATGAACTACAATTTTCTTAAAGCTAGATATAAGGTTTGGGTACCATCGGTTGAAGATTGAAGAGAATGATGTGTATAAGACTGCCTTCCAGACGAGGTATAGACACTATGAATTTTTGGTACTGCCATTCGGATTGACAAATACACCTGCAGTATTTATGGATTTTATGAATAGGATGTTCCCTCCTTATTTAGATCAATTTATCATAGTCTTTATTGATGATCTTCTGATTTATTCTAAGGATGAAGAGGAGCATCTTAGACATCTCCAGATTGTGCTACAAATACTTTGTGAAAGATAGTTATATGCGAAGTTTTCAAAGTGTGAATTTTGGTTGAGGGAGATTGGATTCCTTGGGCATGTGGTATCAGGGGAAGGTATTTTTGTAGATCCAAAGAAAGTGGAAGCTATACTTGAATGGGAACAACCCAAGAATGTGACAGAAGTCCGTAGCTTTCTGGGGTTAGCTAGTTACTATCGGAGATTTGTTGACAGTTTCTCAATACTTACAGCCCCTTTGTCAAGGTTTACCTAGAAGGAGATAAAATTTCAGTGGGATGATAAATACAAGGCGAGTGTCCAGGAGCTGAAGAGGTAATTGACTTCTGCACCAATGCTCGCTCTACCTACCCAGGGGGTTAGGTATGAGGTATAAAATGATGCCAGTCGCCAGGGACTTGGCTGTGTACTTATGTAGGTCGGCCAGGTGATCTGGGCTGTTATAGTGGTATCAGAGCCGGTACCTAAACCGTTGTGCCAGCTAGGCTGGGCACTAAAGGAATGGAGAGTATGAGATCCCATATCAGTTGGAGAGGGGAACGAAGTACGCCTTATAAGGGTACGAATACCTTTCCCTTACATACCCTAACGCATTGGATCCCATCAGAACTCTGAAGTTAAATGTGCTAGGCCAAGAGTAGTACTAAGATGGGTGACCTTCTAGGAAGTTCTCGAGAAAAGCAAAACCGTGAGGGCTTGGCTGGGTCAAGGCCTAAAGCGGATAATATTTGTGAGCGGGTGATCTGGCTTGTTACATCTCCGTTTAAACCTTCGATTGTTTCTCTCTTTCCAAATTGCTTGAAGACAAGTTGCAAATGCAACAATAAATATTTCCTTATCATATTTAGAGATACACAGCTGAGATATCTCTTGTAAGATATAAGTGAGACTGCAATGACTAGTAACAGGGGCATATAGACGAGATTTTAATCCACACTTTTTAAAGAAATCACACTCGAAGAAGAGATGATCCCTAGTCTCCTCCTCTAGGTTGCAAATAATATAATGCTTAGAAGAGGATAGGAATTTCAGTCTATTTATAGTATTGAGTCTATTCATCATAGCCAGCCAAAGGAAAAAGTTCGTATTTGGTTTGAGAACCTTGCACCAAATCAGGGAACTCCATCCTATTCTTGTAACTGTCACATCCATTAGCTCCTTAGCTTTCCTATTAGTGATTTCTGATACAAAAATCTCATCCCATAAGTATATATCATTCTCCCCGTGTCTTCTATATTATGGAATGGGAAAAAAGTCTTAGTTCTTTTGAGGAAAGAAACCAATTGTCATTTCTAATTATCTCGTGAAGCTTAGCTTTCTTAGAGAACCTACCAATAATGATCTTGCCAACTGATTATGAATTAAAGCCCCTTGACCGATCCAGTTATCATACCTCTATCTCTTGCACCAATTTGATATGTTATATGTTGCTAAACTTCTTTTCTCAATTGAGGATTTGGTTGAAGAACCAAGAGTAATTGTTTTTAATTCGTAGAGCCAAAAAACTCTCAACCCTTAATATGGAAGTGAATCCATTTGATCCATAATGGTTGTTTTTCACTTAGTATTCTCCAAATTATCTTGGTCATTAGAAATCTGTTGTTCTTGCTAGCTAACTTCAAACCTAACCCACTTGCCTCCTTCGATTGACAAATATGCTTCCAATTCACTTTTGCAATTCTTTTCCCACCTTTTCCTTTTCCCCATAGAAATTGCTTCATCAGCTTTTCCACAGTTTTAACAAGTCCTTTGGAGAGGAAGATGTAAGGGCACTAGTAAATTTGCATTGACATAATTACTGACTTCAAAAGCTAAAGTTTACCTCCATAGGACAGGGTTCTATTAGTCCAAAACCCCAATCTTTTCTGAATTTTTCTATTAAAGGAAAATATTCTCAAGATCTTAATCACCTGGAAGAGATAGGAATGCCCAAATACAAAAGAGAAGGGTCTTGCTTTTTCATGCCAGTAGCTTGTGATACAGAATCTAAAAGGTAAATAGCACTTTTGGATAGTAAGATGTAGCTTTTGTGAAAATTGATACTCAATCCAGACAGCTCCTTAAAACTTTGGAGAGTACTCTTCAGTGGTGAAACTGAAGGAGCATTTGCCCTATTTAGGAGATAATGATCATTTGCAAAACATAAGCTAGTTAGTGAAAGCTTCTTACATTTATAATAATATTTGAACTTGGAGTCAATTGAAGTGTTATGTTTCAGCGTAAGAGTGAAATCCTGACTTCCATTAATCAATAACTCATATGAGGCAGTGGTAATGCATTTTTTGAATCTGTTTGATAAAATTATGGGGATATTTCATAACCTCCACGGTCTGTAACAAGAATCTCCAATTAACACTATCAAATGCTTTTTGTAGATCCACTTTTATAATACAGTTTTGAGGGCTTCTTCTTACGAGTATACCCCTTCAAAAACTCGTGCAATATAAGGATATTATCCCCAATATGTCTACTGCTCATAAATGCATTTTGATTTTCACTAATGAGTAAATAAAGAACATCTTTCAACCCACTTGCCAAAATCTTGACGATGATCTTATAGAGGAAATTAGTACATGAGATAGATTTGGAATCACTCCAAGTGGTCGGGTTAGAACTTTTAGGGACCAAATATAGAAAAGTCTTATTAACCTCCTTACGTAAGACATCATTTTGGGAAAAACTCCTGAACAACATCTTTAATGAATCTCCCTATGTTATCCTAAGTTTTTTAAAAAGAAAAAATCATTTAAGCCATCTCAACAAGGGGCCTTAGAGTTATTCATATTAAAAACCACCTTCTTTGTTTCTTGATTCGTGAATTGCAACCGTACCCCTTTTTGCAGAAGCACTCGCTCTTATCAGGTTGGTTTCTATTTTGCCATTTTTTGTAATGTTATCGTTTCTAATGATGATCTTATAGCTAAGCTCGTTCCATAAAGCCCACCAGAGCATCATCAAGAGGATTCATACAAGTTGTTGATTCTTACTCTGTGGATATATCAAAATGTAATCAAGGTAACCAAAGCACGTCACTAATATAGCATAAAATCCAACTAGAGAACTTATAATTGATTTCTTAGAACCTTATAGGTGATTGTTCAATTTAGATGTGTTTAAGTACTTGCATAAATTGCCATTGAGTCTTTATGGGACAATACTTATGAATATTTCATATGGAAAGAGTGAAAAGGTTCTAGGTTTTTCTATTTATCTTTTACTTTTAGATGGCATGCAGGTTTAAATTACGTTAATTAAGGTTAAGTTATATTATTTAGGTTAAATTAAATTTAATATATATAATTAGAATTAACAAATTAGTTTAAATTAATTTAAGGTTAATAAAATTGTGTTGATCTCATTATAACCCGTATAACAAATAAAAATAAATAAATTTGTGTCACGTCATCACTAACATAGCATATAAGGAATGGAGATATAAATCCATTATCATTTCAGTTCATTTTGGTTTAGATTTAATATTTTGCAAACATTAAGATTCATTTTAAACGCTTTAAAATATTAAGATCCAACATATATTCTGGTGAAACATTAAAGTTAACATTACACTTTTTATCATTTGTTTATATAAATATCTTTTATGCTTAAAGTCTATTTTCTTATGGAAATGATAAAAGAAAACCAAATTTAACAAGTAAGTTTAAGACCTTGCCAACGAGATCTAACATAATTTTGTCTATGTGATTTCCATAGCATTTAGACTTATGTCAATTGTGTTATGAAACATAATAAGGTTATTGATGCATCATTTATTTTAAGAAGGTTATGACTACATATTAATCTTATCTTTTATTAATAATAATTAATAAATACTTTATATACTTAATCAATCACTTTAATAAATTACCTACACTTATATTCTTTGTTAGTGTCTCTAATTTTTATTTTTATAGGTATGCATGTTTATATAAAACACTTTTTCTATGTGTAATTTAAGGAGAAAATGTATTGATTTCTTTTAATACTTTGTACAAAATAGGGTTATATATATATATATATAACCCTGGATTATTGCATGGCTTAACTCCTAATTTTGTGCTCATAATTAATTGATTTATATATTTCTTTTGAGAAAAGAACATACTTTTCTTATGTCTCGCCACTTCTACTCCCAGAAAATACTCAAAACTCCTAAATATGTCATGTGAAATTGATTATAAAGAAGGAAATTTAAAGAAGAAATGCCTATATAACCATATTCAATAATGTTAATATTATCCACATATACTACAAGTAACATAATGATAGATCCAGGTTGTTTATAGAAGATTAAGTAATCATAATTGCTCTTATTCATTCCAAATATTTCCACTACATGATTTAATCTTACAAACCAAGATAAGGACTCTATTTTAAACCATACAAGGAATTTCGAAGATGGCAATACTCCTTGTGAGCAATAAACCTAGATGTTTGCTATATATACACTTCCTCTTATAGGTCACCATGTAAGAAGGCATTTTCATGTTTAACTAATGTAAGAGTTATTCATAAGTAGTTACCATAAAAATGAATAGATGAATAACAGTTAGTTTAGCAACATGGGGAAGTATCAAAGTAATCTATTCTTTAAATTTGAGTACTGCCTCTTTCCATAAGTTGTGCTTTAAGTTAAGCCATTAATCTATCAATTTTAACTTTGACTGCAGACACTCATTTATATTTAATAGCCTTCTTTCCTACAAGTAAGTTCACTAAATCCTATGTATCATTAGCATCTAAAACATTCATCTTAGCTATCATAGCATCATGCTTATCAGGATGGATAAGGCTTCATAAATAGTTTCAAGAGAGTCAAATCAAATGAGGCAACTATTGGTTTATGCCTTACAGCCAATCGCTTTGGTTGTAATTTAGTTACAAAATATTTAAAGACATTATTTATCTTATACATATATAGATGTATATGATAAAATCCATAGGATAATTATACATTACAAATGAAATTATAATGAGAATATAATTGTGAGATTCATATTGCATTTATGTATTATCCCTAAATGTTCCTAGTCATTGTTATTAAAACTAGACATTAATAAAACATAAAATGACTAGCACACGTTTTGTTTTTCTTTATGAAGGAAATACTTGATCTCATAAACTAAAATATGAAGATATTTAAACAGATGTGTGGGTGCATGTTATAGAATAAGTTTACTGAACAGACTCGATATGAGATATCCATTTGGAACATTACTTGTATGTCTGTAAAATTCTCATTGTGATGATTGTATAAAAGATCCTTTGACTTGAGATCACCAAAGTTATCTTGTATAGGAATTGTTATGTTTTGATACTACTTATGACCTATTTAATCATAGGTCAGTCAATCAGTAGTCACTGGATGTAGTACGAACTGTAAAGAGGTAGTTCTGTGATCAAGATAGGATTCATCACCCTAGAGTCATCAGGAAGAATGTTTCGTTGTTCTCGATTAGTATTGAATCCGGAAATCCTTGACAAAGGTAGAATGACGTTTTGTAAATAGTTCATAAGTGTTATTAATTGAATTAATAGCTAATGGCATAGAACTAATATGATTGAACTTAAAAAGAGTATAGATTAATTCCATGTTCTATCTAATCAGAACATTATATGATGAAATGATTGAATTATAAAAAAAATCATATACATAAAGGTTAGTCAAAACCACTTTGACATTCTTAAATATTTGAGTGGTTATAATGTGTTGTTAGACGCTAATCTTAAACTAGGATTATAGATTGTTTAATTGAAAAATTAAAGATAAATTAAAAGGAGATTTAATTTATGTAATTCTAATTATAAATTATAATTATAATTTATAATCATTGTCAATATATTTGGAAACCTAATGGGTCTCATATATAAAATGGGTTGAAGATAGCAAAGTTATTTTAATCAAGTTAGACTTGATTGTAAAGTTTGAGAAACTTTATGATTAAATATGATATATTTAATAAATAGACTTAAGCTCTAATGGAGCTAACACTTATTGTTTAACCTTTTTGTAAGAGTTACAAAGTTCTCTCAGCCCATTATATGGATACCGTTAGAGGTTAAATATTTGTGCAGCTATGGTGGTTAAAACGGATGAGTTTCGAAAACGATTCGAAGGATACGACAAGATAAGGATTAGACTTCAAAATAAGGTACGAATTTCGATTCATGCTTTATTATAATTATGTGATAATCATTTTATATAATTAAAGAGATCTTAATTTTTGGGAAATCAAATGTTACGAAAAGTTTTATAAGTATTCCACTACTGTAGGGATCGAACTAATTTCCCTACAATAACAAAAAAAGAAGACAAATAATTATTAAAAACAAAAGAGAAAATAAGATAAGTGCACTGAAGTTTACTATTACTAATTGGGAGTTATATATCAAGTCAAAGAAGAGACAAACATTGAACTTGTATTGGGATGATCTTGTCTTCTCAAAGAGACAAGGTTGATATGCGATAGTTTTGAATGTATAAAAGTAACATTAGTGGCTTGATAATCAATCTTGTAAACTAAAAAATAATCATCTTCCTTCTTATGTATTAAACTAGCAGGAAAGAAAGGATTGTATTTTTAAAAAGTAATATCGACTACATATTTGTTAAGATTTGGATAGTAGTATTGATACCCTTTTTATAAATGAGATTAGTTCAGAAAGACACGTTTTAAAGATTTAGAATCTAATTTGATAACTTAAGGATGAGCATTATGAACAAAACAAGTATTACCAAAAATTTCGCAACGAAATATGAATAGGGTTTAGTAAGAAAAAAAATTATAAGGAATCTTACCACGAAGAATAAATTAGTACACATGGTTAATAAAAAAAATATGTTTTAAAGACAACATAAACCAAAATAATTTAGGAACGTGTATTTGGAATAATAGTGCTTTGATAGTTTTAAGGAGATGATGATTTTTCCTTTTAATGATACCATTTTGAGTTGGTGTGTAAACTAGTAAGGATTAATGAAGGATGTCATTTTGGATCATATAGGTTAAAAACAATGTGAAAAAAATATTTTTTTGGAATTATCATTTCTAAAATATGGATATAGAAATAAAATTTATTTTTATTTGACTGCAAAGAGTAGTAAAGTGATAAAATAATTTAGGATGACTTTTTTATTAATTAAAGCCAAGTCACACAAGAAACTCATCAACAAAAATAACAAAATAATAAATCTCGATTTTGGACACAATAGGACATAGACCCCAAACATCATAATGTACTAATTTAAGAGGAAAACTAGCTTATTAACTCCAAAAAGTGAAGATAGATGATTATCTTTGACAAATTGACATGACTTACAATCTACGCAAGATATATTATGAAATTGATGACTTAACTTCTTTAATATAGGTAAAGAGGGATGCCTTATTTGACAATGATTCTTAAAAAAAGTTAAAGACATTGGAACAAGCAATAGGCCTGAGCACGTGGATATTTAGAATGCAGAGATCTCCTAAATAAAATGCATTGCCAATAATCTTTTTTATCATTAGATTCTGAGAAAGATTGGTGAATTTACTCCTAAATAATAATGCAAAGAAAAATCATAGTAAGTTTAAGATATGGAAATCAAAATTTATTTTAATATTATTTTTAATTTGTAATAAATCTTAATCAAACCCATAAAACCTAATTTAACCTGAATATTACACATTAGTATGCTCTTTGAAAATTCAACAGGATGTAATTTCACAAAATTTCTGATTCAACCGCGATTGATTCTAGCACAATCAAAAATAGAAAATTAAATGCAAAATAAAGAAATCAACACCCGAGTTGATAACACAGTTCGACACACCTTGTCTAAGTCTACGGGGCCCTCACCTAGCTTAAACAACTTTCACTTATGATACAACAATAGTTTTACTCAAGACATTACAGAGTTGACTCACCCTACCCTTGACACTATCCTCCGTCCTCACTACTCGTGAAAGTAAATCACACCCAATAGTACAATCGCCTCGTACCTTCCTCAACAGAGGATTTTCTCAATAATATTTGATAATAAAGGATAAAATAAAATAACTCAAGTGATAAACAAAAACATTTGAGAAAGAAAACAACTTCGCTAACTATGTAGCTTTGTCATTGAAAGAATGAGAAGTTGTCCATCAAAATAATATACTATGAAGCTTCAATATCGTCATTGGAACATCCCACGCACGGTAGCCACAAAACATCTCAAATCAATAAATGTTTCATCATTGAAATGTCATACATGAAGAGCTGCAAAAACACCAAGGTTGTTGGAAGTTTTTTTGCATGAAAATCACTATTATCGACAACCCCAAAAATCCCTCACAATTGATAGAAAATGCATCTTCCCCAAATTGGAAAAGTCCTCGAAAATCAGCTTGCAAAAATTACTCTCAATAGTCATTCAAAACAGAAGAAAACACAGTTGCCAAATTCACACACTTAACCACCAAGACAACCCTCAATTTTCATTCAAAAAATGGAGAATACACAGCGGCTAAAATCACAACCTCAATGAAAAAAAAGCCCAACAATAATCTTTCCAAAAAGCAAACAAGATGTAGATGCAAAGTTGAATCATGATAACATGAAATCAACTGAAAAATAATATCCAAGATAACCTTACAATTTTAGCTTCCAAGTCACACATTACCTATTGTTAATTCACCCAAAAATCACCACATTAGCCCAAAAAGCACGTAAAATACAACAAAACTACATCTGCAAAATAGTCAGTTACCTCAGATAGTCATTATCCCTAAAATGGGCTTCCAAATATAGCAACAAAAATTACCAAAAATTTGCACACTATCTTTATTTAGATATGATGATTTTATCCCAAATAATAAATCCTATCTTCAATAGGATTTTATCCTTATGTAATTTTATCTTCAAAAGTCTCAACAAGGTAAACTTCCAAATATATCCAAATACGTCCAACTACAATTAATGCTTAAAATTACTTTATAAGAAATATTAAAATATATCTTAACAATCTCCTCCTTTATAGAATTATTTGTCACATATCAAAACTCTCCCTTAAGAAGATAATTGGACAAAAAACATCAAGTCCACATAACATATAAGAACTCTCCCTTAATCAAACATCGAGTTCTGAATAAGTTCCAAATAACATTCAATTTCACATAACATGAAGATCGTCAAGTTCAAGAAACATCCAAAGAAACAATAATCCCATATGAACAATTATCTAATCATCCAAATTTTTCCCCCTTAGGATAAAAAGATGTCAACAAGCAATACTAATAGTCACGCATATAACTTGAAATCTCCTCATGAATAAAACAGTCACCAAAAACAATCTTTAGGTGTAGCGAAAGAATCATAAGCATTCTAAGATAATGATTTACCACCAGTAAAAACACTAGTCAACATATGGTTACTCACAACAAAGTCATTCGCATAAGACGGATTAAATTCATAAATCCAAATATGCATTCAACAAATCAGAATCAAACTTAATCTATCTCTCCTTCACATAAACCAAGTGAAAGCATATTGCTCAAACTTATACACCCTATAATATAGAGATAAACCAAGATCACACTTTAAAAACCCAAGTCATAGAAAATCTAAATCTTTCCATGGTTCTCCAACCAAGCATCAACTTTTTCTTGACATAACTCCATAAATCAAAATCCAGAAGCAAAATTCTCAAATCATCAAGCAAAGCTTCATTCTCAATTCAAATATACTATTCAAAAAATAAGGGAAAGCCATACAAACACCAATCACCTAAACCTTACAAAACTCATAAATTAAAAACTCAAAAAGTCTAAATGTTAACTCCTTCAAACCTCCTTTTTTTAAAGAAACAACATAAAAATATACTTAAAAATTATAAAGCACACAATTCCTGCGCCTCTTGAAAAAATTAAAACCTGGTCTTATTCTTCCTCACATTATCTCTGTCATCAACTGTCTAGTTGATGTCTTCTTTTGAAACAATTGACTTATCGTCTATCTGAACAGTTTCTCCAATAGCAGCGACTAATTGTGAATTTGGACAATTTCTTGTTTTT